>OX381704.1:4451495-4518228 GCA_947462335.1 Harmothoe impar
GGACCTGTTGGCGAGGCCCCCAACTGTGAGGTCATTATGATTCACATAGATAATATCAATTTAAGTTTAGACAACACCTAACATACGTATCATTAACAGGCACTATCAATGGACTTTGCATCCTCCTGGTTACCACATTTACCACCAGTTTTACAACTTACAGTGGACACCCTTGAAGATAGCACCAGCCCCACCCCACTTTTTATTGCCCTGCCGGCCTCACCAGCAGGTCCCACATTCAGTATATGTGGGTAGGTGTACAGTGGTTGGGTGGTGGTGGTTGAATATGACTATATATATGTTTTATGTTTTTTCCCTTGTATGTGGTGGAGTGGGGTAACACAATGTAATAGGATGTGTGCTGTGTGATTTACACCCCTGGTGTCTATACCCCTGGATTACTCACCCCTGCCCCTGCACTCCAAGAAACATAATCATAAAGGACGACACCTGCCTTCCGCAAACACAAATAGGGTATTTCTTCTTCCATTTCCATTCCAATTCATCTTTCTCAAGTTTAATATGGGTGATATCTTTAAAAGTACAGATCAAAGGGAAAATTTGGGGGGGATCTTTTTTAGATTGGAGAATACAGGTGACGTCATTTTTGTGTACTGAGAGTACCTACATATATGTAGGAAGGACGTCGGTAGTGAGGGTGGAGGGGGTGGCAGGTAGTAGAGGGAGAGGACTAGGAGGAGGGGAGGGGGTGGGGGGGGGCTGATGAGGGGGGGGGGAGAGGACACCCAAAGGGAGACAGTAGAAGTATCTGGCAGCCAGCACCGGAAGGAGGATGTAGGGGTGGATGTATTCCAACATGTCGCAATAGGGATCCAACATTATTATATGGTGCTGGGTTAGTGTCAGTAGTAAGGAACGTAGCCGTATTGTAGATAGGGTGGGAGTGGGGGGGGGGGGGGGGAGGGGATATAATTAAGGTGAGGCAGGGTGCGCGCGAGCCACTCGCCAAATCGCCATTGGCGAATCAAAGTTAAATTTGGCTAATGCTTTCCCCTAAGAATTCGTCAACTGGCTAATTTTGATGTTCTACATGTTAATCATCAGATAATAGTCATGTAATATGTCATTAGTAAGAAAAACCGTGGAGAAATCTAGCCGGTTTATTTCTATCCTGGTATAACTTTGGTATGAATATTCATAAAAGAAAGTTGAATAATGATTCCAGGCCCACACATTTTAGGCACTGGTTGGCAGAGCACTAAAGCAATGAATCACTGTAAGCCATGAAAGAAAAATCACTGGTTTGGAATGGTGTGAAAACTTATTAAAGTTCATGGTAGGAAAGGTCTGGCTAGTTACTGTTGAATTTGACTACTCAAAATGGATACAAGTCCGCCAAACTGACTACATGTAATAGTAAAAAGGTGCTAGCGCTAACCCCGTATGGGAAAGGGGTACAGAGGTTAGATCGTACTACTGCTTTTTTTCTAGTTAGGAATGTCATTATATAAGTTGTGCAATCAAACAAAAAACTAGGCATTTTTCTGGCTCGATAATTGCCGGGTTAACTGCATACACAGGGTGCCTAATCGTGCATACTCAACAGTAATAAGTACATAATGACAGCCTGTATAGGAAGGCTAACATTGACCATCCCTGCTAATAAACTCACTCCTAATGCCAGAATATTACTCATGACTGCTCGACAGGCCTAGCTCACCAGAGTGCCCGGACAAACGTTTGGAGTGAATCGCGATTGAATCTTAATAAGTCTCAATCTTAAAGTCTTAATAATACCCACCAAATAAAGATGCCATGTGTTGATATCATGGGGACTCTGCCCCCCAAACCCTATTTTTATTTTGTTCATTCTTTGGCAATGGTGAGTACCACTAAGACTTTAAGACTAAAACTTATTAAGACTTGATTAATACTCACTCTAAACGTTTGTCCATGCACCCTGGTGAGCTAGGTGCCATCTGCCTCATGACTGTTTTTGCCACATGGCTGCTGGGACTTCTTATTGGGGTACATAACTATGAGGAGGGTACTAGATAAGGGTAATGGTGTATGGGATGGGCTGTGTATACTGACTGTATACATGATACTGCTAGGTCAGCAGTCATGTAGCCACTGTATAGGTACCTCGCAAGTAGTATAGTATGTATCGGAACGGGACTATAGTTAAGTACTGTTTATTACTCAATCGACCTGCAGCCAATCAGAGGCCTCCATTTGGTCACGTGACCGGAAGTGACCTACTTAGGGGATTAGTGGTGAGGTCACGTGACCTAGTTAGCCAATCAGAGGCCGCCATTTGGTCACGTGACCGGAAGTGAGGTCATATGACCTACTTATGGACCGGAAGTGACGTCATATGACCTACTTAGGGGAGCGGAAGTGACCTACTTTAGGATCACGTGACCGGAAGTGACCTGATGAGTCACGTGACCGGAAGTGACGTCACATGACCTAATGGCCAACCGGAAGTGAGTGACCTGATTGAGGATCACGTGACCGGAAGTGACCTGATTGATCACGTGACCAGAAGAAGAAGTGACGTCACGCGACTTAATGAAGAGATGAGCGTCTTTAAGGGGTCACGCGCTTTAAAATGTGATATCTTTTTTTTTTGGAGGAGGAGGAGGAGGAGGAGGAGGAGGAGGAGAAGGAGAGGAGGAGGCGAGTCTCTTATTTTTTTCGGTAAACTAATAAAAAACACTACGATATAAGTTTTTTGTGTTTTTTTTTCATTTTTTATTGTTTTACGAGCGACTGGAAGTGACTTATTGAACTAGGTAGAAGCGTTCTTTAGAGTGTATAAGGGGGGGAGGGGAGGGGAGGGGGGGAGGGGGGCCCCTTTAAGATGCATGGGGAGGGGGGCGCTTTTAGGATGCATGGGGCGGGTGGTGGGGGGGAGGGGGGGAGGGGGGGAGGGGGGAGGGGGGCACTCTAGGGGGGCGGGGGGCACTCTAAGGGGCGTTTGTCTCTTTTAAGAAAAAAAGAAAAGAAAAAGATTTCAATCGAGAGACACGCTTCTTCCTCTCGAGAGGAAGAAGCGTGTCTCTTCGTTTTTTTTTTGTTTATCACGTGCTTCGATGAGGCGATCAGCTGCGACTGGAGGAAGTGACACTTTAAGAGGGCGCGCTTCTTAATTGTTATGATATTATTATTTTTTTACTTACTAATAAAGAAGACGTATGAAAATAAAACACAACAATTCACATGTCCGTCGTTCTCGTTGTTTCTTGCTTGATAAAGTCAAGTAATATCGTGATGCCGAGGTCAAACTTTCCCATGTCCTCAGTCAACACTCGAAGGAGTTCAAAAGGTGTACCGCCGGCACCGTCAGCTTCATCTTGCCACATTTTCAACACTCGGAAGGCCCACTCAGCGGGACTTCCTCCGTATTCGCATTCTTCAGCGATCTTATCTAACCTCTCAGGCGACAATTTTAAATGGTCCCCCACCTCTTTCCACCTGCTACCTAGACGTCTGCCGAGGGTGCCCAAGTGCTTATGCATCGCGCGCGAGTCGGGGTTTTCGAAATCCAACCCCTGTCTGTGGAGAAGGGACATCCACTGAGCCAACAGTTCCACGCGTCTAATGCGGGTGAAGACGCGACCGAGCTCTCCCCATCTATGACGATGCGGGGTTTCACCCCACCAGACTCGGAACATCGCCGTACACAGCTCCTCCGGTGTCTTGACACTGCGCTCTACTAGAGCATCCATACGGGCGGCGGTAACTTTTAAGCTACTGCCCAACTCTCTCCAACAGCCGCTCAACTCTTTACCTAGTTGACGAAGCAAGGCGTCGCTATAGGCTAACCGCCGCTGTCCTACCTCTCTGTTCTCCCCATCGGTCTGCCTCGCGCGTCTCACGTCGTCAAGCCGCATTAACTTTTTTTCAGGTGGACAAGGCGGTGAAGGCGAGCTTGAAAGTGGAATAGCTTCAGCCATCTCGTCCCGTCTTAGCGGCGGCAGCGGCGGTAGTGGCGGCGGCGGCGGCGGCGGCGGTGGTGGCGGCGGCGGTGGTAGTAGACGTTACTGTGGTCAGAGGCGATATGTTTTTTTTCCAACAGAAATCAGAGCTTTTTATACAGAGGGAGTTTAATCCCATTTCCAACAGCACTCCAGCTGTGTAGCGACCTGTCCGCATGACGCTTTTTCAGCCGCTCCGCTCCTTAAGAGCTTAGATGACGAGGGGTGTGTCATCGCTATCCGTGGAGACCAGCTGAAAACGGTGTTTCTTCCTCATCCATTAGCCTTACCTCCTACCCCCTACCTGAGGACGTCTCCCTCCCTCTGACATTCATTGTAACAAACGTCAGAGGTCAGGTGAAAATCGGATTTTTTTCATGCACAGCCTTAGTCAGCTGTCACCCCTCCCTATTGAACTAGCCGGCCGCCGCCTGGCCGGCCCGGTCTACTCACCACGGCAGGAGGTGGTGATTTTTTTTTTGTCTTACACTTAAGTCGCTCACCACATGCACACGCCTCAACTCACAGACAGACACGTTCGTCTTAGGGGGGTCCTGCTTCACGCCACACGCCTCCTGTAGTTTTTTTTTGTATACACACTCTAAGCTCATCACCGTTAATCCTTTATACAGCTAACGCGCGCTGAATGGCTGAACAGGGTGGTAAGCGGCTTAGCTCACGACAGTGGATCCCTCAAAAAAGGGATCCAGCTGAAAACGTCATACCTTATGTCTTTGTGAATGGCCGCCGGTCAGTCGACGGCAGCAACCGCTTAATCCTTTATACAGCTAATGCGCGTTGAATTGCTGAACAGGGTGGTAAGCGGCTTAGCTCATGACAGTCGATCTCTCAAAAGGGGGGAAAGGGATCCAGCTGAAAACGTCATGCCTTATGTCTTTTGTTTCTCTTTGTGAATGGCCGCCGGCCAGCCGGCGGCAGCTGAACAGGGTCAGTAAGTAGCTTAGCTCTAGAAGCGAGAAGGCGTATATAAGGGGTCTGGAAACCTCCATTCACTCACTCATTCTTTTGCTGCTCTCTACAGTCACCACCATGAGCAAAAGACAACTCCTAGCGCAGTTCAAGAACAAGAAGACTACGCGGAACAGCGCTCGTTTAGCGTCAGTGCCTCCTCTTGCTACTGAACATGAGACTACCGCCGCAGCCGCTTGGTCTTATCACCCTCCCGCTGTAGCGAGCGCTCGCGGCAGTAGTAGTAGTAGTAGCAGTAGTAGTAGCAGTAGTAGTACTAGTAGTAGTAGTAGTAGTAGTAGTAGTAGTAGTACTACTGGTAGTAGTCGTCGTGCTAGCGACGTTGTTACACTCGCGACGGTACACGTTGCTGCTAAGCGCGCTGCCGCTGCTACTGCCGCCCCGCCTGCTGCGGCTGCTGCTGCTGCTGCTGCTGCACCTGCTACCGCTGCGCCTGCTACTGCTGCGCCTGCTGAGGCTGCTGCGCCTGCTACTGTTGCGTCTGCTGCTGCGCCTGCTGCTGCTGCTGCTGCTGCTTCTGCTGCACCTGCTGCTACCGCTACTACTACTGACGACAACGCTCCTGGCACAGCGCAGTACTGGCAACCGGGTTTTTACCTCCCCACTACTGTTGATGACTTTGATGACCTGCCGCACGTTGCACAGCCCCTCTCCTCCACCACTACATCGACTGACGCCCTCGAAGCCGCTCGCGCTGAGAGTGACAGCTATTCGGACACTCAGCCCCTAAACCGAGAAGAAGAGGAGGAGGAGCAGCAACAGGGTGAGACAGAGAACGACGCTGACGACGAGGCGTACGAACAACCCGAAGGGAAAGGGGTGGGCGGTACGTTTTTCGGCTTCCCTCTTCGACCTTTCGACCTCACTTCCTCCACTAGTAGCGTCCCGTCCGGTCCGTGGCGACTGCCCTCACCGCCACCTTACGAGGGCGGCGGCGCTTCATCTTCTACCGCTACACTCAGCACCGACGGCGTGTGGCTGCGCTGTTCCAACAACGAGGCCTCGGATACCACCAGCGCTGACGCTGCTCCTGCTATCGGTTCTGCTGCTGATTCAGCTCACGCTGATGGTGTTACTCATCCTGCGGGTGTGAAACGTTCTAAGGTGAGTTCCAGAACAACAAGGCCTAGTAAGAAGAGAAAAATACAAGAAAAAGAACGAGATGGACGAGAAGAAGCAGAGAAAACCTTCTCCCGTCCTCTCGGGTTAGAGTTCTGCTTAGACGGAGCTTTGACGCTGGAGATCTGGGAGGACGTGGCTAGACTGTCTAGGAGGCCGCGCTACACAAAAGACGGCCAGGTGAAAGAGGCGTCTCTGACCAGAAGTAAGCGAGTGCACTTCACGGCCGACGCGCTGCGCGAGCTCATAGCACGCATCGCCGATATCCGCGCAGTGGTGCGCATACGCGACACAGCGGCCGCGCAAGGAAAACCTAATCACACCCCCTGGTTCGCAGTGCTGGATGAGGAGAGCGAAGTGTACGCAGCTGTGAGCTACTACAGCGGTAAGAACCTCGTCCACGTGCGCAAGTACGAAGGTCCTGACAAAAAACCCACACAGCAGGGAGTGACGCTGTCCGCCAGAGCGCTCAAAGAGTTGGATGACAAAACAGAGATCATTCTGAAATATCTCGGCATAGATTCGGAATGAGAGACGCTCAACGCTCACGCGCGCACACACACACACACACACAGCGTTTGACGTACGCTGTATGAGACAGACAGACGGATACACAGACAGCAGACAGAAAGATAAATAGATAGATAGATAGACAGATAGATTGATAGATAGATAGATAGTTAGACGGCTAAGTAGTTGGTAACTGAGTGGAAAAAAAACATGACACAGTACGTATGCGAAAAGTGTTTCAAAATGTTTAAAAGACCGTACAACCACGAGAGACACGTAGAAAATTGTAGAGTAGTACCTAAGTTTTGCCCTCTATGCGGCGAAGGCGATTGCCGAAAGATCGCCTGTCGACGCGAATCTCTGGACGGGGTGACCGTCCCTCCGCGCATATGTGCTGTACCGAACGGGGAGGAAACGTTCACGGCGAATTGGCCTGCGATACAAACGGGCGTCAGGATGCACGGGACTCGCGTGAGTGTAACAAACTTCAGGCTACCAACCGGCGAGTTGAGTGACGCTGTAGATACTATGCGTCGCATTCACTTGACACAAAGATTCAGATACAAAGTGGGTTTCTCGGTAGGCTTACTCTTACAACACAGAGAAGACAAGAGCAAACTGCGCTACTTTCACGCCTCCCAGAACAACGCAACTCTCATACAACCGCTCCCTACTATAACTAATTCAGAAACTTTGGAAGAGCTCCTCTCAAAGATGGAAAACACCGTCGCTTGCGAGGAAGTACGGAAACTTTGCGACGCTGACACCAAGTGGCACGTTCTTTTTCCTACCAATTTGAACATTTGCGTTTACATGGGACCGGGGGAATTCCCCATAGGCGGTAGGATCACTCAGGCCGGTCGAGTTGGAAAGAGAAGCGGCGTGTTAGATTTTCCCAACAAGGACAACCTCTGCATCTTCCGCTGCATTTCCTTTCACTTATACAACACCAGCAAGCGCGCTTCAGATTTGTTACGTCAGTTCTGTCCCGCTGCCACACCTGAATCCTTTCCGGGTCTGAACATCCGCGACTTACCCGCGTTAGAGAACTTGTTTGACGTGCAGATAGCGGTTTACACCGCGTCGCGTCAAGTGCCGGGGCGGAAGTTGAGAAGACGCGTTACTCTGATCAGACCGCCTTCCAGAACTCTGGCCGCCCGAGGTAAAGTCAACCTACACCTGACGGCGAAAGGCGGTTTGCACGTCTCTCTCGTCACGGACTTCAACGCGTACGCGGGCATATACGAATGTTGCAAGTGTAAGGCGGCGTTCACCACCGAGTTCTTGCTAAAGAGACACAGGAACCAGCTTTCCTCTTGCCGACAAGTCAAGTTGCGCTACGTAGGTGGCATCTACCAAAATTCGAGAACGATTTTCGAAGCGCTAGCAGACTTCTCCATTTTTCCCCCCGACGGACATTCCGGAATCTACCCTTACAAGATCGCCTTCGATTTCGAGGCTTTCTTCAGACCGTGCAAAGAACCGTCGACGGAACACGTGTCCCTGCTGTGGGATCACGTCCCTTTGTCGGCTAGCGTCGCATCCGACTTTCCGGGGTGGGAGGGGCCCGTCTGCTTCGTCAGAGAATCCGACGCAGATTCCGACCCCTTGTTGGACCGAGTTTTAAATCACATAAACGAGAACGCCAAAGTCATCGGAGAAGCTGTGCTAGAACTTTACCGACCGACCTTAGCGAAGTTAGATGCGGCGATAGGTGAAGCTCTCCTGCTGGAGGAGGCGACGTTCACCCCTTCTCCAGGCGGCTTCGCTGCGGCTCAGACCAGACACCCGTTAGTTCAACTGAAGAAGCGTCTTCTGAGATACATCCGTCAAGCTCCAGTCGTGGGCTTCAACTCGGGGCGTTACGACTTGAACCTGATCAAAATACGCCTTCACTCGTTCTTCGCCTCCGGAGACCGAAGAAACCAAGAATTCAGCGTCATAAAGAGAAGCAATCAATACTTGGCGGTTTACACACAGCACACGGTTTTCTTGGACGTAGTCAACTATTTGGCACCCGGTTACAACTACGCGACCTATTTGCGAGCTTTCACCAGGAACGAAGAGAAAGGTCACTTTCCTTACGAATGGATGACGTCTACCAGGAAACTGGCAAACAGAACGCTGCCACCGAGATCGGCTTTCGACAGCGAGCTGACGGGCGTCAAAATGTCCGAATCCGACTACGCCGCATGTCAGAAAGTTTGGTCCGACGAGAAGATGCAAACTATGGAAGACTACTTGATCCACTACAACAACAAAGACGTCAAACCTTTCATAGAAGCTCTGAAAAATCACGCTAAATTTTTCCAAGATCGCGGCATTGACATGTTGAAAGACGGAGTTTCTCTCGCTGGTTTGACTTTACGGTTCCTCTTCCAAAACCTAGAAGACGCGTTCACAACGTTCCCCCAGTTCGACGCCGTCCTCCACGCTCTGATCAAAGAAAATCTAGTCGGCGGTCCTTCCATCATCTTCCATAGATTTCACGAGAAGGGCACCACGCGGATAAGGGAGCACAAGTACGGCGAAGAAGCGAGACCGTGCCAACACATCCTAGGACTAGACGCTAACTCTCTGTACTTGCGCTGCATGAGCGAAGCGCACTGCACGGGCTATTACGCGGTGAGACGGCCCGAGACCGAGTTCAAGCCCGAAATTAGGCAAAGAAACTCTCACAGCGCTTTGGAGTGGTTACGCTTCGTAGAGCACGACCGCGACGTGAAACTGCGCCATGCTTTGAACGGCGGCGAGATGGTTGTAGGCTGTCGGAGAATTCGCGTGGACGGGTTTCACGCGGCCTCTAATACGGTTTTCCAGTTTCACGGGTGTTGGTTCCACGCTCACGAGTGCATACCGTCGCACCGATATCAGTGCGCTTCACTGAGAGAGGAGAGACGCGACAGAACGACCAGAGTAAGCGCTTACTTGAAAGCGCTAGGTCACAAGCTGGTCGTCGTGTGGGAGTGCGAATGGCGAGAGATGAAGCGTCGAGATGAGCGGGTCAAGGCCTCCCAACAATGCTGGAAGGTTGACGCTTTGAAAGTGTCTCGAAACGCGATGAGCGAGAGCGACATCCTTTCCGCTGTGAAAGAGGAGAAAATGTTCGGTTTAGTTCAAGTGGACATCACTACGCCGCCTCACCTACGAGACTACTTCGAAGAAATGACCCCCGTTTTCAAGAACGCGACCGTTTCAAAATCGGACATAGGCCCTCACATGTCAGACTTTGCGCAGGAAGAAAAGCTGTTGAACACGCCTCAGAGATGTCTGATAGGGAGTTACCACGGAAAAAATATTCTCTTGGGAACGCCGCTTCTCAAGTGGTATTTAGAGCACGGTTTGATAGTCACCAAAGTGCAGCTGGTGGTAGAATACCTACCTAAACGCTCCTTTGCCGGTTTCGCGGACGAAGTAACGGCGGCGCGAAGACGTGGCGACGTGAACGAGAACGAGAAAATTCTGTCAGACTGTTACAAGTTAATGGGAAACGCTACGTACGGTAAAACAATCTGCAACAAAGAAAAACACACGGCGGTGAGATACACTGACAGTCGGAAGTTCGAACTATTGGCCAATTCGTGGCGCTTCAAAAAGGCGTCCGAGTTGAGTTCCGATCTGTTTGAAGTCGAACTACAACCGAAAACAGTCAAGAACAACCTCCCTATTCAAATAGGGTTCATGGTATACCAGTACGCGAAGTTGAAAATGTTAGAGTTCACATACGACTTCTTGGATAGATTCGTCGATCGGCGCGATTATGCCCTTTGTCAAATGGACACCGACAGTCTTTACATGGCTCTCAGCGGTGACACGTTGGATGACCTAGTCAAACCTCGCCTGAGAGAGACGTACTTCAGAGAGAAACGAAAGTGGCTTCCGACAGCGGTGTGCGACGATCACTTAGAGCTTTTCGTGAAGACAAAAACGGAAAGAGTGCGAGAATGGTGTCCGCCGCCCGGCGGATGTTGTGAGAGACGGTACCTTCACGATCTGAGAACTTCGGGGCTTATGAAAGCGGAGTGGGAAGGTGACGGGATCCTAAGTCTCAACCCTAAGACTTACATTTGCTACGATCGAGTCAGCGACACCGGTGAAAGAAAATCCAAAAAATGGAGTGCAAAAGGCGTACAGAAGAAACAAAACCCTCAGGAACCAGACGACTTCTTGGATGTTCTTCGCCAACGAAAAACTCTCATTGCTGTAAATAGAAACTTCAAAGTGGTGCGAAACAAAATGGTCACCTACACCATAGAGAAAGACGGCGTGCGCTACTTGTATTATAAGCGTCGCGTGCATTCTGACGGTGTGACAACGAGTCCTTTAGAGATATGAAAAAAAAAAAAATAAGCGTGTGCATCTTTTCAAAAAAATAGAGTGTTTATCAAGATTGAAAAAAAAATAAATAAAAAAAATAAAATAAAATATTGTTGTGTTTTTATTTTCATACGTCTTCTTTTACTAGTAAGTCGCGCAGTCTCTTAAAGCGTCACTCATGTGACGACGTCGCTTCCAGTCACGTGATCCTAAAGACCCTCACTTCCTAAACAAAAAAACTTCTTCTTCCGCTCACGTGATCAATCAAGTCACTTCCGGTCACGTGATCTTCAATGAGGTCACTCACTTCCGGTCGGCCATTAGGTCATGTGACGTCACTTCCGCTCACGTGACTCACCAGGTCACTTCCGGTCACGTGATCCTAAATTAGGTCATATGACGTCACTTCCGGTCCCCTAAGTAGGTCAGTAGGTTACCCAGAATGCACCACTAATCCCCCTAAGTAGGTCACTTCCGGTCACGTGACCAAATGGTGGCCTCTGATTGGCTGCAGGGTTACCCAGAATGCACCACTAATCCCCTAAGTAGGTCACTTCCGGTCACGTGACCAAATGGAGGCCTCTGATTGGCTGCATGTCGATTGAGTAATAAACAGTACTTAACTATAGTCCCGTTCCGATACATACTATACTACTCTCGCAGACAAAACTCAATTTACAGAAGTCATATTCATGTGTATATTATTATATGATGTAGAAGTCATATTCATATTGATAATATCTCTTTAGTTACTGTCATACTTTTCAGAACAGTCATTAAAAGAAACAAAAGAAGAAAGAAGAAGAATCTTCCGAAAACATGAGTTATGCTAGTTTTTCTGAGGAAATTTTCATCTTTCCTCACGTTGACAAGTCTAGCTGCAAATTAATGTTACCTGCATCTGTTCTAAATCTGAAACGAATCTTTAACCTGTCCTTTTTTCCTCGAGTCATGGCTCTAAGCTTATCTTTCTTCAATATTTTCATTTTATTTCATCTTATCTCTCCTCTATCTTCATTTGTGATCTCATATGAGTATCACACCAAAAAACACACGATTGGATGAAGTATAATCTCAAGTCGTTGACCTACTTACCTATAATATATAACAGTACTTAGATACAGACTAGTACTCAGACTGATGGGAAGAGGAAGGGGGAAAGTAGATGTGATGATCTAACCAGCTTAGTAATACACATGTAGAATAACTCATCCTACTGTCTGTAGTAGGATGTGTGCCGGGGGGTAGATGAGGGGGGGGGGAGGGGGGAGGGGTGGGGGGGGGGGGGGTCGTATGTCTACTTGTATACAGTGAGCGGAAGCTATGGGGAACGTTCACAAATGACGTCACCAGCTAGGGGGTTGGGGTATTTGTGTTCCAGTCTTTACGAAAACATGCAGGACAGTGGCAATAGAAACTTCAAAGTGGTGCGAAACAAAATGGTCACCTACACCATAGAGAAAGACGGCGTGCGCTACTTGTATTATAAGCGTCGCGTGCATTCTGACGGTGTGACAACGAGTCCTTTAGAGATATGAAAAAAAAAAAAATAAGCGTGTGCATCTTTTCAAAAAAATAGAGTGTTTATCAAGATTGAAAAAAAAATAAATAAAAAAAATAAAATAAAATATTGTTGTGTTTTTATTTTCATACGTCTTCTTTTACTAGTAAGTCGCGCAGTCTCTTAAAGCGTCACTCATGTGACGACGTCGCTTCCAGTCACGTGATCCTAAAGACCCTCACTTCCTAAACAAAAAAACTTCTTCTTCCGCTCACGTGATCAATCAAGTCACTTCCGGTCACGTGATCTTCAATGAGGTCACTCACTTCCGGTCGGCCATTAGGTCATGTGACGTCACTTCCGCTCACGTGACTCACCAGGTCACTTCCGGTCACGTGATCCTAAATTAGGTCATATGACGTCACTTCCGGTCCCCTAAGTAGGTCAGTAGGTTACCCAGAATGCACCACTAATCCCCCTAAGTAGGTCACTTCCGGTCACGTGACCAAATGGTGGCCTCTGATTGGCTGCAGGGTTACCCAGAATGCACCACTAATCCCCTAAGTAGGTCACTTCCGGTCACGTGACCAAATGGAGGCCTCTGATTGGCTGCATGTCGATTGAGTAATAAACAGTACTTAACTATAGTCCCGTTCCGATACATACTATACTACTCTCGCAGACAAAACTCAATTTACAGAAGTCATATTCATGTGTATATTATTATATGATGTAGAAGTCATATTCATATTGATAATATCTCTTTAGTTACTGTCATACTTTTCAGAACAGTCATTAAAAGAAACAAAAGAAGAAAGAAGAAGAATCTTCCGAAAACATGAGTTATGCTAGTTTTTCTGAGGAAATTTTCATCTTTCCTCACGTTGACAAGTCTAGCTGCAAATTAATGTTACCTGCATCTGTTCTAAATCTGAAACGAATCTTTAACCTGTCCTTTTTTCCTCGAGTCATGGCTCTAAGCTTATCTTTCTTCAATATTTTCATTTTATTTCATCTTATCTCTCCTCTATCTTCATTTGTGATCTCATATGAGTATCACACCAAAAAACACACGATTGGATGAAGTATAATCTCAAGTCGTTGACCTACTTACCTATAATATATAACAGTACTTAGATACAGACTAGTACTCAGACTGATGGGAAGAGGAAGGGGGAAAGTAGATGTGATGATCTAACCAGCTTAGTAATACACATGTAGAATAACTCATCCTACTGTCTGTAGTAGGATGTGTGCCGGGGGGTAGATGAGGGGGGGGGGAGGGGGGAGGGGTGGGGGGGGGGGGGGGTCGTATGTCTACTTGTATACAGTGAGCGGAAGCTATGGGGAACGTTCACAAATGACGTCACCAGCTAGGGGGTTGGGGTATTTGTGTTCCAGTCTTTACGAAAACATGCAGGACAGTGGCAATGTCCTTCTAAAATGACACCGTGTAGCAGGAATGAATGTCCAGTCAAATGTTGGGCTCTTCTGAACTAGATGAATTCAGTTGGGCTTCTAAAGCTGAAATATGTATGTCAATATACTGTGTAAATCTATACATCTATCCTGATTTGGCCATAAATGATTACAAATAAATTGTATTTGTAATAGACAAAACTATTTCATACTTAAAATACAGAAATAATCAGATATGTGGCTATCTGGTCCTTCAAAAATGTAGCCGGTCCCTCAACATTGAAAATTTGCAGGACCGAATGTCCTGCGGGATGACAAACTTTTCGCAAAGACTGGACTGTTCAGTGGCAAAACATAGACTGGGCAATACATTTCTAAAGACCAATCATCACAAGATGTCAATTAAAGGGGTGGGGGGGGGATATTGAAAAAAAACTACCGAAATAGGTGACGTCATTTTCGAACATTCCCAAAGAGTGATGAGTTTGGAGTTTTGTAGCTTTTTATTGACCACAATTCCGTGACAAGTCACGTCTCCCAAAAAGATGATCTACCCTGCTGGTTCATTGGTTGTCCCACCCAGTCTAGACGAAATAATCACCCCTTTAAAGGCCGCGTCATGTGTTATGCTCGTTGCCATCATGATGCATCAGTGCAGCCCTGTAGAGTAACCCTACCAGGTTGATACTCTCCCAATACATTGATTAGTAACTCACTACCCAATGGGCACAGAACATTGAATCAATGTTGATAAATGGTTGTCAATGTTGATTCAATGTTGATGCAATGTTGATTCAACGTTCAGGTAGATATTGTGCCCACTGGGATAGGGCTGTCATAATGACAAATGACATAGCGTATTAAAGCACTATGATGCACCAATGCAGCACCGGCAAGTTACCTACCAGGGCTGCATTGGTGCATCATGACGACAAATGTCATCTTTTAGCGACATCCGTCCTTAAAGGGGTTCAAGGGCCGGAAAGAGTTGTGTTGGTCAGGACGGATCCACCGTCCCAGAGCCGGCTGTATTAGTGTATTTATGGACACTTACTCACAAAGTAAACACACTGCAACATCACATGGAGGATACATGGACACCACAGTTGGCTGAGGAAACAAAAAAAACTCTATCTAACATACATGGCTGTATGTGGATGCGGTCCATTGAGCACACTCTCCTACTGTGAGTGTAAGTCAGATATGATACATGTAGCTACATAAGTGTTATAAGCCTTGGACAATGGTAATTATTCATGGCTGGCGTCTTGGGCAATTACCCTGTCCTTGGATTATAACACCCATACAACAACTCACTTGTACCATATCTACCACATACAGGGGTGTTTGAGTAGCCCTTTAGGCCACTCAAAAAAATAAAATGATTTCTCATCACAGCGCGCATCATAAAAATCAGGTTTTTTGCTAATTTAGGATGAAAAACATGATAAAAATGTACAAATATTGGCATATTTGGTACCAAATTAAAGCTAATACTGCCGGTAATGCAGTGGGATAAAGATAACTTACATTTTCCCCACCTTTATTATGTTTTGATAAATTCTGAACTACTAAAATGTGAATTTTGGTCACAAAAAACGTATATTATCCTTTACATTTTAGCCTGCAAGTTAACAAAAAAGATGAAAAAAAGCCTCCCTTGTCAAATTTTTCAGACCTTGGTGATGAGAAACCACTTTTTTTTGAGTGGCCTTAAGGGCTGCAGTGTGCTCTCATGCATAATGCCCTTTGTCATCATGACCATATGCAGCCCTGGTGAGTAACTCACCGTTGTCGCCTGGCCATAGCACACTTAGATATAACAAAGACTGGTTTATAAAAAACATGTCTCTCTGTCCAATTTCCCTTGTATAGAGGCTGTAAGATATTTATATGTTTGTTATTGTAAGACATCTACAATATGTGATGGTAATTTATAGACAGATAAGTGATATCTGTTTTAACTGAATCAATACAATTACTAAACTATATAGCCAGTAAATAAAAAAGTTATACAACATTCTACAACGCTATATAGCGTTTTTCTAAGGCTCCTTACTATGGCATAATGTTATACAACGTTTTGAAACGTTATTTTGACATAAAAGAACGTGTGTTTTTTATGTTAGCTGGCTATACATTTGTACAATGTATAAATATTACTACAATTGTTTGACTTAGAATGGAAAAAAAATCATAGATAAACTTCAAAATGAACGACCAGATTGCCGCAAGTGTCATCAGTTCCTGATTCCGGTATTCTGCTTCTCAGGTGTAGGGAGAGGGGGGCTGCGGTTAGGGTTGGGGAGACCCCCCCCCCCCGGGGGGAGGATACTTCCCTATTGGGCTGCCAATAGCCTGTTGAATCATCGGCCGTATATATATATATATATACACAGGTCTTATTTCATCCACTGGGGCGGAGATTGGTGCATCTATTGGCTGTGTTTCACGAACTTATGCCAATGTTTTTAATCTATGACCGGGTGCAATCTATGACCGGCTTGGAATAAAACGCTTTATTAGACATAGACATAGACAAAAATATTGTCCCAAGTTCGTGAGACACAGCCAATTGTGTTAAATCTGTATGCTACCCTTTTGAGTTAATATTGCATTTATTGTCACAGTGTGATGTTCATAAATACAGTATTAGTCAATTTGGTAAGTAAGCATGGCGGTATAATTCCACTCGGCTTCTAGGTATGATTGAACACATCATGAGGATCTTAAAGGGTTATACAGTTTAAAAGCTGTACCGTGGGAGCTGGTGGTGCGGACACACCAGCTGACCTGAGGGTACTACAGGGGTGATGTGGTGTGGTACTTATAACCAACTGTCAACACCCCATCTCCTCTTGGTGAACTCCAGGGGTGTCAGAGGCAACTTGAGTTTGGGGGAGGGGGGGGGGGGCTGAACCGGCCGAAGTCCATAAGGCCAAGAAAAAAAAAGGTTTGTTTCAGGTCACCCGACCGACCCTATGTGAACAGGGCCGACCCTACGTTTTTTTATGCAATTTTGAAGAAATTTTTATATTTTTACACTTTTTGGGGGTAAATTTTAGGTTTTCAAAAGTTTTGAAAATAATCTTTCCATTTTCATACTTTTTTGGGTCAATTTTAGGGTTATGTAAAAAAAAAAAAAAGTAAAAAAAAAAAAAAAATCCGGCCTACCGACCCTAGAGTTTCATCCCATGTTACCTGAAACAAAACTTTTTTTTTATTTGGCCTAAGGGTGCGCAATTGTGAGCATTAAAAGTGACACACTAAAAATAGTATAGGGGGTCCGGGGAGAATTTTGGAAATGTTGACATGATTAGGTGAATTTTAAGGTCAATTTGTCGCCGAGTCGAATATAGGGGTCTAGGGTCACTATGGAGAAAGATCTCAAAGTACTGGGATTTGACAATAGACACTGTACAGGAAATAGCAAAGAATACAAGAAGTGTCTAAAGATAGTCTGGAAAACTAGGTCGCCATGTGGTCTGTGTCTGTCCTGTTCACATGAGAAACATGCCTATGTCAGGGGCTGTGACATGTTTTTTATCTATTTGGGGAGTGATGTCAGGGAGTGATTTATTTTGATCAATAATTAGGTGGGTGTTCGCACCAAACCCCTTGGGCGATTAGGCTTGTTTTGGACAGGGTTTGGACACCACCACCCCTCTCCCGCCTCCAAAAAAGAGCACCTCAGACTATTTGAATCCGAATTGTATTGTATTGTATTGAATTGGATAGTAGTACTCGCCAGGCTTTCTTTTTTCAAGGCAGTTTTCAAGGCATCGTTTACATGAATGGTCTGTAATTAGCTATTTTTCCTGTTGTCCCATTTTATCGGTCTAGATCAGAATAATATAAAGGAGAGTTACTTCGTCTGAAACTGGTCCACCCCCCCCCCTCCCCCCCCCCCCCCGGGCCCTTCCTCCTCCCACGGCCCTATTCCCCTATACACCCATATATATTTACTGTGACCCGGTTTGTCAGTTTTTCTGTGGCTGCTGTCAGAGCTTCCCACACATGTGGTGGTGTCATGTCACCCTGTCTTAACCCTGTAAGCACAACCTGCTGTGTTAAAGTGGCATGGTCCGATGATCAGGGCTCAAAAATTGATTTTGCTAAAATTGAGTCAGAATGTTCAATATGGCCATACTTCATGTTCTACCTACTTTATTAAACATTATTCCCCAGAATTTACCTTAGATTTCAGCTAATAATCAGTGTTTTTTCTCAATTTAGGACTTTTGGAGTGCACGCTATAATTCCACCCATTGAAAATACACTGTAAAAGGCTATACCTGTGTTCATGGGACCCATTTAATTGCCCCTTATTGTCCAAGAATGATATTTTATTATATCCCATCCTCCAAATATGATATTGCACTGCCATTTTGAACATATTTAAATAAAAATAAAAATATGGAAAAAATCGGACCATGTCACTGTGTCATTTGTCGTCCTGGTGTATGACTGCAGCATCAATGGCGAATCTGTTCGCCGACACTTCAGGGGTTGATGCACTCCCAAAGGGTCGGCATGATGCACTAATATGATTTAACATGTAACCCTGGCACTGCGTTGCTGTATCATGATATGTTTATTTTATGGACAAGAGTGTACAAGAGTCGTTAAAGCATCATGCCGGCCTTAAAGGGTTAAATCTCCTCTTTTTTAACCAGACAAACCGCTATTAGATGCAGACTACCATAACACGTGGTTTATCCCGCTGTATGCATACATGTACTGTCTGGGTGTATGGCACGCTCGTTCCCAAGTCCTTCCGGAGGAAGGCTCTGGTAACTGCCAAATGTTGGGATTTTTCTGGGTCTGGGCAACCCCTGCTGGTAGCTTGGAACCAGCAAACAGGAACAGGAAATGGAACCAGAAAGGCTGATGGTAAAACTACCTAAAACTACCATCATACATTCTGGTTCCTGCCCACTGGTTCCAGCCTAACAGCAGGGGTTGCCCAAACCCAGCAAAATCCAAAGTTCAAGGTTATTTGGCTGTTACCAGAGCCTTCCCTCGAAAGGATTTGGGAACGAGAGTAGGTGTATGGTAGAACCTGATACTGCATGTGGGTGCACGTCCTTTTGTAGTAGGCCCTACCTCTGTCTGCTGAGTAAAAATGTCTGTGCTGCATTGGTGCATCATACACACCGGTAGGGGGTGTATAATCCCAGTTGGGTCAACATGTAATGATGCATGCATGCAGTACTGCTAAGTAATACAATGGTGCTGCGTTCAGGCATCATGCCGACAAAATGGAAGTATACGCCAACCTATATATACTTACACTAGGCTGCCCTTAAACTAGTTGAAGGGTGGAACATGTAGGTTCATGATTTATTCTTGAATTAAAAAAGGTTACTTTATATAAGGGCTGGCATTCTTCCAAGTCTATATCCTTTATGTGTTGGAAGTAATCGAGTACATCCGACTGTTCCGGCCTGTCTTAGACTTCTACATACCATGTTGACCTAAAGTATGAAACATTCTCTATGTTGTATCATTAAACTGGACAAGCAGCAACGTCTTGGTATCAGAATCTAGTATACAGTCGGCCCTCACTCTCGGATTTGGGAAATGCAAGAGAAATTGTCTGAGGAAGCAAATTATCCGAGAAATTAAGTCATAAAATAATGGAATATATGTAAGGGGGTTTGCCAGGCACCTGTCTGGGGAAGTGAGGGATCCGAGAAAGTAAATGTTGGAGTTAGTGAGGGCTGACTGTACATATTCTTGGTGCAGACTGAAGATATTTGTTACAAACCCCACCCCCTATAGTATTCTCATTTACAATTTAAGGACGGCGTGATATTCCAAAAAGACCCAAGCTGTCTTGTTAAGGGGTTGAGACTACCACGGGTATTTACTTACAGACACACACACATTGTACTATGTGTCTATCTATGTGTCTGTCTGGTGTGGGTTATGTAGAGGTGTCCTTAATCTAAGTCACATGTGCAGTCTCTGTGAAAAAGTTTTCGCCATGCAGGACATTCGGTCCTGCAGATCTTTTATTTTGCAGGACCGGCTTAATTTTTGCAGGCCCGGATACCTGAGGGCACTTTTCATCTTGTATAAAGCAAGAATTTATATTGAATAAATACAAATTTCTTGTATATTCTTATTGAGACATTACAATTTTCAGTAATGTTATTCAAAATGTTTATGCAAAATGTTTTTCTCTCTAGAAACCTTAATAATGGTCCGATTTACAAGCCGTAAAAAACTGCCATGTAGCCAGTCATTTGGACCAGCAGTAGGACTAGTCCAGCCGGTCCAGCAGGCCTTTAGCTGGCTATAGCCGGTGTCCGGCACATTTTCACGGAGACTGATCATGTGCCGGATTTGTGTACTTTTTGGTTTCCCAACCCCACCCCTTCCAGCAAAAAAGGAAGGTTTTGTTGGGGTTTTTTTTTGGGGGGGGGGGTCCCTGCTTCAATGGAGGGGGGAGGGTAACTTTCCTCACCTTTTCTCACCCCGCCCCCCCCCCTCCTGTTGTTGAAAATGTGACCACTCCCTACATGGGGCCTATAGTAGGTTATGAGGTGGGCAGTCTTTGCGAAAACTTTTTCATCCCAGAGGACATTTGGTCCTGCAGATTTTCAATGTCGCAGGACCGGCTACATTTTTGAAGGACCGGATAGCAACATATTTGATGATATATGCATTTTTAACTACAGAATAGTATTGTGTGTTATATCTGTAATGATTTACGGCCAAATCAGGATAAATACATTGTTTTACACACTATATTAACAAACATATTTCAGGTTTAGAAACCCAACTAAATTCTTTTAGTTCAGAAAAGGCTGACATGTGACTGGACATTCGGTCCTGCTACACTTGTCAATCTGCTGGACCGGTGACATTTTAACAGGACATTGCCATTGTCCTGCATGTTTTCGCAAAGACTGGGTGGGAGGTCCCAGGTCCGGACGGGCCGTGTGCATGTCGGTGTGTGTATAGCATGGCGCTGTCTGCATGGATTCACATTTGGGTAAATAGTTCTCAGAAAAATGATGCCCTACTTACAGCTATATACATAACCCTGTAAGGACCGCACCATGCATTCATGTTTCATAATATCAGACTCGTCAAAGTGACTATCATAAAACAAATGAGTCAAAAGTTGTCTATGCTATCAGGTTACCATCCCACAAATAGAATCTGGAGCTGCCAAATGTCGGGTTTTGGGCTGGCACATGCCAAGTGGGTCTTCTATCTCCAGCTAGAACACCCGCTTTCTTGTCACTTAGACAAGCTTTTAACTCGTTTATTTTATGACCGTCACTTTGAAGAGTCTGGAGACAAGTTTACTTTTTGAGTGTACCCATGTCCCATGTCGATCTTAAGAAATGCTCATGTCGCCATATCGATTTTAAGAAATTCCCCATGTTGTTGTTGGTAATTTTTATTACTGGCATGATGTTCGTGGAATACAAAGGACGATTTTAATCAAGATGCCAAGAAGTAGTAACTAGATCTATTTTTTCCTAATGTCCCATGTCACTAGGCCCCAAAAAGGCCCATGTCGCCGTGTCGAATTTAAGGGTCTAGCTATATCATGACTACCTACCACAGGGTGCCGTGTATTAAACCAGTATGCGGCCCTTATAGGGTTAACCACTGTGTGTGTTAACACATGGGAGACGGGGGGGGGGGGAGGAGAAAAAGAAAAAAAGAGGAAAAATTGAGATGGAAGTAATAGAATATGGGAAGGGGGTAGGTATTGAGTCTAAAGAAAATGAGACAGAGAAAGAAATATGAAATGCAAAAGAAAGGGATTGTAGTTAGAGACGTGGTTAGTGCGATCTATAACAAATATCAAGCTGTGTAAAACAGGCAGCTGCAAAACTCAGTCTGGCCCTGCAGGGAGTGATCATTTTTTAACAAATGGGGGGGGGGGGGGGGCGGTGGATTTTCAAGCGAGCGGGTCAAAATACTTTGCCACACCTCTCCAAACAGGAGTCGACATATGAGTGAATTTTTTGGACTCCCCCCCCCCCTTCCCTCAAGAGAGAGGGGACCGACCCTTTGTGCCCCCCCCCCCTCCAACACATCCACAATCTCCCCCACGTTGATAAAATAAATAAAAAAGTATCCCTCCCTACAGTTTACTGCGGGCTGTGTGTGTGTGTGTGTGGGGGGGGGGGGGGGGGGGCTCCATGTGGGTATACCAGACGTGGTATCCATGTCTAGGGGTCCCAGGACCGTGGGAGAGTCCTACAGGTCCCACCCCCCCCCCCCCACACACACACACACCACTGGAACCACCACCGTCGGGGTTGACGACCTGTTACGGTAACCGGGTTGTTCATATAACGTTACTTTACAAGTTGCTTTCTGTAGAGAATATACTAACAGAGGCATAAGAAGCAAACTCTCCATGGGGGGGGGGGGGGGTGCATGGTGACCCAATCCCACCAACGTTAAGTATTGGAATTGCATTAAAAAGCAGTTTTGAGCCCCCTTTAGGCCACCTTTTTTGATAACTTGGATTACGGGCTTTTGGCTCCAAATTTTTGGAAGGGCAGAGGCAAAAAAAAAAAGAAAAAAAGGCATGGAAAATCTCATTTCTGGGCAATCTAATGATGATATATTGAGAATTATCCCCAACCTGAAAGGCCTCATTCTACCTTTTTCTGATCAACATGTACTTTTTTTTTGGGGGGGGGGGGTGAAATTCTAAAAAAAAAATCTCGGAGGGTAAAGGTAAAAAAAAACAAAAAATACTTTTTTTTTTGCAAAATGCCAAAATTCTCGGCGGCGGATCCGTAATTCAAGTTATCAAAATAAAACGGCCTTTTTTTTTTTTTAATTAGGGCCCTAATTTCCCTATGCGGGAGGGGTAAGTTTTGGGCATTGCATGTGTTATATAATAGGGTCTTGCCCCCCCCCCCTTTCCCACGTATGTAAGCACCATAAGTCTGTGCATCCCACAAAATGAAGCTACTTGTGCACTTAGTTATCAATAACATGTTTAATAGAAGGTCTAATGAGAAAGCCTCCCAATGTCTCTATGAAACAACTGTGTTTTTCAAAGGTCAGGCATTTGGCAAGAGTCAGGCCTGTCCAGCAGTGCTACAGTTGAGCACTGCCGGTAGCATCAAATTAGTTCCGGGGTGGAAATTTGTTCTGGGGTAGATTTCTTTATATAAATGCAGTGTTAAAGCAATTTTAACATTAGGATTGCTTTAAATGTGTGTACTGGACCTAGAATATATAATCATATCATTATCTATCTATATTCTTATGACATCTCTAGTTCACCATGTACATAGGTTTAAGCCTTGGAAATTAGTTCCAGTATAGGTTATTCATTCAAGGGGAGTGTTATCACAATTTTAACATCAGATTTGGTTTACATGTGTTCTCCCCCACCCCTGAGTAAAATATAATAATTTTGAAACTGGAAAAACATACATTACCTATCTAATAAATGACCCTAATGGTATATTGATATAAATCTAGATTTATTGTGACACAACAAGTCCAGAACTATTTTCCACCCGGAACTAAAATGATGGTACACCTGTCTCTCCTCCCACAGTTTGGTAAGCAGGACAACTAAAAAAAAGTGCTTTCTCATCACCGCGCACGTGATGGAACTCAGATTTTGATGAAAACGTCTATTTTATTTTATCTTCAATGAAACACAAGATAGAAATGGACAAATCGTATCGAATTAAAGCATTTCCTGTCAGAAATTCACAACTATATTTTCCTTCTTACTTTTATCAGAATGCCTCACCCTTGAAAGAAGTTGACTTTGAGACATTGTGATCATTAGGCTTGCCCTCACCTTTTCTCAGTACTCCGAGCTCCCATGTCTTGTGTCACCCTGTTGTCACCCAAGACCCTGGAGACAGGGGGAGATTACGAGAAGGGATCAGGCCAAAAGAAAAGGTGTGTTTTAGGTTACCCGACCCTTATGGTGGCCCAGGAGGCTCACGTAAAAAAAGAAAACATCACTTTGAAAAAAAAACATCACTTTGAAAAAAAAACTTCACTTTGAACAAAAAAAAAATCATTTATTATGCAATTTTGAAAAAATATAGATATTGAAGTTTACAAGTCAATTTTGGGCTACTTTTCAAGCCAAAGTTTTAAAAAAAAATACTGAAAAAAAATCCGACCTACCATACCTAGATTTTCAGACTATGTAGCCTGAAACACATCTTCTTTTTTTGGCCTCAGCAGAAATCAGCAGAGAGTGGCAGGGTGGGTGCACAGGCTAACCACGGCCACCCAGGGGGTAGGCATGCAGGTGGGGGGGGGGGGGGGGTTAAGGCATTGGTATTCACCCAGTCGGACTTATCCAGGGTCGGTGCATAGCCCTCTAGGACGGATGTCGCTAAAAGATGACATTTCAGAAAAAAAATTAAGTACCCCCCCCCCCGCCGGGATAAAAGCAAGTACCTGTAGGTTACACCATATTGTGGTGTAGCTGTAGATCAATCCAAAGATCCAGGGTCCACACTTACTGACATAGTTGAAAAGTAAATCTACCTGTATTTACATAGAAATACTAATGCTTCAATGTTTGAGTAGATCTATTAGCTTGATTCAGTTCGATGGAATCTCAAACGCACATTCTCATGTGTGTTGGCTTTACAGTATAAGGCTCAATCTCATGAGGTTGTAACAGTTGAAACGTCTTTGACCGGGTGTCGTCTTTGACCGGTGTAGTCTTTGACCGGGCGTTGTCTTTGACCGGTGATATATGTGGCCTTAAAGCGACAGTTGTCGTCATGATGCCTAAATACTGCTGAAACACCCCTGAATGGCCAGTATGACGCACCAAAGGTCGTGATGTCAAAGGGGCATGTAGTGCATTAAATTATTAGGCCATCCTTAACCCTTTAAGGACGGATGTCGCTAAAAGATGGCATTTGTCGTCATGATGCACCAATGCAGCCCTGGTGAGTAACTCGCCGGTGCTGCATTAGTGCATCATGCCAACCCTTCGGGAGTGTCTCAAACCCATAGGGTCAGCATGATGTTGGAATGTATCAGTGGAGAGTTACTCGCCAGGGCTGCATTCATGCATCATAACGACCAAGGGCATGATACATTAAGGTATCATGCCATCCTTAAAGAGCTAAAGAGTTAGATAAGTGGCCGGGTTATGACTAAACCTAATGCATGTAAGTTACTCGTAAAACCACCTCATTATTTTGGCGGAAATACTCCACTTGTGAATTAATTGGTGTATTTAGATACTATCATCATTAGAAGCGGTTACATGGGTGAGAGGTTCTTATGACAGAAGTTCACTGGGAAAGGGTAAGCATCTCTGTCAAACTACAACCGTCCAGCATTGTCAGGCTGTGGGCAGAGAGTTCAACATTGCCAGACTCTCTTGCCATTTGGGTGGGTCCAGCATCTAAAATGAGCAGCCGGTATTGCCTGACTTTCACTTAAAATGCTTCACCCTGGAAAGTGTGGTGAAGGTATCAACCTGAAAGAGGTGACAGTGAAATAAATCGGGCGAGGTTCTCAAATAAGCTCTATGTCTTAATGGCTTGGAGCTTTGACATATATATTTGATATATAACCGAGGTATAGAAATAGGCGAAAAACAGGTGTGTTTCAGACGACATGGACCTGAGAATTAGGGTAGGTAGGATTCTTTCTCTTGAAGGTACGAACGAGTTGTGAATTGCATTGACTTGAAGGACATCAGGATGACTCACTGATTCTTCCATTTATTAAAAGGCAATTTTCTGATGCCAGACAATTATTTAGGCCACTGAATAAGTACCATAAAACCTCGCGTATAAGCCGCGGCTAGTACGCGAATCAGATCGCCAGTGCGGCTTATAGGATCGGCCGTAACTCAGGGTGCGGCTTATACACGAGTTAGGCTTATACGTGAGGTTTTACGGTAGGAGCTTGTTCTTCCAGACAACAAACTTGCCAACATTTAGAAAAAAATGAATTTTCAAAAAATAAATAATTTTCAAATCCCCTAAAGCAGGAAAAATGCTAGGTTCTAACCTATCTTGAATCTCGGGTCGGGTTGCCTGAAAACGTATCACTTAACTAGCAGTGTGTGGCCTGTTAGGTTTTAGCTGTAGACACATGAGTCATGCTGGTAAGTATATACTACATGTACGTGTATGTATATGTAGTGTACATAAGGCATGTAGTGGCATGTGTGACGGTATAATGTTTATTTTGACCTGTTATTTGTCGTCATGATTCACCAATCTATCATTGACAAGTAACTCACCGGCACTGCATAGATGCATTATGATGACCTTGTATGAATGCATCATAATGACCATGTAGGAATGCATCATAATGACTGTAGGAATGCATCATAATGACCATGTAGGAATGCATCATAATGACTGTAGGAATGCATCATAATGACTGTGTAGGAATGCATCATAATGACTGTGTAGGAATGCATCATAATGACCAAGTAGGAATGCATCATAATGACCATGTAGGAATGCATCATAATGACTGTGTAGGAATGCATCATAATGACCAAGTAGGAATGCATCATAATGACCAAGTAGGAATGCATCATAATGACCATGTAGGAATGCATCATAATGACTGTGTAGGAATGCATCATAATGACTGTGTAGGAATGCATCATAATGACTGTGTGGGAATGCATCATAATGACCAAGTAGGAATGCATCATAATGACCATGTAGGAATGCATCATAATGACTGTGTAGGAATGCATCATAATGACTGTGTGGGAATGCATCATAATGACTGTGTAGGAAAGCATCATAATGACTGAAGGAAGGCATCATAATGACTGTTTAGGAATGCATCATAATGACTGTAGGAATGCATCATAATGACTGTGTAGGAATGCATCATAATGACTGTAGGAATGCATCATAATGACTGTGTAGGAATGCATCATAATGACTGTGTAGGAATGCATCATAATGACTGTAGGAATGCATCATAATGACCGTGTAGGAATGCATCATAATGACTGTATAGGAATGCATCATAATGGCTGTAGGAATGCATCATAATGACTGTGTAGGAATGCATCATAATGACCGTGTAGGAATGCATCATAATGACTGTATAGGAATGCATCATAATGACTGTAGGAATGCATCATAATAACTGTGTAGGAATGCATCATAATGACTGTATAGGAATGCATCATAATGACTGTATAGGAATGCATCATAATGACTGTGTAGGAATGCATCACAATGACTGTAGGAATGCATCATAATGATTGTGTAGGAATGCATCATAATGACTGTGCAGGAATGCATCATAATGTGTAGGAATGCATCATAATGACTGTGTAGGAATGCATCATAATGATTGTGTAGGAATGCATCATAATGACTGTGCAGGAATGCATCATAATGTGTAGGAATGCATCATAATGACCGTGTAGGAATGCATCATAATGACTGTGTAGGAATGCATCATAATGATTGTGTAGGAATGCATCATAATGACTGTGCAGGAATGCATCATAATGTGTAGGAATGCATCATAATGACTGTGTAGGAATGCATCATAATGACTGTGTAGGAATGCATCATAATAACTGTGTAGGAATGCATCATAATGACTGTGTAGGAATGCATCATAATGTCTGTAGGAATGCATCATAATGACTATTTAGGAATGCATCATACTGACTGTAGGAATGCATCATAATGACTGTGTAGGAATGCATCATAATGACTGTGTAGGAATGCATCATAATGACTGTGTAGGAATGCATCATAATGACTGTGTAGGAATGCATCATAATGACTGTGTAGGAATGCATCATAATGACTGTGTAGGAATGCATCATAATGACTGTGTAGGAATGCATCATAATGACTGTGTAGGAATGCATCATAATGACTGTTGGAATGCATCATAATGACCGTGTAGGAATGCATCATAATGCCTGTGTAGGAATGCATCATAATGACTGTAGGAATGCATCATAATGACTGTTGGAATGCATCATAATGACCGTGTAGGAATGCATCATAATGACTGTGTAGGAATGCATCATAATGGCTGTAGGAATGCATCATTATGACTGTGTAGGAATGCATCATAATGACTGTAGGAATGCATCATAATGACTGTGTAGGAATGCATCATAATGACTGTGTAGGAATGCATCATAATGACTGTGTAGGAATGCATCATACTGACCTTGTATGAATGTATCATACTGACCTTGTAAGAATGCATCATAATGACTGTAGGAATGCATCATAATGACTGTGTAGGAATGCATCATAATGATCATGTAGGAATGCATCATAATGACTGTGTAGGAATGCATCATAATGACTGTGTAAGAATGCATCATAATGACTGTGTAGGAATGCATCATAATGACTGCATAGGAGTGTATCAACTCCATCGCCTCAGCATGATACGCGTACATGAATCAACGATCGCCAGTGTTTGCACAAAATAAATGTAATATTTAGTTCTACAATGAATGGCTGACTAACTCCAATATGAAATATGATAGTGTGGCTTTGCTACTCGTTTTTTTTCTTTTATATGTGGGTACATGGGAGGCTATAAGAGTCATAACCAGGTTTAATATATATATCTGTTATGATGATAAATGAGAATTCTTGCTACAATTGATGGGATTAATACTTTGGTAGATTTAGGGAGTGTTCATTTATTAATTACAGGGGGGGTGATGAGATTTCGCGCGGAGGGACGAAAACTTTTTACGCCCCCCCTCGAGAACGCGTGGAGCGTTTTGCGGCCCCTTCGCCGTAGACGTCGAAATTTTTCCTCCCACCCCCTTTGAACTATAGTAACGCACTGGCTTTTTTGCTAAAAAGGGGCTTAATTTTTTACGCCCCGCCCCAGGAGGGGTCGGACATGTTTAGCCCCACCGAAACCCACCACCCCCCTTGTAACTAATAAATGGACACTCCCTTAGCAGATCTGTCTTCAGACATAAACATGTCTTCATGCCAAATACAGTGCATCCATTGTAACCTAAGCCTTTATAACAACTTGAGGCATTTACATCCGGGGGGTGATTCATTGTTAGATCCATTTAGATAGTTTAATACTAGTACACTACACTGCCAAGTAGCCAAGTTATGTTCACCAGTTGGTATGCCTTAAATGTATTACACATGTATTAGCAGACCATACTATGTAAATATTTTTCTCTTTAAAATTGTTATTCTTGGCTAATATACCACATGTAGACCCATGGGCCATGTTATTCAAAGGTATTCTGGAGTGTGATGTGATGAATTAATGGACAAGTGTATTATTTACTAGATATAGAAAGAAATTGAGGCCCAAGCCCAAGGCCTCAAACCTTCACATAGCCACATCAGAATAATGGTTATATCATCCACACTGTTCCCTTATTGTTGGTGTTGGTACTCTTTATTGGCTAAAGAATATACAGGTAAAAAAAGTGCATGTTTATTTTCATTCAATATCTCCTATTGGATGTAAAAGATTGGGGTTTGCTAAGTAGCAGCACCTTTAGATGTACACATGATGCAAGATGATGATGATGATGATGATGATGATACCAGATATTAATGTACCAGTGTTTGATGTGTATATAATGCTGGGATACTACTGCACTCAGATCTAAGGGAGTGATCATTTTTTAACAACAGGGGGGATGGTGGGTTTCCGCGCGATGCGCACGAAATCTTTTACCCCCCCCCCCCGGTCAAGGGGTCAAAATTTTTTACCCCCCCCTCAGGGTCGAAAATCGGCTCGCGCGCGGGCCCTTTGAAGCATATTAACACGCAGGCTTTTTGGCTCAAAACAGGTTAAATTTTTTTGCCCCCCCCTAAGAGGGGTCCAAATTTCCCCCCCCCGGTCATGGGGTCCAATTTTTTTTGCATAAAAACAAATTTGGTGATCAATAAACACTGAATTACTAAAACGTAAAAATAAATAGTGAAAAGTCTAAATATATGTTTAAGCCCCAAGTAAAAAAAGAATTAAATAGAAAACGCCCTTGTCATATTTTTCACTGCTTTGTGATGAGAAACTTCCCTGGCCTAATATTGGGACTGACGCTTTAGAAAGGTCATGCTATATGGTGAAAGAGATGCATGCAGCTGCCGTGATACACTCTGTAACAACTTCATTCATGCATCATGACACCAAACTGCATTCATGAACCATGACATCAAACTGCATTCATGCATCATGACATCAAACTGCATTCATGCATCATGACACCAAACTGCATTCATGCATCATGACATCAAACTGCATTCATGCATCATGACACCAAACTGCATTCATGAACCATGACATCAAACTGCATTCATGCATCATGACATCAAACTGCATTCATGCATCATGACACCAAACTGCATTCATGCATCATGACATCAAACTGCATTCATGCATCATGACACCAAACTGCATTCATGAACCATGACATCAAACTTCATTCATGCATCATGACATCAAACTCCATTCATGCATCATGACATCAAACTGCATTCATGCATCATGACATCAAACTTCATTCATGCATCATGACATCAAACTTCATTCATGCATCATGACATCAAACTGCATTCATGCATCATGACATCAAACTTCATTCATGCATCATGACATCAAACTTCATTCATGCATCATGACATCAAACTTCATTCATGCATCATGACATCAAACTTCATTCATGAATCATGACATCAAACTTCATTCATGCATCATTAAATCAAACTTCATTCATGCATCATGACATCAAACTTCATTCACACATCATGACATCAAACTTCATTCATGCATCATGACATCAAACTTCATTCATGCATCATGACATCAAACTTCATTCATGCATCATGACATCAAACTTCATTCGTGCATCATGACATCAAACTTCATTCATGAATCATAACATCAAACTTCATTCATGCTTCATGACATCAAACTTCATTCGTGCATCATGACACCAAACTTCATTCATGCATCATGACACCAAACTTCATTCATGCATCATGACATCAAACTTCATTCATGCATCATGACACCAAACAGCGGCAGGGTTGTGATGGCACATTAAAGCACTACACTGAAAAAGTAAACTCGTCCCCAGACTCGTCTAAGTGACTGTCATAAAATAAACGAGTCAAAAGTTGTCTAACCTATCAGGTTACCATCCCACAAATAGAATCTGCAGCTGGGGCTGGCAAATGTCAGGTTTTGGGCTGGCACATGCCAAGTGGGTCTTCTATCTCCAGCTAGAAGACCCACTTCCTTGTCACTTAGACAAGATTTTGACTCGTTTATTTTATGACCGTCACTTTGAAGAGTCTGGAGACAAGTTTATTTTTTGAGTGTATTCGGCCCTTAAATGGTTCACAGTGAAACAGTTGTTTCCCACCTGCTACATTTACGTAAAGTAAATTGATGATAATGATCATCTGTTTGGTAACTTATAAAGTAGCAAGGTCGCAGTTCCTTTCAATAACTCTTTTATGGCAGCATATGACCTGATTAAATGACAGTTGTCGTCATGATGCCTAAATGTGGCACTGGTGTAAGTTGGAGTTGTATTCATTGGTATTGCATCCTCATGTGAAGCTACCCAGTGGGCACAGAACATTGAATCAACATTGATAAGTAGTTGTCAATGTTGATTCAATGTTGCTTCAATGCTGAGTCAACGTTAAACTTAATTTTGTGCCCACTGGGTAATGGCATTGAAACACCCCTGAAGCAACATTGCGCTAAGGGACATAGGGTCAAACCTGGATAGTGCATTGAATCATCACGCTGCCCTGAAAGGGGTAAATGAGTGGCCGGGTTATGACTAAACCTAATACATGTAGTAAATAACTCGTAAAACTACCTCATTATTGCTGCGGAAATACTCCAATTGTGAATTGATTGGTGCATTTAGATGGTATCATCTTTATAACCGGCTATATGGGTGAGAAGTTCTCATTACTCAGCACAATTAAGTACACCATCTAAAGTGAGGGTCCAAAATCTAGGAGAAATGACATCGAGGTGGTTTGGTTGAGATTCATGCAAAAGAAATTTACATTTGTGGTGGCTGGTAGGCCCGTAACTAGCCCTCTTCGTGGGGCAGTTCGTTTTTTGACAAAGTGGAACTAGATAAATTCAATGTGCAAATAATGACTCGATTTGTACTCAAAGCTATGATTGGAATGAGCCATATAACAAAATGAACCGTGTTTTCAATGTTCACTTTATAGAGACCTTGATAATTGTCCGATTGACAAACCGCGAATATGGGCATGGAGCTGAAATTCTTCTCTCTCACACCAGCTTGGGTGAGATATAACTTTGGTCCATCAGGGCTGTGGGAGGGAGGGGGTCGTTCGAACCGACGAACCTCCCACCCCCCACCCCCCACCCCCCACCCCCCACCCCACACCCAACCCTAGTTCTGGGCCTGTCTGAGAGCATGTTGTAGCATGTGGAACGGTTTGAAGTTTATTTGTTGTCATGATTCACGAATCTAGCATTGACCACACACTCAGAAAAGTCAGTGTCACACTGTTAGAAGTAAGTAGTGTCCCTGTACAGCAACTATTGGGGGCAACTTTGGTTCCAGTAAATTCTGCCGTAGACCTACAGTAGAATCTACTGTAGACGCAGACCTGAGTTCTAAAAAGGCTCACATATTCAACATCTTGGAGATTTGAACCCGCAGCTTCCAATCCATAGTCCTGAACCATGACCACTACACCAGTGAATCCTGCATGTCAGGAGCATTGAAACACCTCCTACCAACTGAGCTAGAGGGGCAATCACTTATATGTAGCCTGCAACAATAAGCTTTTGAAAAGATCAGGTCATATTTGAGCTGTGGAGTATGGTACTCCCTCCAACCTCTCTGCTCTCTCTCCCTCTGGCTACTGGTTATGGGATTCGAACCTGCATCTACAGTAACTGAATTGTATGTGTACAGCAAAAGTTGCTGTATCATCTTTTACAGCTAAAGTACTGTATAGTTACAGCACATATTGCTGTTCACGAACAACAACTTTTTACAGTGCATTGTCGCTAAAACCACTCTCACCTGAAAGTTAGAAACCGCCTGACTTTCAGGTGAGAGTGGTTTTAGCGACAATGACGCTGACATTTCTGAGTGTGCAGTAACTGGCCTTGGTGCATCATGTTGATTGTGTAGAAGTACATCAACTCCATGGGGTCGGTATAATGCACATACATGAATGCAGCTGAGTTACTCACCAGTGCTTGTTCAAAGATTAATTTAATATTTAGGTCCACAATGAATGGCTGATAAACTCCAATATGAAATATGATAATGTGGCTATGTTATTTTGATTGTCAATGTGTGGATGGAAGGGGGAAGGGGGTATAAAAGGCATGATGATTCCAGGTTTAGTATATAATATTATGTGTTATGATAATAAATGAGAATTCTTGCTATTGTACTCAGGCCGGCAGGTGAACTAATATGGGGGTGGAAGCCTGAATTCGCCACGGCGACATGGTCATTTCTTAAAATCGACATGTGACATGGAGCTTAGTGACATAAGGGAAATTTTAGTGACATGACATGGGGTATTTCTTAAATTCGACATGGGACATGGCAGGTTCTTTGGGGCGACATGGGACATGGGAATCTTAAGTGACATGACATGGCCATTTCTTAAATTCCACATGCGTCATGGGGACCCCCCATCTAGACCCCCACTAATCGCTAATATTTTACATTGTATCAATACTTTTGGCAGCTTTTCCTTCAGGCACAAACTTGTCTTCATGCTAAGTGCAGAGCACCCATTATAACTTACACCTTTACAATATCCACACCTTGAGGCATTCATGAAGTCCTTTATTGTAAGATGCATTTTAGTTTAATACTAGGACACTGCCAAGTTATGTTCGCCAGTCTGTATGGCTGAAATGTATTACATGTGCATTAACCCTTTACAATGTCTGTAAATACGTGTCTGGTTAAAAGTATTGTTCTTGGCAAATATGCTAATCCCATGGTGGTCTATAGCCCGGACTCCACTAGGGCGACACAAGTACTTGCGAAAGGAGCGATCTTTTTAATGTACATGTCACTGCATTTCACTGCATTTCGCTCCATTTCACCCTGGTTTCGCCCTGATTTCGCCCTACTCAAGGCGTTTCTTAAGGCGACACTGGCGCGAAATGAAGCGAAATGAGGCGAAATATACAAGAACAAAACATTAGAGGGATCGCCTCGTTTCGCAGCCCTAGTGGAGCCCAGTCTTATGTTATTCAAAGGTATTCTGGAGTGAGATGTGAAGATATAATCTTAATGGTTAAAAAGGTTGTTCTTGGCTAATATACTAATCCCATAGCAGTCTATGTTATTCTAAGGTATTTTTCTGGAGAATGATGTGAAGATATAATCTTAGTGGACAAGTTTTGTATTTATTAGATCCATATGGAAAAAAAGGAAGCCCAAGTTCAAGGCCCCAAACCTTCACATAGTTCAATTTCAAATGATTTATTTGTATAAAATAGTCATATTACAATAAGTAACAACCTCGTCAGAATAATAGTTATATCAAGTGGTCTTTCCTGCACCTACTTCTGAGTGTTACACCTTGGGTTTTTGCTACATAGCTATAACTTCATTTGAGCATGATGATGATGAAGATGATAATGAGGTTTTACATCGCAGAGGGCATCGTCTCGCAAGCACAAATCCCCCAGATAGGACCTTGGTGTATGTTGTAGTTGTAGTTGTTGTTGTTGTTGTTGTTGTTGTTGTTGTGTAACTTTTATTGGCATTAATATTGTAGTATACAACACTGTTAGAAGTAAGTAGTGTTCCTGTACACCAAATACTGGGGGCAACTTGGGTTCCAGTAGATTGTGCTGTAGACCTACAGCAAGTGGGCTTTTGTATATTTACAGCACTATGTACTGTATAGGGACAGCAGAATCTTCTGTTACTGTACAGCAAAATTGATTGTAAATCATAGTCTGAAGGTCCTGGGTTCACTTCCAAGTGCTGGTGATATTTTTAACCATCCATGTGAGGGAAAAACGAATTTTAGGTGAATGTAGGTAGACCAAGAGAAGTGGCTCCACCAAGGATTGAACTCACCACCTGTGGTGTTGGAGACAGGCGCTGATCCATTGCGCCACAGAGCCGGTGTTACAAACATTCATATTGGGATATATCTCTACTCTACTTCTCAACTGATTAATAATAATTTGCAAAGGTCTGGGGTTCGCCTCCCAGTGCTGGTGATATTTTTAATCATCCATGTGAGGGAAAAACGAATTTTAGGTGGATGTAGGTGAAACAAGAGAAGTGGCTCACCACCTGTGGTGTTGGAGACGGGCCCTGATCCATTGCACCACAGAGCCGGTGTTACAAATGCAGTCTCCATGAAAACGTGCCGGACACCGGCTATAGCCGGCTAAAAGGCTGCTGGACCGGCTGAACTGGTCCCACTGCCGGTCCAAGTGACTGGCTGGATCTGTGGCTACATGTCAGTTTTTACGGCTTGTCAATCGGACCATTATTAAGGTCTCTAGAGGGAAAATCATTTTGCATAAATATTTTGAAAATCATTACTCTAGATTGTACATTTTACAATGTTTCAATAGGAATATACAGGAAAGCTGTATTGATTCAATATAAATTCTTGCTTTATACATTTTTTATGAGATATGAAAAGCGCCCTCAGGCATCCGGGCTTGCAAAATGTAAGCCGGTCCTGCAAAATAATAGATCTGCAGGACCGAATGTTCTGCATGGCAAAAAAGTTTTCACGGAGACTGCAAATGGTCATATTGGGATATAAGCTACTTCCGCCATGTCTGTATTAAATGAGCTACAGCCTTGTTGCTAAAGATCCCTGATGAGAGGTCGCTAGACCTAGGATCGATCCCACGACCTCTCGTGTACATATTACAGGGAAAAGTACTGTAGATCTACAAGTCACTACCGTAACCTGCATCTACAATAACAGAATTGTACATGTACAGTAGAATTTGCTGTATTATTATTTACAGCTAAAGTACTGTGCATTTACAGCAAGGGACGATTTTCAAATCAATACCAAGAAGTAATATAAGCTACCACCCCAGAGAGATGAAGATGCTCTATAATAGCAAGTATGAGTATTCAAGTGTGATTCGTAGTGTTCATTTATGTCAGTCACATAAACATATTGCCTATACTAAGTAGATGCTATGTAGCAGAGTCACTGGTCAAGGGGCAAGACCGGACACATGAACACAGGTTTGGACAACACCTTATATCACGGGACGGATAAAGACTCACACCACCGTTGGCTGAGAGAACAAAGAAATGACCTGACTGTATTTTACATACATTGCTGTATGTGGAAGCCGTCCACTGGGCACACTCTCCTACTGTGCGTGTAAGTCAGATATAATACACATGGTTAGCTGCATGAGTGTTATAAGCCTCAGACAATGGTAATTATCAGTGGCTGACGCCTTGGACAATTACCCTGTCCTTGGCTTATATCACTCATACAGCAAGTCACTTGTATCATATCTACCACGTACAACATATACTGACAAACAACCACGTGTACTGGTGTTTGAGGTGTATATGTAATGCTAGCATGCCACTGTACTCATATCCTTTACAGACATTCCCACCAAGGGTTTAAATGGTCATGTCTATAGTACTGTACTTGTCAAATAACGAGTAGCATGTTAACATTGCGTGAGACTTTAGGGTGAAGTTTCAGAATGGTCATGCTATGTGGTGAAAGGGATGTCACAATCTGAGAGGGGAGATGGAAAAGAGACAAAAAAATAAAATAAAAAAGGAAAAGAAATGATCAAAGGAGATCCTTGTCCAAACAGCTTCCTAAGAGGCTGTCATTAATCCTTTAAGGGCCGCATGATGCTTTAATGCATCATGCCCTTGGTCGTCATGATGCATGAATGCAGCCCTGGAGAGTGACTCGCCAGTGCTACATTAAAGCATCATGACGACCCTGCAAGGTTGAGACGCTCCCAAAGGGTTGGCATGATGCACCAATGCAGCACCAGAGAGTTACTCGCCGGAGCTGCATTATCAAATGTCATCTTTTAGCGACACGCTGTCCTTGAAGAGTAAAGAACCGCATAGCACTTTAATGTTCCATGCGGTTTGATTTATACATCTTTAGTCCTTGTCCAGCCTATTCAACCGGCCTGCATAATTGCACCATCCCGACTCTTTGGTGATGTATCAGGCCGATGCGTTCGGTATGATGCACTGGCAAATTACTCACCAGGGTTACATGCACACATTCTGATGGCAAAGGGCACATTCATTTTAACACCATCGGGCCTATATAGGGTTACCCGAAGCCCGTTCTACGACTTAGTTTTAGATCATGACTCAACATTTTGGCCCGGTTCCCATACCCTGGGCCTCCCCCCCCCCCCCACACACACACACACTTTGTGTAAACTATATATAAGTGAGATATAATAGAGCATAGCGGTGAAATTATATGTATACCCTGGAATTGTGTCTACACAGAGAGAGATCTATAATCCGACATCCAAGGTTAGGGAGTGATCATTTTGTCATCAACAGGGGGGGGGGCAAAAACATTTGGACCCCTTGACCGGGGGGGTGTAAAAAATTTGGACCCCTCTTGGGGGGCCCGAGCGCGCCGATTTCCGACCCGTGGGGGGGGGGACTTTCAATCCGTTGACCAAGGGGGTGAAAAACACCCCCACCCCTGTTGTTTAAAATGATCACTCCCTTTTAAGGAGCAAATTTATATTACACAGAGAAAAGAGTCCCCACAACTCTAAAGTGACTCCTAATATTTAGGGAGTCTTAGAATAAGAGTATTATAGAGTTGTTATAGAGTCCTGCTACCGGTAATGTTAGAGAGTCATTTAAGAGTCCAGAGACCCTTTTCATAAGATTTGCGTTTTTTAGGATAGCCGGTAAATTTAAGGATAGCGTTTTTAGGATAGGGAAATTGGTCAAAATTGAGTGTATTTCATAAGCAGCTATCCTTAATTTCCATTTTAGGATATCGTAAAAAATATGAAGGATACCGTCTTATGAAACACAGTATAGTAGGTGGTATCCTTAAAATGGATATTTGAGGATAGCAGTTATTGCACTATCGTAAAACTCAGCCGCTCTCCCTAACCTGCGTGGGGACCATCTTATGAGTTCAAATTTGGCGCGGCAGCCGGGGAACACCCAGGGAGACCCCTGCCTGACGTCATTTGCACCCTCGCTTTCGGCCGGAAAGGACCAAACCAAACATCGATACAATCGGACACAGATAAAACACGTCTTTCTTCTGTGGATCGGAAGACACAACGAACATGGGGCGTACCAAAAAGCAGGTAAACTAGCTAATATATAGTCTCTACAAGTATTATACCATGTAATTTGGTGCGATGAGTGGATGATATGCATCACATATCGATGTGAAATTATTGGTTCGGTTTGAACGATAATAGGAGAATTCGCTGACATAGCCGGTGCATTTTACGATAGCGTAATTGAATTTAGATCTCAGTTAGCCATATATAGGCATTGTAATCCAATTTGTCAACATATTTTTACATTAGATTCAAGGTCAATGGCGGCTTCTTATATATCACTCTATTTGTGGGAATAATATCTTAGCGAATAAGTTTCTGCCATTTTAACTGTCACTGGCTATCCTTATTTTATGGGCGCTCTCCTTATTTTTCTCGGTCACTAATAATTGGATCACAACAATACAATATACGGAATAACTATACGTAATACAACAGTTTTAAACCACGTAACCATATATTGATAATTGTGAACGATCCGCTGGTTATTCTAACCAAGCGTGTATTAGGGATATCCTTATATTTTGATCGCTATCCTTAAGTTAAGTGCTATCCTAAAATAGTCTTAGTGTAAGGATCATGCCGACCACATGGGTATTTTTTCTTGTAATATATTGTATGTAAACCCAAATATTGGTTTTTTTCAGACTACGTTAATGAGATCTCGGTACAGCAAGGTAATGAACCCGTTAGAAATAATGATCATTCCATCACATGGTATCTATGTACTTAACAAAGTCCATTTCTGATTAACTGGGAACCCGATCATAATGGCCTGATGGCATTGTTCATACAGATAATATTCCACAAATAAGAGAACCCACAGTAAACAAAGCACTTAGTAATACGGTTTAAATGTATTTGTATTTGTAATTATTGCAGCTACGTGAACTTAAAAGGCTGATGGCGAAAACTGGTTCCCCAGCTATACCAGACGAGAAGCAACTGCAGCGCAGGACATCATGGCGCTTGATTATGCGGGTGATGAGGCGGTTACAGGTAAGCTAGTTTGTTCATTTTAAAGTAAAAGGTGTTAGCTGTATTCAAAGACTCTATTAAATCAAATGTAATTCAGTGTATGAAGACATAAACCAATTAACAATTTGTTCTGTACGGAGTTCTGTGATACAAGTGCTTACTCGTGGGTTTACCCCTTATATCAGTTGAAATAACAAAAAGAATGTACTATTGGCCGTTACCTAAACTAACCCAAATTATAATACATTTGAATTTTAGGAATTCCCGGTACTAAGGCGACGACACTCTTCCACCGACGGAAACCACGGGTAGTCCCACAACCATGGACTACTTACCGACCAAATTCTATGAACTATTATAATGCATTCAAATCTGGAGACAAGTGAAACGACACAACCTATTCCTCAAATGGTCCAACAAAGTAGTCGCGTACGAATGCCCCTCGGGCGGCGAGGTGCTCATTGGGCTGCACAAACTGTGCTGGTTGATCTAGAGGCTGCTGGATGGGGGCAAAAGCATCATCCTCATCATCGTCGTCATGTTCCATTGCCAAATTGTGGTCTATGCAGATGTTATGGAGACAAGCGCACGCGATGATAATTTTAGAGCAAATGTCCGGGTCGTGATATAGATATCCAGCTGAACTGTCTAAACACCTGTAATGTAATTCAATAAAAAATTAGTTTATATTTGTAAGAGTTCTCAGGATACAACTTGAAGCGTTAAATGACGGCATGATGGTTCAATGGATGAACCATCATGCCGACATTTGGTGCTTGAGACAGTTTGAAAAGGGTCGGTATGATGCACCAAGGCAGCAGCTACTAATTAGTTGGCAGGGCTGGTATTGGTGTATCATAGGTACACATGTGATCTTTATGGACATCTTTTCCTTTTTTTTTTCTTTTCCCTTGTTGTGGGAATTCTGACTAACAATGATAATGCTGTGATACTAATCTCCGGGAAATATTTGAAATATTTGGGAGGCCCAAACCTGTATTGTTTTTTTATGAATTTTGGTGTTTTGTATATATTATTGATCCCATGAATTCATGTTCACAACATTGGCAAATACCAAAAATTAAGACAAAAACTTTAAAAAAACAAAAACAAAAAAAAAAAAAACATTAAAAAACTAAACATCACGGTTTGTGAAACAAAAAATACAAAAAAAAAATATATATATATGACAAAAATTTACTTGTATTGGTCTAGGTCCTCGTTTCAGGTCCCTAGTTACATTATGTGAGTATTTGAGTATTTCTATATTGTCACTTGAGGTGAGACAATATGTGACAACTGGTCACGATGGTGTTGCTAAGTCGATTACTGTGAGCCTAACTATTTTGAAGGCTTTCAATGCACACAACTTGATAATCATTATTATTATTATTATTATTTTCTTCGTCTAAATTGCAAGAGTGACAAATGGTCACGGCAATGAAATAACTTGATAATTTGATATCAATATAAGGCAGATACCATGTGACAATTGGGAACAATGGTGCTATCTGCTTCTTATGTACATCCTTGCAATAGCCTTAAAATTACTGGTTTTCTATATTGTTTTGCCCATGAAATTTAATTTATTTTCTTCTGGTTTTTGAAATACCAAACCTCTAGTAATATCAGTGACAAATGGTCACATGGACTAGATTGTTACTAAATCTATAGTTTACAAAACTGTCACAGTGACGGTGAAGTATCTCATCGGTATTAGCTTGAATATAAGTGAATGATTTGACTGTTGTAAATTGCACACTCGTCATAACCATGGTCTAGAAAATGACGACATGAATACTGTTTCTATCCTCTAAATACAACTGATAAATCTATATTCTGAATACAATTTATAAATTTATAAATCTATATTGTTTGTTTTGTTTTGTTTGTTTGCTTGTGGGCTTTTGACTCATGATTGAAATCCCTTTTAACCTTCTTTTAGCTGCCATTATGCTCCTTTCTTGGTTTTTAAATACTCGACGTCACACCGCTTGTATTAGTTTAAGTTATCGACTCTAGGGTAAGTGTTCCTCACATAGGGGACTACGCCTTAGAGTTTTCTCTTTTCTACGCCGCTCTGGTTAGAATTAGTATTTAAATTGTAAATTATAACCTGTTCTTATTTTTATTTAGTTTTTACTAGTGTAAATTATCATTTTGTTTCTTTATCAATTCATTTGATTTTTATTGTATAAACTGTATTACAAACATGGGAACTACTAGACTTTCGGAGTTCTCAAAGATGAATGGCTTAAAGATGGTTCATTATAACACTCGCAGCTTTTATTTGAAGAGGATTGAATTATTTGAGGCCTTCAAAGATGTAGACATATTGTGTATCAGTGAATCATGGCTAACTGAGCTACATGATGATGATATTATTATGTGGGATGGTTATCAGCTATTCAGAAGAGATAGAAATCTCAAGAAAGGAGGTGGTGTGGCCATCTATGTCAAAAACCACATTGCCCAATATATCACCAGGTTGGAAACGTCAACTAAGACGACTCCGGATATTGAAATGCTAACTCTGAAAATTGATCAACCACACAGGAAGACTATGATAGTCTCCTGTGTATATAGGCCGCCTGGAGGTAATTTGGATGAATTTATAACTGAGCTCGATCATACTTACAAGAGGTTCTCTAACCCCAATCTAGAATTATGGGTTCTAGGTGATACAAACATAAATGTCCTCGAAGAGGACAGTGCCAAAACGGAGAAACTCTTAGATAAGTGCAGGGAGTATGGGTTAAGGAATTTGATCCATTTTTGTACTAGGCCCTTTGATGTAAGGGGCACCTGTATTGATCACATAATGACCAATTCCTACAAGACACTGACTAGTGGGGTACTGAACCATTTGGTATCAGACCATCTACCTATCTTTGTTGTCCTACATTCTGAAGCACCTGAACATACTGTGAAAACTTATTGGACTAGAAATTACAAGAATCATTGCACTGAGAATCTGGTTGACTGGATCCTATTTTGGGACTGGGAAGATTTCTGGAAGTGTGAGGATGTAAATGAGTCTTGGGGAATTGTCCAGGACTGCATAACAGAATATCTAGACAACTTTTGCCCACTTGAAGAAAAGTCCTATAAAGACTGTGGAAAGAGCTGGATGACCAATGAAATCCTAAATTTGTTTGCAGAAAGAGCCAACAAAATGGATGACTTTTTCCGAACAAAACAAAATTGTTTTCTGGTAGAAGCAAAACGGTTGAGAAATAAAATTTCGAAAAAGGTAAAATATGCCAAATCACAAGAGGTCAAGAATGCCCTGCGTGAAAATGAGGGTAACCCAAAGAAATTCTGGAGTGTCTTGAACGGGATTTTAAAACCAAAGGGGGCAGTGTTACCTCCTCAGCTTCGTGGTGAGGATGGTACAATCAAGGGCAGCCAGGACTCGGTAGATTATCTAAATAGATTCTTCGCCACAATTGGCGAGAGTCTATCTAATGATCTGACTAATAATGGACATCAAAAAGATGACCATGATCTGACCTATGAACCAGCTGAGGGTGAATGCTTCAGGAAACTGAGGGTTGCCCCTGGTCTTGTGGAAATTCTGGTCAAAGACATCAGTGATAACAAAACATCAGGTATGAAAGATATCAGAAGTAAGTTTCTGAAAGAGGCTTTACTCCTACTATTAGACCAACTAACTCATGTGCTGAATCAATCATTTGAGACTGGTGTTGTACCAGATATATGGAAGGAGGCCCGAGTTTCTCCAATCCCCAAATCAGGTGACCTCAAAGATATTAACAACTGGAGGCCAATCTCATTACTTTCTGTAGTCTCAAAAATTGCCGAAAAATGTATGCATTCACATTTGGTTGAGTGTTTGGATAAAGGCAATCTACTGTCTGAAAGACAATTTGGCTATAGAAATGGCCTTGGGACTGGTGATGCCATTTTCAATTTAGCCAATGACCTGTATGTAAATAGAGATAAAGGTGAGGTAACAGCAATCTGTTACGTTGATCTACGCAAAGCGTTTGACTCTGTAGATCACTCATATCTGCTTGAGAAACTGAAGAGTCTAAAGTTACAAAAGTGTGAGTTTTCTTGGCTAGTAAGTTATCTTGCCGACCGGAGGCAATACACACAGATCGGGGATTTCACATCCGCGAGCGAGAAAGTTTCTTATGGGGTCCCGCAAGGGTCCGTCCTCGGACCCTTGCTCTTCATTTACTACGTTGACACTCTTGGTTCTGATTTTGTAAATTGCAAAAGTTTGATGTACGCGGACGACCTTGTATTCTACTGTAGTGACAAATGTGCTGACACTGCTGTTTCCAATCTACAGGTTGATCTCCAGCATGTGGTTGAGAAATGTGTTAACCTACGTTTAACAATCAATTGTGATAAGACAAAATTCATGCTGAGTGGTAGTAGAGACAAAGTAAAGGCGGAAGTAAGAATGAAACCAACTATAAGTGGTGTAGACTTAAGCAGAGTTAAATCTTACTGCTACCTTGGTGTGAAGTTCGGTGAGACTATGACCATGGAAGAGGCATGTAAAGACGTAATCAGAAAAGTGAACCACAAGCTGTTTAGCTTCGGCAAAAAAAGAACCTTCATGTCAAGGGAGGACGCCATCTTGGTTTACAAGTCAACAATCCTGAGCCAGTTTGATTATGGTAGCTTCCTGTACGGGGGGGCCAACAAGGAATGGACTGAAAAAATGCAGCGTCTCCAAAACCGGGGTCTTAGGATCTGTCTCTTGAGTGATGTGAGAGACAAATCTGTTGAAGAATTGCACCATGAATGTGGAGTCCAAATGTTAAGTAGAAGGAGGGATGAAATGCATCTTGTATATATGTACAAGTTGGCGGCAAATGGTCGCCACTTAAAAGATACTACCAATGCCAGAGTAACCAGAACTCAAAACAAGAAGAAATTTGATGTCAAAAGGCCAATCCGTGACTTCTACAAGAGATCTCCCCTATACAGGGGATCAAAAATGTGGGACTTATTGGATTCGTGGTACCAGGAATCGGAACAGAAAATGAAGTTCAAATTGCGTATTCGTCAAATAGATGACCTTCACACTCCAAGCAAGAAGGGGATAGACGACCAAGAGTCCTCAGAACTAGAAGATGACAGCCTGCAGATAGTGAACTCGCCCTAAAATATAATACATGATATTCCTTCAAAAATCTGTGCATTTGCATTATGTGCTCTAAACAAGTATGGCATGAAGCAATTTGCTTCTGCTGTGACAACTAGTGGTATCAAGTTTCCAATAGTAATAAGTTAATCAAGAAACCCCTCAACCAGTGCAATATGTGCCTACTAAAGTCTCTAATGGGAAAATGTAAGCAGTCATACTTTAAGTTAAGTAGAGAATTATCTCTACCATACAGAGGCATATCTTAAAATGCCAAAACTGTTATAAGCATATCTGTGATATTAGATTGAATTAAGTATTAGTATTATAATTGTATTAAAATGTGTTATATTGTATATACTGTATTGTTAATTCCTATCTGTATTTGTATTAATTGTTACTCTATTGTTTAGTAACTAGAATTTGACTTGTGTCAATCTGACACCTAGTCTATGCACCAAATGTCATATCTCATCTGTAAATACTCATCTTTGTATCCATATCATATCTATATGCTCCAAGGAAACTGATACCAACTGGTTGATCGTAGATATTATCACTTCTTCATGTAGTGGATCGATCAATAAACTTTATTTAAAATTTAAAAAAAATAAACGGTTAAGGATACCAGAAATACACAATTATAGTATAGAACTGTATACAGTTTATCCCATCATTTTAATGTTGTAAAATATTAGTTTATGAAGTATATTACCTGAATCTTTGTTTCAAAAGTCCTATCGCTCGCTCGATTAGTGATCGCCATTTCCGCAGCCACGTGTTGAAGGCGCGGTCTTCATCGCTCACAGGGTTATCGATGGGGGTGAACACGTTTTTCTTTAGGCCATACCTGCATTGCAGATAAAACGATTGCATTAGTCCTCACAGAATAATGATAAACCCATTTCATCACAAATTGATTTCATAAACCCAATATTTTATATGTGTATATATAAGGATAATAAACCGTAATTATTATTGTTTACTGGTGTAAATCAATTGAGTAAGGTTTTTCTATCATGTGCAATATTGTACTTACCCGGAGTCAGCTAGGAAGTAAAAGTCATACAGCAGACCATCGTCACTAGCCTCGCTTAACTCGCTGTTGTTGTATACCAGAGCGTCTCCTACTGAACCCCCGTAGCAAGCATCTACATGTATGAATTTCTTGTTGACGTCACATATGACCTGTAAAAAAAATAAAGACATAAAGAACTGTTATTGTTTAATTGAATTAATATGTTCATTTACATACATATATATCGATTGAATAATTAAATGAAATTAACTCGTCAACAGAACCTGCTGTGAACTATGATATAAAATGTAATGGGTCACAATGAGTGTTCAAAGTAATAAAAGTAACTACCATAGCATTGATAGAGTGATAACCCTTCCGGTTAATGAACGCGGGCTCGTTGAAATATGGGCGCTTTATGGCGATGTGGGTTCCATCAAGAGCCCCAATGCAGCGGGGCCGCATTATCTCGTCTTGCCAATCTGCAGCCGCCAATAGCATCTCTGCCCTTGTCTCTGGGAACTTGATGTAGACATGATGTCTGTCGTTGAAAAAATCGCAGACCTCGTACAGACATCTAGTTACTGAAGCCAATGAGAGCCCTTGCGTTTGTGATATTGTCGAGTAGTTCGCTCCTGTTGCCAGGTAGCGGAGTCCGAGGCAGAACTGTAATATAAAAATACCATTTATCTTATTAAGTAGACTAGAAGAGAGATTTATAAATCAGTGGTTAAGAAAAATTATTCACAAAATACCAGTAGGCTGATAGTCATTTCCTGTATTACGGTCAATCCATATAAAGAACATGAAAATAGAAACAATAATCATTAAATATTTTTCAAACCAATAAATTAATGAAATATACTACTATATAACCATCAATCATAATTCCACAAGAATACTTACACGCTCAGCATATGGTATCGCACCACCGAACGTAGTCAGGTTCTTAGGGTACCAAAAAATGAATTCTGCAATCAAAGTCTGTGCTACGTCCTTTGTAATCCTATACCTTCGTCGGAATTCCTCTTCTGTCCAATAATCTAATGGGTTTACACGTGTCCTATAACGCTTTATCTTACGGCCATTCACATCATAGACAGGGACGTAATGTGCATCACCAGGTTCTCCCATGATTTAGTTGGAATATGGGTGTTCAAGCATCGCACTGTGTACCGGTTTTCTTGAATGTGCCATGGGAGTTTGAAATATGGTCAGTTTCACGTATGTCAATGAAAATAATGCAATACATGTAGTGCCACCTAGCACACTGATAAAATGTACATATAGTGGGTAATTAGGATATCGTAAGAAATTAAAGTGTAGACAGAGAAATAAGGAGAGCGCCAACCTCATAAGGATACCGGCAAAATGGCAGAGTCCAAAGTTGAACTTAAATCTGTTGTAAAATTCTTGCAAACCTAAGTACACCAAAAATAATTATGAACCATCATTTACCACTATCATATTCACATCGCCAATTGCTTTTTAACATATTTTTAGGAAAATAAATTATTTATCACCAGGGTTATAGGTGTCGATAAATATACCTTATGAAACACTAAAATCGCTATCCTTAACTGGGTTGTTTTTTTTACGATATCATAAAAACGCTGCCCTTATTCTTTATGAAATACACTCAATATACCCGTTTTAGGATAGCTACCCCATTTTAGGACACCAAAACTAAGGATAGCGCTAAGGATAGCGAAAATAAGGATACCGCCTTATGAAACACACAAAGTTGGCGATATCGTAAAAAACTCTTATGAAAAGGGTCTCTGGGGAGAGTTACCTCAGTGATCAAGTTGGGAGTCACAGTGATTCTACTTCTTTTCTCTGTGTATACCATGCAAATCCCAATCTATTAACCGCCACATTTACCACTCTACCAATTTCGACCAGCAAGGAGGCATGGCGGATTACAGAGACCTCTCTGGCAATCTGCATGTATCTAAGTTATAGCCGCCTCAACAATTGACCTTATTCTACAAGAATAGAAGAGGATATTCTGCAGACGATGTTCAACTTATAGAGAAACGAGGCACTAGAAACCAGGAGGTATCCTCTTCTAAAACTTATACAGGGCCAGACCACTTTTAACTTAGGGAATGGTCATTTTTTAACTCCAGGGGGGTGGAGGAGAGAGGTTAGTGGATTTTGGCACGAGCACCCCAAAATGTTATCGGTCCCCCTGCAAGAGGGGTTTAAATTATCATGGTCCCCCCCTCCGAATTTAGCGTGGGTGACCCCTTTGAGCTATAGTAAATCTGGCCTTTTTTACTTAAAAGGGGTGCTATTTTTTACCCCCCCCCCCTCCTTCAACATGGAACCAGTTTTGAATCAACATTGAATCAACATTGACAACCATTTGTCAATGTTGATTCAATGTTCTGTGCCCACTAGGAAGGGGTAAAGATTATTTTCCCACCCCCTCCCTCCCTAATCCACCGACCCCCCCCCCCCCCCCCCAAACACACACACACACTCTGTTGTTAAAAAATGACCACTCCCTTAAAGGGAAACAAGGCACTAAAAAGCAGCAGACGGCATTTCACCAGGCGCAGACGACTTCCAACTTCAAAGAGACAGACAAGACAGAGACTAACCAGGCAGACGACACGTCTCCACCCTAGGTGTCTGCTCAACCCATCCTCCGCCTACCCTGCCAATAGATAGCCCCTGCAACACTCCCATCCCTACCCCCAGCCCCTGCCATTCACCCCTTTAATATGTATAAACTTTTATTACATCGTGGTACGGCCTTCTCTACGCTATTAAAGGCTATGGGACCTCCATACTCCATGCCCCCATGGAGCCATACTCCATGGCTAGGAAGTGTGTTGATTTTATTCATTTTAAGACCGTAGGGTCATATAATAAACACAAACCCCACTTATTGACATGCGTGTACATCATACATCACTCAGTGAAGGAGATACACCCCAGCTCCAACTCGTGAAGTATGGTGTACATGTATGTGAAGGGCGTGTAGTTTTGTCTATGTATACATATTTTCCTTATATGATTTCAGTGTCTTATGAATATGCTGAGTCATGTATAGTGGGTGTGTATAGATACAGTAGTCTGTACAATGGCTGGGGGATGTGGTATGGAGGGGCTGGGTAGGATCCTCATCTATAGGTCTGGGGACAGACACAAAACGGGACAGACAGTGGGTGTCGGGCCCGGGGGGGCCACTCCCTCAGATTTAAATACCATGTGTGAACACAATTCCAAGGGAAAGGGTCCCTTTTGGGGTCCCAGGCACGGACCCGCGAAGGCCCTTGATAAGGGGTACTTTTTGAGCAAATTTGGGGAGAAAGGGATACATTTTCAGACCTTAATGGCTTTTTAAAGGTCAATATTTACTTTATTTCCGTATGATATTTCTCGGCTACCCTTGATATTAGTTATTTTTTTCAGAATCACCTGTGATTATGATATATTTTGCAGGGTCACCCGTGATTAGGGTCTGTTTTTTCGCTAATTTTTCCTTGAAAAGGGTATGATTTTTTTTAATTTTACCCCTTGAAAAGGGTACCAAATTTGGGGTGATGTTCACACATAGTGACTATAGAAAAGATAGGGAGTGCCCCCCCCCCCCCGGGGTGTCGGGGTGGTTGCCTCACCAACGGTAGCGGATCAAGGATTTCCGAGGGGGAGGAGTTGGACACAACTGTCCTGTAGCATTTTATCACCCAGTCCTCGGTCACAGACTTACTAATTATATGTATAAAGATACTACTGTGGCTTTAAATGAAATAGGGGGGCGGGGGGGGGTGAACAATAAGGAATTCTTTGTATACCCTAGGCCCTTACAAAATGAAGCGGTCCCTTCGTTTCTTCGTGAAACTGCCGGAAGTGCATACTTTGATGTTAGCCCCCCCCCCCCTTAGGGAGTGATTCTTCCTTAATTTCAAATTTCATTTTAATGCATTAATGCAAGACGCCATGGCAAGTAACTCTCTGATGGCCCTCTCCCCCTCCTCTGTGTACACTGCTGTTTTCTCTCACGTCCACACTTCAGTCTCTCCAACTCCTTCAACATTTTCTTACTGCTATCTTTCCGCTATCTTTGAAGTATCCACACTTCTAATATCCAAGTACTTGAGGAACAATATTGGCAAAAGCCTGTCAAAGCGGGGCGTAGTTTATCAACTCACTTTCCTTTCGTTAAATGGCTCAGAAAGCTGAGCTCTTCATATAGGTGTTTATCATGTTGATTGGATTTATTTTATTTAGACTAATTATGCAAAGGCAAAATGGGTGCCTGCATTTGATTCATATCAAGTTGATATAAATACACACATCTTTGATAATCATACATCTATCTACTATTTATTGCTATTTATGGAAATTCATATTAAATTTCATTATCCATCTCTTTGCTGATAGGATTGTATGTCAGTTTTTCATTTCATAATTTGACATATTATATTTCATGGGCGCCGCCCCCCCCCCCCCGCCCACCACACTGATAGTCTAAATGCTCCAAGCCTTATCCTGGGTTAGTCATAGGGACCTACCCTAAAAGACCTACTAGTAGCCCTTTACTCATAGGAATGGAATGACTAAGGTTGGTTGGTCGCTACTGACTATACCTGATAATATTAACTACAATAAAACCTCGTGTATAAGCCGCGGCCAGTACGCAAGTCAGATCGCTGGTGCGGCTTATAGGATGGGCAGAGTCCAGGTGCGGCTTATACGCGAGTTTTAGCCCATATAGTACAGAACAAAAGTCAACATTATCAGCTGGCCAGTGCGGCTTATAGGATCGGCCCAAAGTCGGGGTGCAGCTTATACGCGACTTAGTCTTATACACGAGGTTTTACTGTAACCAGCAGCTCCGCTGCCGGAGATATTGGCGCGGGAAAATCGTGCAGACAGCGTTCGTCTACCCTACTATACTGCATGCCGGGAATGCCTTAGCATAGCGCAAATAGGGTCGGAGTGGCGTAATATTTTCAATCTCCAACTGTGAGTCCAAGGTAGAACTTATGATGGGGCCAGCTTGGGGCCTGGTGCATTGCTGGGTAGAGACCTGTTTTACTGGTAATGTGTAACCATCATTGGTAATATAGGGAGTCAAAAGATAACTAGAGTTGTCGCTATTGACTAAGTTCTGGAGCCTAAAGATGATCAATGCAGGGGAGTGTACGGCACAGGTGCGTCCTACACCGGCTGTACCTGTAATCCGACTGGTAATTTACATCTCAGGTGTCCGGTTATTAACACCAGGTACAAACACCTGATAAGGCCACTCAAAAAAAAAGTGGTTTCTCATCACCAAGGTCTGAGAAATCTGACGAGGGAGGCTTTTTTTTAAGTTGTTTTTTTTTTTTACTCGCTGGCCAAAATGTATAGGATAATTTACGGGTTTCTTTGGCCAAAATTCACATTTCATTGATTAAGAATTAATTGATCTCTAAAAGTGGAGAAAATGTAAGTTATTTCTATACCACTGCATTGCTGGCATTATTAGCTTTAATTTGATACCAAATATGACCAATTTTGTCCATTTTGATGAGGTTTTTCATCAAAATTTGGCAAAAAAAAAAAAAGTTTTCCCCAAATCATGATTTTTATGATGTGCGCGGTGATGAGAAACTACAATTTTTTTGAGTGGCCTAAATGGTGCACTTTTAGAGTTAATATACGGAAATATAAGACACCTGATAACTGGATTTAATGTACGGAAATATTAGTAACTTGATATGACGTAGGCATGGGTTATTTTAATCCACTTTCACGTTTGAATCATTTACATGTACTATATTTATGAAGATTATGACATTTGTAGCTTATGTGTCAGATTGGCCGGCATAGATTGAATTTAATATATCGAATAACATGACTTGCTTGAGCTGCATTGGTGTATTCAAGTTGTCTAAAACGTGGCATTCATGCTTTGAAAAGTATGGTACCATCTGACATGCATATTTAACTGTACAATTGGGGGTCTGGATGAGGGGGGGGGGGTGGTCATCCCCCATGTCGGATGCCGAATTTAAGAAATGGCCATGTCACCTGTCACTTAAATTCCCATGTCCCATCTGGTCCCATGTCGAATTTAACAAAGACATCATGCCATGTCACTAAGCTCCGATGATATATGATGATATAGTTTTAAAACCAACACAGCCGAAGGCTGGCCAGCAGGTCCACAGGGCCCATATGGACCGAACCTGCACTAAGCTCCATGTCGCATATTGATTTTAAGAAAAGACCATGTCGCCATGTCGAATTTAAGAAATACCCCACGTCATGTCACTTATTTTTCCCTCATGTCACAAAGCTCCATGTCGCATGTTGATTATTTTTTTAATGACCATGTCGCCATGTCGAATTTAACCTACCTCCTACTCCCTTCCCCTACCTGATCTTTGATTATATAGTTGAAGAAAGTGTATCATAGAAAAGATCCGTTTTTGTCCAAAGACTACCTTTATACATGTACTAAAAGAAAACCCATGCAGTAAAGCATACATAATTCAGTATACACTGAAAATCCATATGTTGAAAGGGTTAGTCAGTACAGACTATCCTAGATTGGTCATATGTGTGTTAGTCACAATGGCAAAGTTATAATCAAAAATGACCGAGGGGTCAGTCAGTAGTGGCTAACCTAGGTTCATCATTGGTGTGTTGTATTTGTATACCACTATAGTTGCGGCCACCTGTGATGACCACTCAGTGGCTCCCCCTAGAAATGAAAAGACTAAGGTGGGTAGTGACCAACCTGACAGTAATAACTAATCTAGGTTGGTCGTATAGGGAGCTAAAAAATGACTAACTAGGTTAGGCACTAGTGACTGAGAGGTTGGGCGTATAGGGAGCCTAGGATTATCAGTGTAGTAAAGCATGTATAATCCAGTATACCTCAAACAGCAGCATTTACATGACTCACACATTTAAGTGGAACTACTATTGTGTTCTACAGAATTACCCAGACCTTGCCCAAACATGTAGGTCTGTGCCAAGATAAAGAACAAGAACAGAAAGGTCTTGTTTCAATGGACCTAACATCAGGAGTCCTGCAATAGTTTTCCATTTTTCCATTTATATCTACACCAGTATTGTCCTTGTTGGTTTAAGGTAAGAGGGGACACTTTAGGCTTTCAGAAAATTAGGAAAGTGTTTTTTATGTTAGGCCCCCAAAAAAGAAGGTTTGTTTCAGGTAACATGGGAGGAAAATGTAGGGTCGGTAGGTCGGATTTTTTTTAATTTCTTCAAAATTGCATAAAACAAAGTAGGGTCGGCCCTTTTTTGATATGGTCGGTCGGGTGACCTGAAACAAACCTTCTTTTTTTGGCCTTATGATGCAGGAATGCAGCCCTGGGGAATCTACTGATGCATGTATCATGTCAAGTGCATCAACCCCATAGGGTGGACAGGATCCCGGGACAGGATGCAGAAATGCAGAAGTGGCGACCAAGCCAGCATTGCTTAGTGGGACCCATATGTGTTTTTACGTGGGCAAGCTGATCTGCCCATATCTGGATCATGGTCCTCTTTGTCCAGGGCTACGAGTGGGATTCCAAATGGGCCAGCCCAGATTCAAAGTGCCCAGCCTGAGCCCAGATTAAATATAAACTATAAAAATGTACATTAAATGGTGATTTCTGGAGGAAAATCAGATATCAGCATGTTCTGAAATATTCACAATATATTTATGGGAAAATAAAAGTTTTCCTGGGCTGGCCCATTTGGAATCCCGCTGGTAGCCCCGGACAAAAAGGACCATAACCCAGATATGGGCAGGTCCGGCTGGCCCAAGTAAAACACATATGGCCCCAGGGACCAATGCTGGTTGGGGAGTTACTTACCAGGGCTGCATTCATGCCTCATAAAGACAAAGGGCATAAGGTAGATTCAGAATTCAGAACACATGAGACGGTCAGTGAGATCTCTATAGAGTTGTCTAGGTACAATAAGACTTCCAGTGGGGTATTTCCTAGAAGAGATGAGACCTGAACTTAACAATTATCTCACAAATAAATCTACCCAAATGGTTTTAAAGCATACTGCATACGTGTGTGCTGGGACCCTGTGCCCTGAAGCTCTCTCCGGTTGGAGATATACTGAATCTGGTATCTGCTGGCGAGGCCGACAAAGGGCCTGGCTAATGGATTCTCTGTGGGAGTCTTATAGCTGTGGTCAGTGATTACAGTGATATCTCAAAATAAACCAGACTTCACACCCTATAGACCCCTTCCTCCAGTGTATTCAATTGAAGTGTTAATGAATCCCTCCCTCCTGTTCCAAAGTTTTATGGCCTCTAATGACACCACTAAAGGGATGACACTAGCCTCCTCCTGTAGGTGTTAACATTACCACTAATAAGGTACTAATGTCCTCACAGTCAGGGGGCTTGGCAGGAGATGCCAGATTGAGAAGAAACTATTTTTTTGAGAACAATTTAACTTTATTTGGCGTTTTTTGAAATTACAGTTTACATTAATTCCTTCGATTTAATGAATCGGGTATCCATACAATACTAGTGTAGCAGACGTCACAGTGTTATAATAACAACATATTGACAGAATATTTACGATATTTATCACCAGATTTAAGAAAATAAATTACAGTGTATGAGTACCGGTAAATGTCTTAATTTAATATATTAAACTGATTGAAACATTTTATTTTATACTTCGCCAAACAAGTAAGGACGGAATTTCAGCGTAGCTGATGTTATATCCCACCCCTTAAAATCAAAAGGGAGTCCAGGTTGCCTCCAGAACGACTCCCCTCTTCAGGAGAGTCCAGGTCGCCTAAGGGAGCCTAGGTGACTCTCTGGCTGGCCCAAGGGAGTCACCTGGGAGAGTGGTCATATGCCTCCCCAATGTGACTCCCTTGGGTCAGCTAGAGAGTTACCTTAGGCGACCTGGACTCCCCTAAAGAGGTGGCTGCAGATGGGTCAAAAGCGACCTGGCGACTTTGGCTGTTTTTGGGGCGACTTTTGACCTAAGGCAATAATATAAGCGACCTGGCGACTTTTGGCCAAAATTGACAATAGATTAAAGGGTTCAAAAAAGCGACTTTTCGACCTGGACCCCTTTATTTCGGCGACTTTCCGACCTGAAGGGGAGACCCATCTGCACCCCCAAAGAGGGGAGTCATTCTGGAGGCAACCTGGACTCCCGTTTTAACGCTGTGTTTTCTCTCTGTGTATGCTTTATATAGTTCAGGATACACAATAACCTATGCTGAGATACTGAGTAGGACGTTGGCTTCATGCCAAACTAGTTTCTGTAAATCCTGCAACTCTCCCCCCCCCCCCCCCCCCCCACACACACACACAACTTAACACTTTACACTGAACATACACCTTAGGGAGTGATCATTTTTTAACAACAGGGGGGGGGGGGGTTTTCGCGCGGAGCGGGCGAAATATTTTTCACCCCCCCCCCCGGTCAACGGGTCAAAAATTTTTACCCCCCCCCTACGGGTCGGAAATCGGCGCGCGCGGGCCCTTTGAAGCATAGTAACGCACGGGCTTTTTGGCCCAAAACAGGTTAAATTTTTTTGACCCCCCCCCCCAAGAGGAGTCCAAATTTTTTACACCCCCCCGGTCAAGGGGTCTAAATTTTTTTGCCCCCCCCCCCCCTGTTGATAAAAAATGATCACTCCCTTAATACTGTCCATGGGGTCCTGGTGTAAAGTGGAGCAAACTAGGCGGGGGGCAACACCATAGCCAGGAATAGGTGATAACATTGTCCTTTTTTTAACAGCAAGGAGGATGGTGGATTTCAGTGTAGAAAATTTGGTACCAAAATATACCAATATTTGTCCATTTTTATCATGGTTTTCATCAAAAATTGTTCTCCTCAGGACCTGGTCTTTATGATGCTCGCAGTGATGAGAAAGCTTTTTATTTTTTTAAGTGGCCTCCCGAAGCCAGCATTGGTTCCTGGGGCCCATATGTGTCAGCCCAGGAAAACTTTTTCCCATACATTGTAGATATTTCAAAACATGCTGACATCTGATTTTCCCTCAGAAATCACCATTTATTTTTGTTTTTATAGTTTACATTTAATCTGGGCTTGAGCTGGGCACTTTGAATCTGGGCTAGCCCATCTGGATTCTCACTGGTAGCCCTGGACAAAAAGGACCATAACTCAGATATGGGCAAATCAGCTTGCCCATGTAAAAACACATATGGGTCCCACTAAGCCATGTTGGCTGGGCTTATACACCATTTCCTCATAATTTCCAGTTCCTGATTTCTAACTTGTGTTGTCTAAGCATATGCTGCTCCTATTGTTCTCCAACTAAATGTGGTGTAACAGGAGATACCGTAGTCCCAACATCTACCCCCCCCCCCCCACATGCACCCCCCCCACCCCCAATTATATAGACACACCTGTGGAGTGGGGGGGGGGGGGGTAGTGTGTGTGTGGGGGGGGGGGGGGGCGGTTACATATGCCTTGTAAAGGCCCAATACAAAAGGTACGATGCAAGACACATGCCCATTGTCTTGTACAATGTACATACTATTTAATGATGGCTATTACACGAACACCTTGTGAAATTATACACCTAGGACGTCACAATTAGACAGATGACAATAAAAACGAGAATTGGCTTAAAATGAGAGTTATTGAGGTCGGAGTGGGACCACACCCATGGACGCGTCATACGGCCTACGTCAGGGGTCAGGTGACCCTTTAAGGCCGCAGTGTGTTTTAATGTGACTTGAAGTGACATGGTCCGATGATTAGGGCTCAAAAATCAATTTTATTAGAAATGAACTAGAATGTTCCCTATGGCCATACTTCGTGTGCTAGATACTTTATTCCATATCATTACCTAGAATTCAGCTTAGAATTCGACTAATCATCAGATTATGGCTCAATTTACTCATTTTGGAGTGCACGCTTTAATTCCCCCCCATTGAAAATACACTGTAAAATACTATACTCTGGCCATATCTGAACCTCTAATAGGGCTTTCATTGCCCATAGATGACATTTTAGTGGGCCTTATACTCAAAATATGATATTGTACTAACGTTTGAAACACATTGAAGCAGGATTTAAAATATGAAAAGAATTGGACCATGTCACTTTAATTTTATTTGTTGTCATGGTTTATGAATGCCACCCTGGGGAGTAACTCGCCAGCGCTGCATTCATATATAGATATCATGGGGACTCTACGGGGTTGACATACTCCCGAATGGATGGCGAGTTATTCACGGCGAGTTATTCACCTATACATGGCTGCATGAAGCTAAAGGACATTAACGGTATTAACCCTTTAAGGATGGCATGATGCCTTAATGCATCATGCCCTTGGTCGTTATGATGCATGAATGCAACCCCGGCGAGTAACTCGCCAGTGCTGCATTCAAGCATCATGCCAACCCTACAGGGTTGAGACACTACCAAAGTGTCGGCATGATGCACCAATGCAGCACCGGCGAGTTACTCGCCGGGGCTGCATTGGTGAATCATGACGACAAATGTCATCTTTTAGTGACATCCGTTCTTCAAGGGTTCATGCGCGTCTTACAGGGATGCAGCCCACCTGTACAAACCCCTGGTATAGTCCTGGGTCTAGATTCATACAGAAATATATTTTATAATTAGCGGTGTAAGTACTGCTAGTAGTGCTGTGTGGTTTAAACCTGTGACGTCACGCTGTGACGTACTAACTCAACGATGGCATCAACGCGGCATTTACGATGCTTCCGCTAGCCACGTACGTTTGGGAGTCTGTAGCGATAAAATCGAGTGACTTCAGAATAATCGAAAATCTCTCCCACTCTCTTTGGTTGTCTCCGTTTACCCCCCCCCCCCCCCTGCCTTTCCCGGGAGGTTTCCCTTTTCAAACACAATATTTAAGTTTTTAGAAATGCAATTCCCACTCAAGCCCTAAATCCACGGCGACAGGAATCTGCGTTAAAACGGTATCGCCCCTCTGCCGCCACTATTTCGCCGCTATTTCGCCCTGCCGCGCCGATTTCGCCCATATAACGCCGTGGACCAGGCGCAAAAAAGGTGCGAAACAGTGGCGAAACAGTGGCGGCAGAGATGCGATGTGTTCAAATTAACACATATGCATGGATTATTTGACACAGATATGTTGAGACTATACACATTGTACACCAAATTGATCATATTTAATGTTTCTATCAAATTAAATGGTCGAAAATTGTTGAAAACAGGCAAAAATACGGGAAAATAGGAGATTTTGGGCATCTTTCATGAAAAATCATCAATTTTCAAGCAACTATGCTACTTTGAACAGCTCTGTAGAGCTTAATAATTGAGATATAGCTAAAAGAAAGAATAGGTCCCCAGGGAATGACCCCTAGATTACTCTCCAATTATCAAAAGTTATAAAAGTGTTCTTTTTCCATCCCATAATGCTGTTCTAAGAAAAAAGAATGTTTTTGTTCCATTTGCACTCCATAGCCTCTGAAACCTTCCAAAATGGAACTAATCTGAAAGAAATATTAAATATGATCAATTTAGTGTACAATGTGTATAGTCTTAACATATGTGTGTCAAATAATCCATGCGTTTGTGTTAATTTGTACAAACCTGTTGAGAGCCCTTAACGCAGATTCCTGTCGCTATAGGCGGTGATTTAGTGTACAACATGTACCGACTACCATCATATGAATGTTGTTTTGGGCCGATTCTTATATTTCAGCTGCACACCATATTTGTGTTCATAATGTCCATATAAATATATGTGTAGATGTATAAATCATTCTGATAATTACAAATGCATTTAATATAGGGCCAAAAAAAATGTGTCTTTCAGGCTACCCGACCCTACCTAGCAAAACAGGGCCGACCCTAGAAATTTTTATCCAATTTTGAAAAAAGTATGTATGTTTTAAGTAATTTTGGGGCTATTTCAGAGTCGACGCCAGTGTTGGCGAGTCAGCGCTAAAGTTTCCGCGTCAATTTTTAGGTACTTTTTATGCCATAGGATCAATCTGTCTTTAAAAAACAATTTTGTGGCTATTTCAGAGTCAATTTGATAGTCTACGAGTCTAGAAGTCAGTTTTTGGGTACTTTTCAGGCCAAAGTAAAAAAAAAATTAAAAAAGAAATCCGACCTACCCTACCTAGATTTTCAGACTATGTGACCTGAAACCCACCTTCTTTTCTTTTTTGGCCTAGAGAAAAGCATCTCACAGGACACCTGTCTGCAATAGTAACGGGTTCCCTCACCTATTCTGACCTGGTTTTCTCTATATTTAATGCATTTATAAGTATAGGAATGACTTTAAAAGCTACCTACATATTTGTATGGAAATTATGAACATTACCGTACAACCTCTCGTACAAGCCGCGGCTAGTACGGGAGTCAATTCGGCAGTGCGGCTTATAGGATCGGCCCAGGGTAAGGGTGCGGCTTATACGTGAGTTTTTGCTACTATGGTACAGTACTAAAAGTCACCATAATCAGATCTCTGGTGCGGCTTATAGGATCGGCCCAAACTCGGGGTGCGGCTTATAGGCGAGTTAGGTTTATACGCCAGGTTTTACGGTAATAGGATCTGTAAATGAAAAATAAAAATAGATCCCAATTTAGAGCCCTTTACTAAATATAGTACAGGGACGCTATATGCCTCCCATCTGTAACACGCGTGTAAAGGCAGATGCAGCGACGTCATGACGTCAGATGACGTCTATGTAATAGGCCCTTTATATAAAAGTTTTTCTAGACGTATATACAACAGTACTGAAGTTGCCATAATCAGATTCCCTGTGCGGCACATATATATATATACCGTACCGTCGTGTTTATAAGCGCCCCGGCGCTTATAACTTTGGAGGGTTGTTTACCCCCGGCGCTTATACAAGACAGGCGCTTATTCAAGATCCAGTTTTAGTGCTTTAGAATTATTTCAAGACCCTCATACCCCCAGCGCTTATACAAGACGGGCGCTTATTCAATACCCGGCGCTTAAACGCGACGGTACGGTATATGTGATTCTTCAAATTCGCGGTTCAGCTTATATGCGAGTTACTGTAGTGGCTTGAATAAGCGCAGGGGTCCCAAATAAGCGCAGTTCTTGAATAAGCGCAGGGGTCTCAAATAAGCGCAGGGTAAATGAGGGAATAAAAATCAAAATTTAGGGCTTTTTTGTATGTTGAATAAGTGCAGATCTTGGATAAGCGCAGATTAAATGGTACGATCGAAATTAATAAGCGCAGGTGTGCTTCTTCATTGAAGCCACTATGGTAAGCTTTTATAGTGGTTGCATTATCATAAATATCATATTGGGCTTTTCCGAGCCAGATATAATTTTCGACCAATTAATCCCACGTGCCGATTCACATATTGTAAAAACAACGAGAAAACCAAACATTATTTTTCATGAGTTTTTATTTTTCATTTTGTCCCGCAAAACATTTGAAAGCAGTTTTCACTATGATTGTGATGCTTAGAAGAGACCAGCTCCAGAATTCACAAAAATATAATATAATGATATCTATAGTGTACATATCAACTCTATACTCTACTTTGTGTATGAAACTAAACAAACTACATCTACGTCTTAACTAAGTAGGTCTACGTTTTAACTACGTATTTCTACGTCATAATTACGTATGTCTACGAGTCTGGTTGACACTGACATATTACAACAGATCTAAGCACGCCAAACCGTCTATGTATCTAATACGTCACTGACGTTGGTGACGTCACTAAAACGTCGATGACGTCACTAAAGGATACCAGCTCCTGTATTTCTTACACACAATGTTTATATAATGTCAATATAAACCAAGGAGTATATCATGAGTATATCCGTATATATGGCATGTATTTTCTGCGATACATGGAATCTAACTATTTTACTCAGGTCATTTAAAACATGGCTTTATTACATGAATAGTGCATATATATGTAGGGTCATACAAGTATAGAGCACAACCTTCAATGTCAAAAGGAAATCTGCTCAAATCTAATTATTCTCTTTATGACCTTCAACTTGACCTCTAGGGTCCCACCACTTGACCTCTAGGGTCCCACCACTTGACCTCTAGGGTCCCACCACTTGACCTCTAGGGTCCCACCACTTGACCTCTAGGGTCCCACCATTTGACCTCTAGGGTCCTTCACATGTCTGGGTATATATGGCCTGTTCGGTTTGTTGAATCCAGCACAACAGTTACACACAGGTATATTAGATAATAACAGTAATATCTGCACAACGACATTAGGGGTACACATAACAAAAATAAACACGAGTATAGGATGCGGCACTGTCCGAGGAAGCTGCCAAATCAGAACTACTTCTGACTAACTAATCTATTCCTTACAGAAAACAACTTTATCTTTCTTTTCTCAAGACAGTACCACATTCATCCACAAAAGCTTCTATGAGACACAAAACCAGTCTGGCTCTACTTCTGGGTTACTGCAAATTCTAAATATGTCACCCTGACCCTCCCACAGCAATGCCCTTATAAGGAATGACTCAATTACAAGGTCGTCTGAAGGTTATAGTCTGACCTGTGCAGATCTACTGCAAGGTCAGGGTCAGGAGCTGCTCCTGTGGGTATGAGGGCATTGCTGTAGGAGGGGCAGGGTGTTTACTACACTGGGTGTATGTCAGCACACCATGACCCCCAGCCAGTACTGTGACCTTGACTGCAACTCATGCCCATATATGGTAATACACGGAGAGAAGCAGTCAGGTCACGTGATGTAAAGGCTGGACACGGTCCGGTGCACAACTACAAACTACAAACAAGGAGTACAGTCTTGATTACTACAAAAACAAGGAATACACAGTCTTGATTACTATACATGATTATCATATAGGATCAGATAACACTTCACACCCATAGGGAGTACATTGACAACCCAAGTAGCAGCGGTGGTCAGGGGGCGCCGGGGCAGTGAGGGACGGTTAACTACCGTCCTCAACCACCGCCAGCTTCTCCCTCCCAGACAAAGGTCCACCTGCCAACCCTACAACAACAGGGCATTGCTGCAATGCGCTTTTCTTTTTTGTCGTAAAATGTATGAATGCAGCACTGGTGAGTCAATCGCCAGTGCTGCATTCATACATTATGCCGACCCAACGGGGTAGATACACTCGCGACAGGTCGGCTTTAATACAGCCTCAGCAAGTAACTTGCCGGCGCTGTATTAATGGATATTGACGACAAAAAAATAAAAGTCTGTTGCTATGGGGTTCACAATACAGTCAGTCTTGCTACTAGTGAGACTCCTACAGAACATGACTCAGCACTCTAACCTGCCTCCCCTCCCACTCCTGCTACCAGATTAAGTATAGGACGGGCAGGGCCGGGGACGGTGTGGAAAGTGCCTAGCTACAACAAGAGTTAGTCATCCAGAAACTAAAGGGGAGTAGAAGAGGATACTAACAAAACAATATCAGAACTAAGCAACTCATCATACATTTTTGAAGGAGGGTTTTTGACTATCACATACACATTTCAGGGTGGTAATCATAATAATTATAAAATAGTTTCTTTTTTTATGAAAATAACTCCATTATCTTCTTTCATTATAGATATCCATACCTTTCTGAGAGATAACCTGGCCTATTTGCAAGCTTGGGGTAACAATAGAAACCCTATAGATTGTTCAAACTCCATGGACATGATTACTATGCAAACGACACAATCGCTTTTCGAGACCAGCTCGAATCGACAACCATAAAGGTAAATACATCTACACATTATTATGAGCAAGTATTGTGCTTGTAAACCTTACATTTGCTGCTGTCATTCAACGACTAACAATAGTTAGCTTAGAATGTATAGTCAATGCTCAAGATGGTGGAAAGCCATCAAATGGAAAATGCAGTCATCGGGACTTAATGTTTCCATCTTTACGAGACTTACAAAAGAGGACGATCACCGCTTTAAATCGCTACATACTACTTCTTAATACACACCTCAACTAGAACTTTGAGACAACTTATAATCACCATGAACTGAAATTTCACGTAGAATGTATTTTTACCAACACTTTACTACAGTGAATTTCCCTCGAAATGTAAATAGTCTTGTGCGCCTGTGTAAGACGCAGCGAAAGGAAAACCAGTTCCTTTCTCCTATTATCGCTCAACTTCAAATCTGCAGAACTGAGTGTTCAGTGTTGATGAAGCATGCATTAGTTCTAAGAGTTTAGTTAACAGCCTGTGTAAGTACACGAGATATAGGAGGCGTCTCGGTCAGTGGCTCTTAGCACAGCCAGCGAGCCCCATGAGCTTTGAATATACATGACGCCATAGGCCGCACGTATGCCACATAGCAAACCGAGCAGCGCTATGTCAATAGAACTTATACACACATTTCCAACCAGCAGAAATGTGGTGTGTATACCGTCTAGCGTGCATCGCTCATGGTCCGACCGAGACCCAGCGGTTAGATAAGTGTTCGGGCCTGATTGGCATAATGTCCAGCATCAAGGCCAATCCAGGACCGCAACGAGAGATAATAGATGAAGAGTTTCTTGTGTAGAACTATACAATCAGGCTTCCACAGGTCCGTCGGCCTCTGCCGCGTATATATATATATAAACGTGCGCAACACGCAACACGCTGCTCCATATAAATGACAATATGTCATACAAATTGGATTGGTTTTGTGTAAATCGGAACATCCGACTTACAAGGTTGAATCGAAGACGGCCTTCGACAGCTGGTCTACCTCACCTGGAAAACACAAGGTGAAGGAAAGGTAAGTAATGTGTCAAACCAAATAAGATGTGGTCACTAATCTTTCAAATCATGAAATTATGCTAGAATTTACTTCTCTTATGTGATCATTTATCTTTAAAATCATTAAATCGTGTTAGAATTTACTTCACTATAGATTTTTTGAATTCTTTTTTTGAATTCTTTTTTTCCCTAATGAGCCAAGTAGCCAACATGGTATATCTTGTGTATGCTTTACAGAAATTGATCAATTTTACATTGGATTTATAAAGTGTAATATGTAAGTTATGATCAAAGACAAATGAAAGTTGTGCTTACCATGACTTGGTGAATTGGCAGAGAGTTCCTCCAGTTGTTGGAACTCGATGTCGCCCCCGAGTGGCGATGCGGCCCCGTCGCTGAGCGAGCTATCCAGGTAGGACATGAGGGCTTCCTCGGCGGCGCTGGTGTCGCTGCTTCCTCCCAGACACTCGGGTACCAGCAGGAAGCTGCTGGTGAGGTCGGCGAGGGTCAGGTTCTCGCTGCCGCGTTGGTGAACCAGGTCAAGCAGCGACTCAGTCAGAGACTGTGCCAGGGACGAGTCGTTCTGCGGCTGGTTCAGCGCTGGCATGGCGAGTTGGTCCATGTCCTCTACAGTCACCGGGATGGCTGCTCGGGGCAGCTGCTGGGTTCCCGCTTGGCGGAGGGTCGGCTGCTGGTAGTCGCTGCTTTCCTTGAGTGCGGCTGCGATCTCAGCGATACGGGACTGAGGGTTGGCGTGCTGCTTAGTGGGGTGCACCAGGGCGGTGGGCATGACATCACTGAAGTAGTTGTCCAACACTAAGAGGTCCAACTCACTCAGCTGCTGCTGCTGCTGGCTCTGCTTGGTGAGCTTCTGCTGCTGCTGCTGCACAGAGGCTGGCATGATATCGCTGTCAAACAGCGACATAGTGTTGTCCACATCGTACATCGACACACCGCTGTGTACCGGGGACGACTGGGGGGACGACTCGGGAGTGAGCATGGAGGCTGGGACGACGGCCGCATCGTTGACGTCCACTGAGAGCTGGCTACAGTAGCTGCCATCCTGGCTCTCGGACACGACCGACTCGGGGGTCATCGGGGTCATGGGGTGCTGGAGATCCACCATGGTGGCGGCCATCTTCTGGTTGATGGTCGGGGCCGGGGCCGGGAGCGGCGACTCGGGGAGAATCACCTCCTTCTTGATGGTTGCCAGCTGGGAGTAGATGGGCCCGGCCTGCACTGACCCCATGACACCACCGAAGCCACCGGACATCATGCTGTGGTCCTGGTGGTAGGCCATGGGCTGGGTCATGATGGTGCCAGTGATGGAGAGACCTCCAGAGCTGCCGAAGTGGCTGTCGCTGTCATGGTACTCGGGCGAGCTGATGCGCTGCTGCTTGATCGGTCGGCACTCATTCTCCGCCTCCTCCAGCTTCCTCTTGAGCAGCTGTTTGAGCAGCTGCTTGGAGTCCAGCTGCTGGGGCTTCTGCTGCTGCTGAGGGGGGCTGCTCCTGCCCTGCTCCAACATCTGCTGGTTCTGCTGTTGTTGCTGAGTCATGCTGTAGTTATGGCCACTGTTATCCCCGAGCTGCGAGGTCGGGATGACGTTGATCTGCCCAAGGAAGCTGACCGCGCCCTGGTCCTCCTGCGTGCTGTAACCCGCCTGCATGGTGGACTCTCCCTCGGAGGAGACCTGGGTAATGGCATGGGGCGGGGAGGAACCGGCCGGGCCGCCCATGAACTCGGGACTCCTGGCGATGTGGGACGAGTACAGCTGGCTCTGCAGCTTGAAGTGAGGAGCCTCGCTCTCTGAGATGACGTGGTTCTTGCAGACAATGGCCGGCTCGCCGTTGTCGCACACGAATGGTTGTCGGATGTGCATCACCATGTTGACCCAGATCCAGTCTCCGCTGGCCGTCTGGAGGCGCACGGTCAGCATACAGCCCAGCTCGTGGGACGACTTCACCACTGTAACACAACAGGAGACAGCCATTAGCATCATACAGGGTAACACAGGGGTAATCAGTAGGCAACAGAGGGGATCTTGTACATTAGCATCATACAGGTTGAGGAAACTGTTAAAAAGGATTATAATATTGATATACTTGATATGTTAAGTGAAATAAGCGGTGTATATGTTATTAAGGTATCTGTGAGTAGACTTACATTGGTTGTGCTTCTCCTTGGCTTCGTGGATGTCGGCCGGGTGAAGGAGTCCGTACCACGACTTGCCCTTCATCTCGGCGTCACTGTATCCAAGGTGGAACTCAGCACTGAAAAACACCAAAGTAAACTTCTGGTTAACACAGATTCTGGAATAATTGGTACTTTTTTTTAAGACAAATTTTTACTTTATTGACCACCGATACTTAATTTTACTATGATGAATGATCAAAATGAGGTAGTTTTCTTTCAGGTTCAGTATTTCTATGTCCTAATGACCTACATATGAAGTAGTTGATGGCTGATTTTGATTTGATTTGACAGTAATACTTACTTTGGAGCGATTTCGATGTAGGACATGTCGAGCCCGTGGACGGTCTGGAACATGAGTGTGTTGTGCTCCATGGTGGTTTCCTTGACGTCCGGTGTGACGAGCGGTGTGCAGGTCGCCATGAAGACGGGCTGACTGCCGTAATGGTCGCCCAGCAACGGCTGGATGAAGTGGCCGCGCACGTGCATCATCTGAAGGACACACCAAGGTCAAGTCAAGGTTAATCTCAATGTTATACTCATAGAGGTTAAGGAATCGTTGTTGTACAGGATCAAGGTTAAGTATCAATAAGTGTTATACAGGCCCCAAGGTCACAACAAGATCATAGTGGTTAGATGGGTCAATTTCAAGTAGATGTGCATTTTGCTGAACCCAATTTGAAATAATCCTGCAGTAATATGCTATGTACTATGATACATGTCTCCTAATATGGTCTGTGAGTGGATTTGAGACAAGGTTATCTGCATATGACCACTGTACACCTCTTATCGTCCAGACAAGATAGAGGCCCTCCTCCCTGTCCATATCAATAACCGTAAGCCTGATAGGCGCGTCACTGACGTCATAGAGATAGCCACTACAAACAGACATAGACTTTGGGCTTGTTTAGCCTCCTGATATGGTTGCTAATGTCCTCTATACAAACAGTATCATACTGTGTAGGGCCCTTCACACTGGGATGTTAGCTGGGAAAACCCAGCCTTTATCTACACTGTTATCATCATGTAAGTTAGTTTTTGAATTGAAGAGCTCATATTTATCCAGGATAAGTTGACTTTAAGTGCCCCCCTGTTCTAAAATAAAATGCTGATAATATTGAGTGGAATGTGGGTTATCGCTATATCAATAACCGGTTATCACCATTCGGGAAGTGAAAATCGTCAACGTATGGGGCATTGACTGCGCAGTTTATCTGTGAGTGTTGATTCCATGGGGAAGACAGGTTCGGGAAACTTTCCACTGCTATGACTTAAAGGCGCAGATCTTGCTACCCTTCCAGCAACAGTCAGAGTGGAGCCGGGACAGGTACTCAGCCCTATTTATAGGGACGCTCGGGCGTTAACAGTGAGCTTATAGTGTATGCAGAGATACCACTCACTCGTCGACAAAAAGTAGGAAATCTTGTTGCGATTTTGGTCAATTTTCTGTAGGAAATTGAGATAATTCAATACAGAAATTTAAGCAAAAATGTAGAAATTCCTGCAAAAGTAGTAAAAGTGGCAACTCTATGAATGGCATGATAAGCGGTTTCCCATATCAATTATTCAAGTTAGAGCCGAACGCTTGAGAACATGTCTAGCAAAGTTAATTGGGAACTACTTTAATGTCGGAAGCCCACCTTGTG
>OX381704.1:5826665-6139336 GCA_947462335.1 Harmothoe impar
CGTCAGGGAAATTTGTGTCTTTTACCCACTTTTTGAACTCCTGTGCAATCGGGTGGTGGAGAACAAAGTCTACGTAGCTTCTTGTCAGAGCAACATGTACTGGTCCAAATGCCAGCGTCATATTGTGGGGTGGAGGCTCCTTTGGCTTGCCACGGTAATTTACACGGTGGTAATGATATAGAACCCGATTTCGAAAGCGGAAATTATTTCTGAAAGAAAACAAAAAACAGGTCTGAAATAGTAGCATGAGAAATGCAGATGTATATGTTTAAGTGACTACAATATTTATCTAACTGCCAAGAATTGCAAAATATCTTTTCATCTATTATGTTTAATCCGCATACTTATTATGATGCTTTTGTTTAACCTTTTAATGCTTAGGTGCATCATTCCATTGAGTTGTTATGATGCGTTCATGCATCTCTGGCATGTAAGTTGCCAGAGATAAATGAATGCATCATACTGAATATATGTGGTTCACAGATCAGCTTAAAGATGGGTTGGGAGCTAATTTTTCAGTGACACAGCGTCTTTGCGTTTATAATGTCCATGTAAACCTATATGCATATTTATATGAACATTATGAACACAATTACACTGGAAAACTGAAAATTAAAATATGATCTCAAATGACCTCCCAACCCATTTGAAGGCACCAATGCAGTGCCTCCACCCTGCACTAAGGTCCCTTTCACAGACTGGGTCACATATAAAAATTAATTATCATAATGTATGAAATATAATAATAACTATGCACTAACCTGTGATCAATACCGATGGCATTTGATCCATTGAAGGCCTTCAATATCTGCACAATCTCCAGCATAGTCTTTAGCGGAAACTCCTGTCCCGTTAAATTTATGAAATATTTCCAGTCCGTTTTATTCCACAGATCAGCCATACAGGTTAGTTCTGGCTGCAAAACTGAGAACTCTCCCCACTTGACAGAAAACCTCCGACTTGACATCACAACATCTTTGAAGCATTTGGCAATGTTTGATAATGCTTGATAGACAGCAGGCTTTGCCTTGGTATCGACATGTATACAGTAATAGTTCTGGGGTCTGTATATGGCTCGTAACAGTTGCTCCACCTGGTGGACGTTTTTGTATACAACCAGGCTGAATGCCAGTGGGTAGGAGGCTTCCTCAGCATTGATAGGTCTCATGATGTACTTTCTGGTCTCGATAAAAGATGAACAATCATTAGATTCATCAATGTAATGTTCATCAGGGAGATTCCAGAGTTTCGAGGTTTTTTCAAAATATTTTGCGCCAATTTCTCTACCCAAAATCAAATTTCTACAGTTAACTCCTCTAACCTCAGTGTCTGGAATTTCAAAGTAACCTGCATATTTTCCTGAGTGATGAGTCCATGGCCTACGCAATCCATGAAAATTCAGATTTGGCAAATAGCTGTTGATAGCTTTCTTTGCCAATTTGCGTAATTTGGGCGGTCTTTGGTCGACATTGTATGTAGTATGCCACCACATACCAGATACAACTAAAACACAAATTACAAGTTGAATCAGAAAGTACTTTTGACTTCTCGAGGTTGACATTATTTATCAATCCTTGGATAGCTTGATTCAAAAAGATGGAACTATTCAATGAATAATATCACACCATAATTTGTTTATATCATTTTAGATAATCCATGTCAAATATATCCTTTGTATGCACTCATAGTATCCAAGAATGTAGTGTCTGTCTGACTGCAATGCCTTTCAGATCAATATATCCTGCAGCAGCTGGAGATATCCTGACTCGTATCCATCAACAAGGACTTAAACTCCCAGATGTGATAGAATCCTAATGTTCTCTCATCCACTGCCGCGTATAATAAAGTCCATAACTCCTGATATAGGTACGCACACTACAATAAGACTATAAATAAGAAACACACTGACCCTGCACTGATTAACCCTTTAAGGATGGCATGTTGCCATAAAGCAACGCTTGATGTCATGATGCACAAATGCAGTACGGTGAGTAAATCACCAGCGATGCAATTTTCTGTACATCATACCAACCAATCCAAATGGTATCAGCATGATAGAGACAGTATGATGCATTCATGCATCATGTTGATAAAGGACATGATGCATTAAAGCATTTTGTGGCTCTAAAAGGGTTTAAGACCTCAACATGGGGTGTGGAGTGAAAGATCCTTAGCTCAGACCTCCTAGTGGTAATCCTCTGTAGAAGTGTGTACAACTATAATCATACTGGATGGCCTTGGTATTTATGATACATCGTTGTATGGGCCTTGACATAAAAGTGGCATAGTCCGATGATCAGGGCTAAAAAATTAATTTTGCTAAAAATGAACCAGAATGTTCAAAATGACCATACTTCATATCCTAACTACTTTATTAAACATTATTCCCCAAATTTCAGGTTAGATTTTAGCTAATTATCAGTTTTAGGCTCGATTTGAGACTTTTGGAGTGCAGGCTAAGAGTCCACCCATTGAAAAATGCACTGTAAAATGCTATACCTGTGTTCATGGGACCCTCTTAATTGCCTCTTATTGCCCATGAATAATATTCTATTGTGCCCCATCTTCCAAATATGATATTATAATGACATTTTGAACTCATTTAAGTAGAATTTAAAATATGGAAAAAATTGGACCATGCCACTTTAATACACTCAACCACACATTCACACTTCAGCATTCAGTTATATAGACAGAGGTCCGGGATAATCTGTCTGAACAAGAGATTTCTCCACTCATGCATTGGATCGTATCACACGAGGCGGAGCCAAGTGTGATGCAATCCAATGCACCACGAGTGGGGAAACCAGGAGTTCAGACTGATTAGAGTGGATCTCTGTATTTATTGCATGTAATTCTAGATTAATTTCATCAAAATATACATTTAAAGGTTAAGTTCATAGCTATTTTGGTTATGTCATCATGGAGAAACAGCCCATGGAGAATGAGCATCAGTTCCGCCACAGGGTGTGGAGAACGGTCATTTTAGTACTAAAAGCATAACTTTGATTATCTACATGAAACAAAATGATGTCTTGATGAATGTTTCTTTTAAAAACAATTTCTGTCTATTTACACCAGTTTATTGAACAGAAGCCTGCAACTCACACATGATAAATTATAAGGAATACTGATGAAACTTAATGATGCCGCAGTGATATTTACCACCGCTTAACTCTGCTCAGATAACTTGGTCCATTTGTTTCTAGCAATATGTCATGACCAGGGTTTGATAATTGTCTAAATCCCAGCTTGCTGCAAAGGCCCTTTAAAAGATTACATTTGTCCTTATGATTCATCAATGCGGAGTGTCTAAACCCCATCAGGGTCAGCATATTGCTTGAATGCAGCACTGCCGATCTACTCGCCACGGCTGGTTTATGCATCATGATAACCAAGGCCATGATGCATCCAGGCATTATGACGTCCTCAAAGCGTTAATAAGTCGTGATGATTGTGTTGATCTCAGCGACTGTTCATGTTGGACAAATTTGTTGTTTTGTCGGAGGCTGTTGCGTACAAAGTTAGCTGTAGTGTAAGTGTCCATGTCCAGGTGGCGCTGTGTGTGGCGGATGTCCTGTAGGGTGCGCTCATACATCAACTCCTCCAGGCACCTACAACATAGAACTATATATAGAACAGGACATCCAGGCACCTACAACATAGAACTATATATAGAACAGGACATCCAGGCACCTACAACATAGAACTATATATAGAACAGCACATCCAGGCACCAGTAGTGTAAGACTATAAATAGAACATCCAGACACCTACATCATAGAACTGTATATAGAACAAGCCATCCAGGCATATACATGGAACTATATATAGAACAGGACATCCAGGCATCTGGAATGCATGACTATAAATAGAGCATCGAGACACCTACATCATAGAACTATATTCATGTAGAATAGGACATCTAGGCATCTGGAGCATATAACTATATAAAGAACAGGACATCCCGGCACCTAGAATACTCAAACATCAACTCCTCCAGGCACCTGTACTGTAGAGCTATATATATATATATATATATATATATATATATATATATATATATATATATATATAACATGACAGTCAGGCATCTACAACATAGAACTATATCTATATATAGAAGAGCAGATCTAGAACTATAGATGGAAAATGACACAGTCTTTGCTCAAACTTTTACATCCTACAGGACATTCTACAGCAGATTTTCAATATTGCAGGACCGGCTACATTTTAAAGGACCGGATACCAACATATCTGATAATATAGGCATTTTAAATAGAAAATAGTTTTGTATTTTATATTTGTAATCATTTATGGCCAAATCAGGATAAATACATAGTTTTACATAGTATATTGACAAACACATTTCAGGTTTACAAAACCAACTAAATCATATAAGTTCAGAAAAGCTCAACATGCGACTGGACATTCGGTCCTGCTACACTTGTGAATCTGTTGGACCGGTCGCATTTTAGAAGGACATTGCCACTGTCCTGAATGTTTTCGCAAAGTCTACACCTAGAGCATAGTACTATATAGAACAGGATATCCAGGCACCTACAACATAGAACTATATATAGAAAAGGACATCCAGGCACCTTCAACATAGAACTATATATAGAAAAGGACATCCAGGCACCTGTAGTGTAGGACTATAAATAGAACATCCAGGCACCAACAACATAGAACTATATATAGAACAGGACATCCAGGCACCTACAACATAGAACTATATATAGAACAGTACATCCAGGCACCTTCAACATAGAACTATATATATAGAACAGGATATCCAGGCACCTACAACATAGAGCTATATATAGAACAGGACATCCAGGCACCTATAACATAGATCTGTATATAGAACAGGACATCCAGGCACCTACAACATAGAGCTATATATAGAACAGGACATCCAGGCACCTTTACGTTACCACTTAATATACAACAGGACATAAACATCCCAATATTGAAAGTTCAGAAATCTAATTTCATCCATAGTTCTCTTCTCTTCCCAAATAAAATCACTTAGGAGAGAGATAATGGATCTTAAAAATGCAATGATAGCCGCTCTTACACACCTGAGTGCCAGGGGCTGGTAGTCCAGGTGGAACTTGTTGACAAACATCTCCCGCGCGTGTTTAAGTTCGGGCAGGTAGTTTACGTTCTGTATGCAGACGTTACGCACGTCACGCCCCTTACACGGGTGGGTCTTAGTCTTCCAGATCTTGAATCGCGTAAAGTGGACGTTGACTATGTCTGATACTGTAGGGTCACCTGTACAACATAAGGGTATTTGTAGAATTGATTGCTTTTTTTAAAAGGGCAGAATAGTGCTGTGAGGCATTATGCTCACATATAATGCTGACTATGTTGGTTGATAGCATTGGTGCAATATGATGAGAAATGAACATGGCGCCTAGCTTCTTATCAACGAATGTTCTCAGATTTGAACCAAAATGTTAATAGAGACCCTGTTGTCTTTTCAATAGTAGATTTTATCAGATCATCTCAGCCTTCTTATCATTAACTTTGATCAATTTTGTTCTGAATTAAAATAATATATCGTATCATTTTTGTATAATTTTTCTTTGCTCACTTAGTGGCCCAAAGCTGTGGGGTTTGCAGCATTGGTCACCATTTTTTCTGGGGACATAAAACATTGTTTTGATCAGACAAACTCTTAAAATTTGCTGATTGAAGGTAAATAATTTAGAAAAAGAGTTTGGCTTAATTATGCATTTCATCCCAGAGTATTTGTTAATTTAAAACTTCATCTGATCATAATCTACATATTTGTGTGCGATGACTGGACACAGCAACGTTTTACGTCCCGTTCATCAAAATGGCGGAAATTTGACAGGATGTCGCTGTCAGACTCGGAGAGTCCTAAAGTTGCTGCGAACATTTATAGAGTGTTTATGTTGCTGCCTCCCCCTTCACCCACCTGTGTAAGCCCCAGGTACTCCCAGCTGGGGGTTGATGTACAACATGTTGAAGTAGGTCTCATCAGGTATACACGTGTCCTTTACCTGGTAATGATATATAAAGGTTAAACTATTTAGAAAGTGCTCATCAATTACCAACAGGGGGGAGGACAGTCAGATTTTATGGGCAGCGCACAACATTTTTTCACCAAGTGGTCAACATATTCAACCTTTCCACCCAGTAAGTCGAAAACCATGTGCTATACCCTTTGTTGCATAGTAATTCTGGAACTTTTTGGCCCAAAACAGGTGAAATTGTTTTGCCTCCACCCCAAGGGGGTTAAAGTGGTTTACTACCCTGGTCAAGGATATCGAAATTACTTAACTCCCCCATAATGAGCACTCCCTTACCTCAATTTATTACTTGAGCAAGTTTTTTCAAGACAGAGAGGATATTGTTGGTGATCAGCAGACCTAAAAGGTGGCACACTCATACTTTCCTAAGCTTCAAGTTCACAAGTACCTGTATGAGAACAAGGTATTCTTAGGGCTTAATTACGTGTATCAAATTATTGGATGTATTATGCGGGATAAATATTTTACAAAAGATACTATGTAGTCTACTGTTAAAAATTATGCTGAATAAATGTTATCCAAACTGTAACTGACCCAGTCGTAGAGTTGGTGCGACACCCTATTGTGTAGCACAAAGTCTACAAAGGCCCGGGACACGGCCATGTGTGTCGACCCGACCGCGACCCGCATGTCAAACGGAGGGTCGCTGTGTCGTGTCTCTGTCTGCTGGCCATTTTTACAGCGGAAGGACGTCCGGGACTTGAACTTGTTGTATGTTCTGCAATAGTGAGGGTTTGATAAAACAATCAGAACATATTTTGTGAAATACACATGTATTTTCTAAAATTGGGAATAGTATTTTGCAATTTGATGAGTGGATGAATCTACATCCAACCTGAGTACAATAGTGATTCATGATTAGTGACCTTTTCGGTATTTGACTCTCGATTTATCTAATCAAATTGTACTCTACCATCTAAGGAATTGAACGTTCACAAATGTGGCAAATCTGGGGAAGTCACTAGAACACTAGAAAAGACATTTTCAAGAATAAGGCACAGGATATTGTCAAGAATTTCGTGTGCTTTTCTGGTGTTCTGGCAACTTCCCCAGATTTGCCTCAGTGCAACAGTTTAATTCCGGCGTGCTGTTTGGTGGATATCAGGAGTATTAGACCAGATATGGAATTGCAGTTGATAGATAGTCAAGCTTACCCAACTTGAAAGTGTATATCATTTGCACCGTTGTAAGCTCTGAGTATCTTGACGAGTTCTGCGTTAGTCTTGAGCGGGTACTCCTGCCCGGTCAGGTTGATGAAGTACTTCCACTTTGTGGCCTGTTTGTAGTTCCACAACAGGTGCATACAGCCCATCTCCGCCTCGATCACACTCGCCGTGCCCCAGTTCACCGACACCTACATAAAAGGAGCAATATCACCACTCGTAAAGCTACTACATTGTAGACTGGAACAGTACTAGAGTTTTGAATGGGACACGCTCCGTGATTATGCCGCTTTAAAGCTAGTACTTCTGAAAGTTGTCTAAATTTGTTCCACACACTGTGACAATAATTTATTGTATTGAAGGAGGGAGGGGGGGAATCAAAAACAGATTTACTTCAAGCATGCCAAGAGTTGCACTATGGGCTAAAGTGTCACAATTACACTCAAAAATATGTTTTTTTTAATGAGGGGAATAAGAGTGAACAAAGTCTATAATGTAATAATGGTAATAACCAGCACATCCTGAATTATTTTCAAGAAGAATGATTTTTGAGTCCTAGTCATCAAATGTTCTTACTGTAATGTTAATTTTCCAGGAATGCTTGTGTTGGAACAGGGGTGGTGTATTCAGGTCTAAGCAATGACCAGCAAATGACCCTGCAAAGACTTATGAAGCTGGGGCCATTTTTCTGCATGCCTCCCTGCACATAACCCCCACCCCTCCCACCTACCAAGGTGTGAATGCTCAAGGCAGGTTCATTTTTGGGGCTGCCCTACCCCTCTGCTTGTTATGTAATCCCATTGAATACACCTCCCTCTAGGCCTTTCTGGTGTATTAGTAAAGAATACACATACTAACATAATTTAAAATTCAGTTTTCTCAGCTGCTATACTTCTGGTACCAAAGTTCTCCCGGATTTTACTAGATTATATTGTGGTTCTACTGATGGGATGCTTTTTTTCCGTCACAAATTTGGCACACCAGTCACATTTGCATTCTTCTGAGAATAGAGAGCTACTCTCTCCTATGTCTGGTGCAAGTATTTAGTATACTACTTAGAAAAATCATTGGGAGATATTTTGAAATACTAAATTGCTAATACATATAGTTCTCCTTCAATTCATGATGATTTCACAACTGAGAAATGAAGGCAAATATCTAAAATATCCATTACAAAAAGGCACTTACTATGATTTAAGAGCAGGGTCATTTTCCACAATGGCTTCATAAGCCAGGGTGAAAAATGACTACAGGTTCAAAAGTCACTGGCATAGTCATTTTAGGGAGTTGCCAGCACCTGGTATTTGGGGATATATCAACTTTCATGCAATGTCAAACTCACCGGGCTCGGTACAAGGAAGACATTGTTGAAGCAGGAGGCGATGGAGGCGGCCGCCTCGTGGATGTCCACAGTAGACTTCCTGTCCACATGGAGGCAGTAGACGTTCTGAGGGCGGTAGATGGACCGCAACAACCGCTCTGCCAACTCCACCTGTGTTTTAATGGTTTGAAAATATTTACTATATTTGTCAAATCACAGGTTAATATATTATGACAAAAAATGAAGAACCGCTGTTCTTGAAATAAATTATAATCACATAAATTGGATGAGATTGGATGTTTGGATGAAAGATGAGAAATATACCGGTGATATAAAGATGAAATACAGTGAAGATATGTATACATTATATGAATATGATAGATTGACCACAAACTCTAAGGGACTAACACAAAAATAAGACAGAGTTCCACAGGGAATCGTGAAACTACCTGCTGGGACTCCGGGCGCATTGCACGAGAATACAGCCACACACTTCTCATTACCAAGTTCTGTCCAAAAATCTCTGTTGTCAGAGCCATAAGGGGCACACATTGCATGAACATTCATCTTTATACAAGTTTAAATGCCTTAAATGAACACTTTAAGCAGCTTTAAGTTCAGTAATGCTATGTTAAAGCCACAGAAAAGCGATGATGGGATTCGGGCCATTTTAAGTGGCATTTGCTGGAACTAGCACCTAAAGATGCTTAAAGTGTCATATAATATATAGAAATGCCAACTACATTGATACCATATCTGATGTATTTCATGATCGCAAGTGGGGGCTGGGGCATATCCCACTCAGCCTGCGGCTTTGTGGGATATGGCCCCAGCCCCCACGAGTGAAATACATCAGATATGGTATCAATGTAGTAAGGATTTCTGTTTATTTTTTATTTGAAGCCATTTTAGGAAGAAAAAACAATCTTTTCCAAGCCTATTGGATACGGACACATTGTATTCAATGGGGGCATTGAATACGGCCCTTCAATGCTAAAGCATAGGAGATCTTGTATTTCCAAAAAATAAAGTCCAATATTTGCTTAAATGCAATCATTCATGCAATGAATTATACACTCACTCAAACCCCAAGCACAAATTACCTCGGTGTAGAACACAACACTGAAAGCCAGCGGGAAGCTCAGCTCAGCTGCCGAGCCGCTCATCACATACCCCCGCTCCTTACGATACCTCCCGCAGTCCTGTCCCATCAACACATATGCCTCCTCCGGGATCGGGTCAGGAGTCGTGTAGTTCGCTGACGAGGCTGTACGCTGTGCAGACATGCTCCCCCGGAACAGCCGCGAGCAGATCCCGGTCGTGCGGCGCAGGTCAAGTCGCTCGTAGACTTGGGAGATGTTGACATCGGGGTTGATGCGTCTCTTGTAAGGGTCGAAGCCGGCGAAGTTGTTGACCTTGTTTCTCAGGCTCCATATGAGCTCACAGTCGTAGGATGTGAAAAGGAAACTCAGGGAACAGAGCGTGGAGAATATCAGGACAGCCATGTTCGCCTTCATTGTTTACGCTTTTTTTGTGTTATTCTAACTAAGTTTTCCCTTGCTGGAGATTCTGGTAGACAGTACAAGGCTACATATTCATAGACCTGACCTGACAATACCTGTGCTGCCACCTTCTGTGAAAGCTAAGAACTATATGGTTGTAGTGGGTTACACTCTGCACCTGTTGTGCTTTTGGGAGTTTGGCTTCCTGTACCTGAATGACAAGGCTGTTCTTAAGGTCTCTCCAGTAAAGAAACTTTCAATCTCCACAGGAAATTTTTACTTGCTAAGTATCCAACAGAGATGGTATTCACCACTATTTGACTCTTAGACTATATACCATAAGTGCCAGTTCAAGTGAATGGTTATCAACTTAGCATTGGTCTTGTTTAAGGACAGAGGTAGAAGTCTGAAACCTGAAAGTCTCTTTAAGATACTTCAGAAAGAGCGCAGGTGTTGTATGAGCAGGAAATATCTGCATTTGATAAGTGAAGTGTGTCAGATCCTTGACAGTGTTCAGTTTCTAACAGATGATTTGAGTACTTAACTTATATTAATCCTTTAGTAAACTGTCATGATTGGTAAATAACTCCAGAGTTCACAAACTCCATTTGAAACGTCCTGATTTGTTGAATACTATCAGACAACAGTGCATAGATCTACATGTACGTCTATGTATGTGTGTATCAACATTATACACTCAGTATCAAACACTCAGTCCTGTCAACTCCATTATTGGCAACAGAATCTGAATTCCCTTCTTGCTCTTTGAACCTCCTTCTTTATATCTGTTTGAAACTACAGTTATACAAAGGTTTAGATGTACAACCACACTTTGTGTTTATGTATATACATATATCCACTCTGTATTGGCCTAGTTCATGACAATAATACATTTAAATCCGCCCACAGTTGATATATTTAATCCTATATCTGGATTATGGGGAATAAACTGTTAAGTAGGCTACCTGCTGGGGCGTTAGCTGGGTTGGCACCTGCCTATTTCATAGAGTACTGTTTTTCTTAATTGCAGAATACAGTGGTAGAACTTATGAAATACTATAGCAAATAAATACAGTATAACCTAGAGAAAGCTACATGATCAGAATGAATAATCAATAATATTGAAGATCCCTATCCACCATAGTCATGGTGGTCCAATGGTGCTAACACTTAATGTGTGTTTTTTCAGCTATTCACATTTCCTAAATAAAGCATACTTTACCAATGACATTGCACATGCCTTTTAACAAGTTTAGGTAGAATCCCAAATGGAACCACTCACTCATGTCATTGATTTGAGAGCCATCTTAATCTGTCAATTTCAAGGAAAATCAGTGTTTCTTCTGTATTGGGTTGACCTTTCTGTCATATTGTGGGGTCAGAGGTGCCAACTCAAATGCTCTCCTAACTGTGTTATGCAGATAGGAGAGCAGCAAAGTACTACCGTTTTCGCCCCTTCTTCCACAAAAGAGTTCCATTAGTCCGAGCCTTTGGGTAGAGCCCTATTTTAAACTCTGCTTGGAGATTGCCACCTGGTGACTGGTTAAAGAACCAACACCGGCTTACTGAACACTAGCGCCCCCTGTGTATCCAAAGTGTTACTAATCAGATGTGTAAGTTCTGTTTGTCTCCACAAGGGGGCAGGCCAAACAACAGCAGCATTACAAGTTCAATCCCACACACAGGCATAGTCACTGGTACTTGAAGGAGCCATGACAGCTGGGGACATGCTCCATCGGCTGTCGGTATCCATACGCCATTACCTGACCACTTGGTGGAACTACTTTAACCAGGAATTCCAGATACCAGCGATGACGCTCGGGGTACAGGCATGAAGGTGATGATGTTTAATCTCACAATAAAAGCCATTACTGCCATTGTATATTGTATACCGTATACCGTATCCCGATAAAGCGCCTGGTTTTGAAAGAGCGCCAGTCTTGAATAAGCGCCGGGGTATAGGGGCACCCAAATGTTGCTTAAGCACTAAATTCATGACCTTGAAAGAGCGCCTGTCTTGTATGAGCGCCTGTGTAACAGCCCCGCCAGTTTGAAGAGCGCCCCGGGGCTTAATCGCAATGGTAAGGTAACAGTTATGGGAGGGCTATGATCTCCCTCTTAGCTCCTCTTCGCATTCCAACAATGCCATGTTTGACCTCTTGATATGACACCTTGTGGTAGCACAGGGAAGATGGCTTCAGAGGGACCAAAATGATTGGCGACTTTTGAAAAGAGGAGATATAGCATAAATGGTATAGAAATGTGACTTTGTGACCTGGGGCCATTCATTTCGGTGACTTCCGACCACCTGAGAAGGAGAAGGGGCCCCCTTTTTACCTCCCTCAGGACAGATGGAGTCACACTACCGTGTCTCTCCTTGTATTCCTAATAATCCTAGGAAGCAACAACAGTCAAATACAATCATTATCACATTTAGACAAAGATAAATTAGCATTAAAGATAACCCACTGTAATCCTCTAATATTAACATACAGCAACACGTATGACATCGTCCATTAGACTATACCCCCGCTGATCCCCATGTAGGCCAAATAAAAATTAAATTGTCTTCCGGTAACTCGACCGGCTTTATCAATTTGGCCCGGCCCCAATCTTTTTAGATATGATTATGTTAAGTCACTCACTACATGCATGCATTCAAAGAGAAAAGAACGAGTCAAAAGGAAGTTCAGGTTGCCTCCATAATGACCCCCTTCTTCAGGGGACCTAAGGGTGCCCAGCTGACTCTCTGGCTGACCAAAGGGAGTCACCTATGGGAGTCACATATCTCCCTGGCTCACATAAAGGAGTCGCATAAGAACCTGGGCTCCCCTAGATACGCTGAAAATCCATAGATTGAAAGGGTTAGTCAGTACAGACTATCCTAGGTTGTTCATATGAGTGTTGGTCATAATGGCAAAGGTAAGACTAAGGCAAGACTAAGGTGGGTTGGTCAGTACTGACCAACCTGACAATAATAACTGACCTAGGTTAGCCGTATAGGGAGCCAAAAAATGACTAACTAGGTTAGGCACTAGTGACTTAGAGGTTGGGCTATAGGGAGCCTAGGAATATCAGTGTAGGGGAATCATTCTGGAGGCAATCTGGACTCCTTTTTGACCATGCTTCTTTTCTCTGTGTTAAATATAACGAGTAGGGGTACAGCAGATTAAAGCCCTTAAAGTAGGGGGGGGTGATAAATCTACTTTTCTTCGGGGACAGGCTCAAACTATGCATTTGGGTCCAAAAACACGGGAAATCACAAAAATATTTTTTTCGGACCCCCGTGACCCCCCCGTACATAGGGTCCGAAGATCGGCCAAATAGTGAGAAGACAGCCCAAATTCAGGCTTTCAGATTCCTTCTAAAATCAAGTCATGACTCCATGAAAATGGTCAGAAAGCTTCATATGGGACCCAAAGAGACCATCTAAAGTCATATTGTTGTGATTATAGGGGTGTTTCCCCCTCTGGGGTGGTGGTTCGTCCTCGTTAAAATACCAATAAATCAGCTTTTTTGAAGGCATTTGCTCCCTTACAATCACATCCCTATACTGCCATAAAACATCATCAGGACACCTAATCAGGCAGATTAAACCCTTCTGGAGGGTCCCCTCGTTCTGTTAACTCCCCTCTATGACCCCCCCCCCCCAGCATGCACCAATAGCCATCAGATAACTCTCCCCCCCCCCCTTCGCCCCTATATTACCCTATACTGAAATATTGTATTAACATAAGACCTGTCTGATAGTTTGAACCTTTCTTGAGGGCCCCCTGTTCCTGTTAATCACCCCCTATGACACCCCTCCACCCCATCCCCACCCTCACCCCAAACTAACAGGCATGAAATACCCCCCCCCCCCTCCCCGCACCTCGGCTCCATAATACTCAGTGCAACCATCAGCCCAACCCTCCAAGATGTGTATTCATCTGTCCTCAAAGTTTGATATTAGGTTTTACCAACTTACCCTTTACCCCATATTGAGGATGGCATAGATCTATCAAGCACCATGCCTATGTTATATTTTCATATATCTGAATATTATAGCAGCACCCTCAGATGTTGCATGTATGCCCGTCTTTGACAAAATCTGATCTTTAGCATTGCAAATGAGGTATCAGGGTTACCTACCCCTCCCCATAATATAATTACAGGGTTTATTATTGGCTCCAATAATATTTAGGGTTCAGAGTATTTATTTAACACCTCAGAGAATTGAGTTAAACAATTATCTCTTGTCTCATGTCTAGGATACTAACCATGCAAGGTGAAGACTAAGAGATATGGACACCAGTCCTTATTTGGAGTCATTTGCAGGCTCCCTCCCCCCATCACCCCTCTGCTATCCATCATTCTATGCATTTAACAACTTGGTTAAGGAGGAGAGTCAGGGTTTTTATTCATTGTAGTATCAGGTGATTAGTGATGTTAATATTAGATCTCTGCTATAACTATTATAGAATTACTATGTATAATAAGGGTAACAACATGAAGCAGTCATCTTGACTATGAATACACATGGGGTGAGGTACTAGGCATAAAATGGAGGGGGGGCTGTGATCATTGGTAGGGTAACTCAAAATGAATATAGAGACCTTTGAAAAGGGTATTATCTATCTGATCTAAACTCATTTTAATATGTTGACAATTCAAATATATTGCAGCAAAGGCCCTCGAAAATTTGGGTTATATTCATGCAATCACAAAAATATAGCCTGAGTAGTATAGTATGTATCGGAACGGGACTATAGTTAAGTACTGTTTATTACTCAATCGACATGCAGCCAATCAGAGGCCTCCATTTGGTCACGTGACCCGTTGCCATGGTAACGTGACCTACTTAGGGCTCTCAGCCAATCAGAAGCCAGCATTCTGGGTGACCTACTGACCTACTTAGAAGCTCTCAGCCAATCAGAGGCCGGCATTCTGGTAACCATGGTAACGTGACCTACTTACGTCACGTGACCTACTTAGGCTCAGCCAATCAGAAGCCGGCATTCTGGTAACTAGGGTAACGTGACCTACTTAGGGTTTGTTTGTAAACAACACCACGTGGCTTTCTTGTTTGTAAACAACACCACGTGACACGTGACTGTTTGTAAACAAACAAACAAAAAAAAGTTATGTAACTTATATATAGAAATAAAAACACAACAAGATAATTTCTTTTCTTTTCATTTTATTCTTTATTTTTTCATTTTCAATCAGAAAAAACACACAAGTTTATGCTTTTTTAGCTCGCTTCTTCGATTTGCAGCAACTCAACAGGCCGCAAAGTCTCACGCCGCCGTCACTCGCACCACCACACCCCGGACGACTTTTCTCCAATAGACATTGCACGACTTTGGATAAATCCAACACCATTTCGGCAAGGCAGAGAATCTTTGCCTCCATGAAACGGCCGCCATCGCAACAACCCGTCACAACAGCATCATCGATAGCTTCTGACTCACGACCCGGTCGCTCAGCTTTGGGATTTTGCTCATGCGCATGACGCACTTCTTGGGGTTTCTTGTTCGACATGCTTCAATTAGGAAATGAACGCAATGAGGTCCACAGGTGTCAGCAGAAGTGTCTTGTAGTTGAATGCGGTTTCTTTGCCACTTGAACGGAGCAGAGCGTTCCACGAAAGACAAGAACTCCGCACTCAGCGGCGGTAAGCCGAAGGAATCAAAGTAGTACACTTCACCCGTGCTCGACACGTAAAACGCCACCCAATGCTGACCTGGTAAATGTTGCGGATCTGTGTTGCTCACGAAACAAGTGTCTTTGATAGGGTGCTTCGGAATAGTGTCACAAGAGAAAACGCCCAGGAAACGATGTTTTGTGTGAACGTTTTCCTTCAACACTCTGCTTATTTCAAGCGTGTTCATACGATACGCCAAGTACCGCCGTCTTGTCTTCAGTTCATGTGGTAGTCGGTGACGGGGTGTCGATCTCGGGTCAGCTCGACGACGTTGTCGTACACCAAGTAGAGTAGCACCGTTGTTGTCGCTTGTAGCGCCGAGCGGAAACTGACTTCCACCCTCAGCTGACCCGCTCTTATAAGGTTCACGCGACACCCGTCGTGCGATCTGTCTGGGGTTAAGTCGAGGGGGAACACCGTGTAACCGTTCAGGAATTGTTCGTATGAAATACCGCAGGAGCGCGCGCCCTCGTACATCCCCGTTTCCGTGTGTAGCGCCAAGTACTCTCTCACGGCCGCTTTGGTCTTAAAGTCGGGCACGTAGGCGTCGTTCGGCACTTTCTGATCGTTCACTATCACTTGAAGCGAGCTGATGTCGTAATGCTTCATCTCGAACGGGTTCTTGGTGTAGCTACCGTTGAAGGCGTCGTGGTCAAGGAAGCAAATCATCATCGACTTGGGAAGCTGGCCTGTGTTGGAGTGCGTGTAGCTGTGATCTCTGTTACCTTGAGGGATGGCGTAGGTCGTCACCTCCACTCTGTTCACCGGGTAGTCGAAGGGCCCGTGTTCTATCACCGCTCTCTCGTGCGTTTCCGCTACAGCGTCCGCCACCAGCACGCGTCGCACGTAGAGCTTTGCTTTGTAGATCTTCAAGCTGTAGCCTCCGTCAGCGGCGCACATCAGATAGAAAGAGGGCGCCGCTTGTTTCAGAGTGAGATTGATTTCTGTCTCTCCAACGATGAGCTTCGGTTGATGAGCCAGGTCAAAGTGCAGTCGCGCCATCAGCGAAAAGCGCTTGTTGGAGATTAGCTTCTTGCGCGCTTTGTACCCCGCATTCGCGTCAGTCAACGTGTCAAACTGACCGGGCGTATCTTCATGCCACCCCTGGGCGCTCATGACGCCGTCCTTCACGTCTTTGTTGTAGTTGAGTAACCCTTCCAAGTAAGCTCGGTAAGGGTAGGTCTCGGTGTTGCCAGACACTTTGAAACCGCCGATGGAGACTTGGACGTCTTTGAAGAGCGAGTGAGCCAAGTTGTTCACCGGAGCTACCGCGTCGGTGTCCTCGATCGCCGCTCCGTCCTTTAGCACTTGACATTCCAGATGAAGGTAATTCTCGTTCAGGTCTGTGTACTCTTGCGACTTGTTGATGGTGAAATTTATGTTACCTCCATCCTCTAAAGAGTTTTTTGTTTCTATCCCCAGGAAAGACGACTTTAAGATAGTAGTCTGAGTCGGCGCTACGGTGTGCAGGTCGAGCTCAGAGAGCGCGCACTCGTTACTGCTCTCGTGTACGTAAGCCATTGTGTTCTCTCTTCATGCGGCCGACAGACTGACGCCGGCCCCCTCCAGTCTTTTTATTTATACCTGAACGCCTAGGCGCTTACCGGTCGAATACATCCCCTCTACGTCTCTTGCAAGAGCCACCGCCCGTCTGAGGAGAATGCCGGCGACGTTTCGACCCTTTCTTAGACGCGACAGGCGTCTTTCCTCCCGAGAACGCCGTACTCGCCAGTCTCTTCAGAGCGCCTGCGCCTCGGTCTTTCACGCTGCTCTTTAAAGTCCGACCCGCCAGCACATCTTTAGCTACGCCCACACCGGTGCGGAGCAGCGTTTTTCCCACCGACTTCAATAGCGGGGTAGCCGAGCGCATCAGACCTAACAGAGCGCCGCCTAAACCGTGCCCGCTCTGGAAAGAGCGCCCGCTGTACACGTTGACGCCGTTGCCCAGCTGCGCGTTGTAGTAATCGCTGTACCCTCTGCCGACGGTGCGCCTGGGTGGAAAGTACGGAACGCGTTGACGCATCATTTTTCTCTCTTTCAGCGCTCAATAGGTCTCAGATGAAGTGTCACGGTCACCTCGCCTCTACCGAATGGGATGGAATGACCGGATCGGTCTCTTAAATAGATGCCGACCTCGGTAAACCTCTTGGATTTCAAGGGGAAATAATCCAAATGGGGAAAACTGATAGCTTGCACGCCACCTCGACGCTTTCCGCCTCTGTCCACCGCCACGCAGCGCAACAGCGGCACTTGCATGTCGCCCACACGTCTCTCCTGGATCATGTCGGTGTATATGTACACAGAGTGCACGTCCCCGTAAACATCCATCGAGTAGGCGCCGGTAGTCGGCGACGCGAAACACGTCTTCTCTCCGAAGCCTAGAACGCATGCGAGATGCTGACTCAGCAGGACAGCACAGTGTCTCGGCGGTTTGATGGTGACGCGTTTCGTCTTGGCGTCGTACGATAAGATCCGCATCGGTTTGAGCAAGAAGCTGTCGCCCTCTAGTCTGTCATCTCGCAACGTCTCACTCAAGCGCTCGATTAGGGTGTGGTTGCTTCCGGTGAAAATAGGAGGTATCTCGAATATGTTTGGCATGAAACTGCGCACTCCCATGTCCTTCTCCATCTTTTCGATCATCTGTCTTGCTTGATGGCTGATCGTCTTCTTCTTCACCGCCGGGGACAAGAACTGCTTGTATACGGCATTCGTCTGTCTCAAGTCGACCTCTCTCTTGAACCTTTTTGTTTCCGGTTTCAATTGCTGCTCTTCCGACGTGTCTGATATCTCTTCCACCGTTACATAGCTCGCTTCCTTCCAGTTCAGCGGGAATTTTGAGCTGAACGTTAGCTTGCTCAGACCGTTCGCGTTTTTCATTCTCTTCCAGTCTACCTGTGGTTTTTTTCCTTCGGAGAAATTAGTTTCTTTTAAAACCTGGATCGCCTCCTCTAGCGAACCTTTGGTGCGCAGAGGAACAACGATGATCAAGTCGTCGTCGTGCACGTTAGTCCATTCTGTAGGGAGGATGATCTCAGTCAGAGCCGCTTCGTACGCTTCGGGCAGAAGGAGCGGCGAGTCGAAGTGAGTTCGGAAAGACGTCAAGCTGTTGTCAGGATAATACTCCATAGAGCTGTTGCTAGGTAGAGTGATGTTCATTTTGTTACGTTATTTTTTTGACGGGGATCCACTCGTTGAACTTGTCGTCGTAACCTAACCAACGTACGAAAGCTAACTCTTTACCGTCGACGGTCTTGCGGCGCAACACCTCGTCTATCAGGTAGTTCTTGTCGTAACGACTCTTGTACACCTTCTGAACCTCTTCCGGGTAGAAGACGCCTTTTATCTCCTCGCCCTTGTCGTCTTTCAGCTCGAACCCTCTGCTTCCCAACGTGTTAGCAACGTCCACCACTTCCTCGCGCCAGTTTCCCTCGTACCCTTTGTCGAAGGCGCCTTTGGTTCTCAACATCCTCACTCTGTCACCCGGAGCGATGACGTCGACGGCGGACGTCTTTGTTTTTTTCTTCTTTTTCCATATTTCGTCGATTTGTTTGTTAGTTGGGAGATCTTGTCGGTAGAAAACTGTTTCGCTGTTTTCCGAGCTGACTTGAGCCGGCGCCATTTTCAACGTCTTGTGGTGAGTGCGATTGTAAGAAGACACTACATGGTGCAGCACGTCTACGTAGCGATACGTGCGCTTGTGTGTGAAATAACGCCACAGCTTCTCCTTCAGACTGCGGTTCAAGCGCTCCACTAGACTAGCTTTGATGTCGTCGTTCTCGCCAGTGAAGAACTCTATGCCCTCGCTCTTCAAGTGATCTTGAAAGATCTTGTTCAAAAACTCTTTCCCCTTGTCTGTCTGAACAGTGCGCGGTCGTCTCTCGCCAGGGCCTGTCATCTCTCGGAAGGCCTCGGTGACATCAGCGCCGCTCTTGGATTTAATGGGAACGGCCCACGCGTACCTAGAGAAAACGTCGATCGCCGTCACCACGTACCGGAAGCGGTCGTTGTGAGACGCCAAAGCTTGCATGTCCATCAGATCTATCTGCCACTGCTGATCGATTGCGCCGGTTATAGTCTTGTTCCTTGCGAATTTTCTCCGAATGGGTTTATGTTTAGTGTAGGCGTCCAGCGACACTAAAGCATCTCGGATGACGGCCGGGTTCAGGTGGCGAAAATGCTGTTTCTGGAGTTTAGTCACGCTAGTGAAACTGGAGGGCGCTTTGACGTCGGTATATCTAGCTACTACGCGCTTCTTTTCTTTTTCCTTCTTGGTCAGTCTCTTCACTGGTTTGCCCATCGCGGGTCTCTTGAGGGCGTGAAAGATGAGCTCGCCGCTAGGCGGTTGCGCGCTTTCCTTTTCTTACTACGCGGCGCGCTCCTATAGGAAGTCGGAGTTTGGAAAAGTTCACGGTCGTCCTCCTCGTCGTCAGAGGATTGATCGTCCACCACCTGCAGAGAAGAGTCTGCTGCTGCTACTGCTGCTGCTGCTGCTGCTGCTTCTCCTTCTTCCGATTCGAAGCTCGGTCGTTTCCGACCTCTGTCAGCAAGCCGTGTGTCCAAACTTTGGCCAGGTCCGCTCGCTTTATACAGATGGTTTCCGATCAAGGCGTCTGTGGTGGGAACCGCTTCGCGCAGCGCTTTCGTGAACGGCGAGTAGCCCGCCGGTCTGGGCGCCGTCTTCCTGAACCTGGCGGCGTCGTTCAGTAAGTCCACTATGTTGATGCGATGCTCAGGTGGTATTCTCCGACCCGACATCTCGCGCACCGCCCCGTCCTCGTTCCACTTGATCACTCCGGATTTCTCCAATTGTTTGTACAGCTCCACGGTCCGGCGGCGACTCCTCTTGGGAACTTGGTTCGCCAACCGCTCGAGTAGGGACGCGCTGGCCTCTTCAGCAGACTGACGGAGGTGAGCCGGGGGCGAAGAAGAGTAGGACGAAGAGATGTTGCTGTTGTGGGGATTCGCGAGAAAAAATTGCAATCTATTCAACAACCTTCGGTATTTCAACATTTTCTCGCGCGATTCCAAAGTGGGGTCGTTCAACACTAAATCCAAGTCCCTGTAGATAAACTGTAGCACCTGGTGCAAGGCCGCGTCGGGATGAAGGGACTGCTCTGCCTGCTTGTGGTAATAGGCCATGTCGGCGGGTAGGCGGGCGGCGGTGGCAGGAGCGGAACTCTCGTTCTTTTCAGTGCGCTCATCAGGAAGAGGAGGAAGGTTTGGAGCAGTAGAAGTACTAGCAGCAGCGACTGCAGTAGTAGCAGCGCTAGTAGTAGCAGCAGCAGCGGGCACATGATGAAGTAGACCTGCTCGTGATGATTTGTAGAGCGTCTCAGGATCCACGAGCGCTAAACGTTTGTAGTGTTGTTGCTGCTCTGAGTCCGTCATGGGGACGCCGGTGGCAATGACGCTGGTGGTGGCGGTAGTGGTGGTGGTGGTGGTGGTGGTGGTGCTATCGGCGAGTAGGTGTCGAATGACGTGTCTCATATACGGAGAATGCTCTTTATAAGCGGTAAGGCCATCCCTATGAGAGCCGGAATGAGGAAACCTCCCTCTTGTACCAAGACGCGTCTCTTTTTTTTGATGGGCGTAGATTTTTTGCCGACCTCCCTCAACACGTCAGCCGATTCTCGAAGCTTGTCCAGTTGTTTGTCGCTGAGCGGGATGTTCCCTACCAGTAAATTGTGACAGATCTCACTCAACGCTGCGATCAGCTCGTCGCTTCCAGAGTCTATTAGATGCGAGCAGTCCTTTGGCGAGCACTTAGCTAAGTGCTTGAGAGTACCAAAGTGTCTTTCGAGTAGATGAGAAGACATTTTTTTTTGCTACTGCTTTCTGTTGTTCTTTTTTTTGTCTAGCGGTACGAACACTAGCTGAGAGTGTATGGCCGTCAAAGAGGAGCGTATTCTCAGATCGTCAGGTGTTGACTGCTTGAAGTCCAGGAGGAGGTATGAGTGAGGTCGCTTGAGTTCATGGGTAAATATACTAGAGAGGGCCGCCGCGTTGGACGGAAACACCTGGCGAGACAGACTAGCTATTTGCCCCATGTCGCGCGGGTTCTTGAAAACGATCATGTAGTGAGCGTTCAGACTCATAGTTCGAAAGTCGGGTGATTTCTGGAAGAGGTTCTGAGTGATGTATATGACGCTCACGTTCCAGTGATGCGAGTATTTAGTAAAGATGTCGGCTACCACTTGCTGATTGGAACTGCTCATCAGATCGTCCAATATCAGTAGAGTGTGGGGTCGTACAGCGTCTTCTGCTACTTCCACGTCTCCCGCTATAGACTCTTTGCTAGGAAGACCTTCTCTGAATTCCACACCGTACCGATTTGCCATTTTTTCAAACAGAGGTTGCCACTCGCCGTAATGGTAAAAAGTCTTTTCCACCGGCGGCGTGACCAAATTGTTCACGTCGCTCAGAAATTGATCCACCAAGCGCGATTTTCCACAACCCGACGGACCGCTAATGATACAACTAAAGGGTCCTTGTAGTCGAGCGTCGAAATGAATTTCTGTGAAGAGTTTGCTTTTACTACTGGACATTTTTTTTTGTTTTTTTTTCAGGACGCGTCAGAGAGCGGTTGTGTGTCTGACTGTCTGCTGTGTTTCTCACTCGAACGGTCGGTGGTGAATGGTTGTGGAGAAAAGTCCGCCGACCTTTTTATTGATTCCGGCCGGTGTCACAGTAGCGGCGGCAGAAGTGACTTTTTTTTGCGATAAAATTCTATTTTCACTCAATAGTCATAAATGTTTGTATCAGACTCCAGAGGAGTCTGATACAAATATTTATTTTTTTTTAAAAAAAGAAGAAGAGGAGGAGGAGGAGGAGGAGGAGGAGGAGGAGGAGGAGGAGGAGGAGATTAGTTTTTTTTTTTTTTTTGTTTTTTTTTTGATCATTTAGGCAAAGCTCGTCGCTTTGCCGTTTTTTTTTCTATTTCTGTGTTGTGACACGATCGTCTCGAAAAAGCAATAAGGCGTGTGAGCGCGGCGGTGACAAATACATATTGGAGCGTATGGTTTAAAATAGTGCGTCCCTATCTTCTTCAATTCGGCTGCGTTGCAATATGCGGGATAACAAGTGACGACGTCGAAACGTTTAGAGACCGTGTTCACGTCGGCCACAACGCGCGCCCACCGAGTGGGAGCTGCAGTCGCTCCCAAGAAACCGATCGGCTTGTCGAATCGTTTCATAGCACTTATTCTCACTTTATAAGAGGAGGCAGGGTGAGGAGAGTAGCGGCGCTCTTTCTTTTCATGAAACGCCCAACGAGTGGGGGCGCTGAGAGCAGCTGTTATGCAATAGTAGAGTAAATGCTGTTCTGAGAAGACGGCTCTCGGCCATGTCGCTACGTTTTCCTTTTCCGCTCTTGTATAACGACGATGGCGCTCAGCTTTGCATTTCTCGAGAATTCGGTACGCCTCAAGAGAAGCGTGAACCTCAACTACGTGACGCTCTCTCCTTTGAGATAAAAAAATAGCCGGGCAGTTGAGGAGAGCGCTTTGTTCGCGCGACCGTCTTTTAGAAACTCGCGCCCTCTGCAGCGCCATATTTCTTTCCTCCGAAACAAAAAAGCCTGAGTGAAAATACAAATTTAAGAAAACAAAAAGCTCAAAGAAAAAAAATAAGCAATAAGCAGACTCAGCTCGAAATTCCCTGCTGGCGTGATGGCGGTGACTGCAGGCGGTGGCGGCGGTCGGCTGGCCGGCGGTGGCGGTGTCGGCGGCGATGGTAGAAGGGTGTGTGGAAAGAGAGACGCATCTCAGTCTTTTATAGGAGCGGCGAGTCTGACATTTTCAGCTGTCGCATGCTGACCTGCTGCTAGCATAAGAGAAACAAAAGCCCTAATCACACTTTTCAGCTGGATCCTTCCACCCCGCCAGACATGGATCCCAGATGGGAAGGCGGTTTAAAATTAAATCCGTGTACCGACTGTCATACAATAGGGTAATTAGTTGAACGCGTGTTACCTGTATAAAGGATTAACGGGTCATGGGCTCAGCGTGTGTATAGAAAAACAACTACAGGTAGCGTGAACAAAGCGACCCCCTCCCTTTCTGTCACTCTGTCTGTGACTAGAGGGTGCGCGTGTGGTAAGCGGCTTATATCTAAAGAAAAAAACAAATCACCCTCGCCTGTCATCAGCAGACAGCCGGCTGGCGGCTGGAAAATGCGATTAGAGGGATGATGAGCCACGTAGTAAGCGACTTAAGGCTGATCTAAAGACCTGCCGTGAAGGGGCAGCTGGCCGGTGGCTTGAAAAAAGGCGGGGCGTAAGGGTATATAAGGGGAGTGAAACCACATTCAGCATCGTCATCATCGTTCACGCTACTACTACTACTACTACTACTACTACTACTACTACTACTACCACCACCAGCACCGCGCCTCAATTTGCAGATCCTCGTGATGGAAAGTTGCTACCGTGACATGAAGCGGAATGACGAAGCGGCGCGCGAATGTGAAGCTGATGCTGTAGCCTCTGCTACTGCTGCTGCTAGTGCTGCTCAGCGTGCTACTGCTGCATTTACTGCGGCTGTTAGTGACGCGGGTCGTGATGACGTTGTTGTTGTTGCCGCTGCGGCTGTGACTGCTGCTGTTGCTGCCGCCGATGCAGCTACTCATGCCACCGATGCCGACGCTGCTGCTGCTGATGCTGTTGCGGCTGCCGATGACGCCGCTGATAACGCTACTAGTGCCCGCTCTGCCGCCCTTGCTACTGTCGCTGCTGCTGTTGTTGCTAATGCTCACGCTACTGCTGCTGCCGCTGCTGCTACTGCTGCTACCGCTGCTGCCGAGGCTGCTGCCGCTGCTGCCGATGCTGCTGCCGATGCTGCCGATGCTGCTGCCGATGCTGATGTTAGCAGTCGCGTCGACAAAGAATCGTCATTTGTCACTCTTAAAGCCGCTCCAGTGGAACGCGCGACGGGTAGTAGGGCTACCAACGCGACGGCCGGATGGTGCAAATGGTGTCGTCGCTTCTGCTCGTGCGCTTGCTTTTCTTCCGGTCCTACCTGCTGCTGCTACGGTATGATAGTGTTATAGTGTTTGAATGAGAACGCGCGTAGTTACACATAGACGCTGTTACAGATGTGCTTTTTTATTCGAAAATATAATTTTAACATAAGATGGAACTTGTTGTGTTTTTTTCTATATATACGTTGTTTGTTTACAAACAGGCACGTGTCACGTGGTGTTGTTTACAAACAAGAGAGCCACGTGGTGTTGTTTACAAACAAACCCTAAGTAGGTCACGTTACCCTAGTTACCAGAATGCCGGCTTCTGATTGGCTGAGCCTAAGTAGGTCACGTGACGTAAGTAGGTCACGTTACCATAGTTACCAGAATGCCAGCCTCTCATTGGCTGAGAGCTTCTAAGTAGGTCAGTAGGTCACCCAGAATGCTGGCTTCTGATTGGCTGAGAGCCCTAAGTAGGTCACGTTACCATGGCAACGGGTCACGTGACCAAATGGAGGCCTCTGATTGGCTGCATGTCGATTGAGTAATAAACAGTACTTAACTATAGTCCCGTTCCGATACATACTATACTACTAGCCTGTAATAGTCTCTTTGGGTCCCTTATCAGTTTTCTGTTGAGGTGGTGAAGCCATTCATGCATGTATGATAAATAAATTATAAGAGGTCTGATGGTTGGAGTTCTTAGAATGACTGAGGTAGGCCTCCTCTTATGTCTGTATATGGTAAGGGAGGAGGTCTGGGCCCCTTCCATATCCCCCACCCCTCTTTTAAACACACCACTGTCTTACTCCCAAGACAGGCTAAGGTGTCTGTGGATGACTATTGATGTTCAAAGATCCTGACATTCTGAGTACAGTGTAATATAGAGGCGAGGGCGGAGGGGGGGGGGGGGGATGCATGCTATGGGGGGGGGGGGGGGGGGGGGGGGTTTAGGGGTCATAGGGGGTAGTTAACAGAAACAGGGGGCCCTCCAGAATGGTACATGATGATCTTTTATGGCAGTAAAGGGACCTGATTGTATAGGAGCAAATGCCTTCAAAAAAGCTGATTTATCGGTATTTTACCATGGACGCACCTCCTCCCCAGAGGGGGAAACAACCCTATAATCACAACAATATGACTTTAAATCCTCTCATTGGGTCCCAAATGAAGGTTTCTGACCATTTTCATGAAGGCATGGTGAGGTTTGAGTAGAAATCTGAAAGCCTGAATTTGGGCTGTTTTCTCACTATTTAGCCGATCTTCGGACCCCATGTACGGGGGGGTCACAGGGGTCCGAAAAAAATATTTTTGTGATTTCTCGAGTTTTGGGTCCCAAATGCATAGTTTGAGCCTGTCCCTGAAACCGTACGACAAAATTAGCCATTTAACACCCCCCCCTACTTAAAGCTTGACCGTCATGGTTGAAGTGAGGCCAAAACCAATTTTGGATATAGTTCAGTTTTGATTCACAAGAGGGCTCTTAAGGGCTGGGAGCTCAGCTCTTACAGGCACAAGGTGAATATGTTGTAGCTGGACAATGCTCATGGTCCTCTGTCCAAACACTGCAGCCCTCTGGTGGAACTGTTATTTTAGTCCATGTATGGAAAATGCTGAACTTACTCCCTGACGGCCCAGGGGTAATCCCTACCTTATTAACTCCGCACCTACAGCCCCTGTGGATGTAAGGGTGTGGTCATTTTTTACCAACTGGGTTGGGGGGGGGTAGGGTTGGTGCATTTGGGGGGGAACCAAAAAAAATTTAGACCCCTGAAGGGGGGGACCAAAGAATTTGGACCCCTCTTGAGGGGGGGACCAAAAAGATTGCATCCCTTTTTAGCAAAAAAAAACTGCGTATTACTATAGCATAAAGGGGTCAGTCACGCTAAATTTCAACTTGCCTGAGGGGGGGACCAAAATAATTTCGAACCCTCCGGTGGGGGGGACAAAAATATTTTGGCCCGTTCCCAGGAAAATCCACCGCTCACCCTGTTGTTAAAAAATGACCGCTCCCTAAATAAAGCGAAATATGAAAAAAGTATGTTTGAGGTAACATGGGGAGAAAGTCTCGGGTTGGTAGGTCGAATTTAAACAAATGCATCTTCTCTTTTAAACATGAAAGTTTTAGCTAGCCTCTCTGCATACCCGAAAGTGACCAAAAAAGTGTAAAAACTAATATATATATAAAGAAATATTCTTCAAAACTGCATGAATAACATCTACCATGCCACATTTTTTTCCATATTATGTTCTAATATGAAAGTAGTTGCTAGCCTCTGTGTGAACCTTAAAATTGACCAAAAGTGTGTAAAAATATGAAAATGTCTTCAAAATTACATTTAAAAAACGTAAGGTCGGCCCTGTTTTGATAGGCACGTTTGGGTCACCTACAACAAAACTCTTTTCTTTTTATAATATGGCCTGAGGGAGCGCAAGCGGGTCGAAATATTTTTAGTCCCCCTCATGACAGGGGTCAAAATATTTTTGGTCCCCCCCCCCCTCAGGCAAGTTAAAATTGAGCGCGGCTGACCCCTTTGAGCTATAATTTTTGGTCACCTTGAAGGGGGGGGCCAAAATCCATCCCCCCCCCCTCGCCCCTGTTGTTAAAAAATGACCACTCCCTAAGGCAGCTCTATTTTACGGTATATGTAAATAAGACCACTCTATTTTTACACCTGCGGTACCCTAAGTCTCAGGTGGGATTAGAGAAACGCTGAGTAAAGAAAACAACACCAGCTCTGCAGGAAAACAGACCTATGTTAACCCTTTAAGGGCGGTGTAAGGCATTAATATTAATGCATGCCATGGTCATCATGATGCATGAATGCAGCCCTGTAACTCGCCAGTGCTGCATTCATGCATCATGCCGACCCTATGGAGTTGAGACATTCCTGAAGGGTCGGCATGGTGCACCAATGCAGCACCGGCGAGTTACTCGCTTGGTGCATCATGACGACATATTTTAGCGACATGCGTCGTTAAAGGGTTAAGGGCGGTAAAAAGCATTAATGCATGCCATGGTCCTCATGATCCATGAATGCAACCTTGGTGAGTGACTCGTCAGTGCTGCCTTCAAGCATCATGCCTGATTATTACACTCCCGAATAGTCGACATGATGCAACAATGCAGCACTGGCAAGCTGCTGCATTGGAATGATTGGTGAATGACGATGATAAATGTCACCTTTTAGCGACATGCCGTCCTTAAAGAGCTACGTAATGCTGAACTCCAAGCTTCACCCCACAACAACTCTATTGCGACATTAGTCACTAAAAATGGTGCTGGAGTTGCCTGACTCTTTGAGGGCCACACAATATGTTAATGCATTACCCCCTTGTCGTCATGATGCATGAATGCAGCAGTTACGAGTCCAAATACCTGTAATCAATATGCATGCATCATGCCGACTCTTCAACAGGAGTGTATCAACCCCATCGGGTCAACATGATGCTTAGATGCAGCACTGGTGAGTTGCTCACAAGGGCTGCATTGATACACTATGATGACAAAGGACATTGCACATTAGAGCACTATGCAGTCCTTAAACGGTTAGACTGGTCCCTTAGGCTGGCACCTGCGTCCGTTAGACTGGTGCCGGGTGCCGTACTACAGACGCCACACAGACGCCACACAGACGCCACACAGACGCCACACAGACGCCACACAGACGCCACACAGACGCCACACAGACGCAGCGTTAACACCTTATTTTGCCGCCTCCTACAACACTCAGCTGTTGCTATGTGACGTCACACCTCTAGTGCCTTATCCCGCCGCTTGGTGCCGTAAGTGTTGTTGTACTACTAATGGCCGGTTTGCTTTTGCTGCCCCCCCCCCCCTGTCCCATTCTCCTCCTACCCCCCCCCCCCTTACCACATGCTCCTAACCAGCAGCATATAGACGGCTCATTACCTGTATACATACTGTAGGTACCAATACTTAGTCATGTCGCCACCCGCCATGCCTCCTGCCCTTTAAACCCGCAGATCTTACTGCACGTCCAGTAACAGTCAGAGTGCAGTCTGGATAGGTACTCAGCTCTATATATAGGGGCGCTGTGCCTTTAAGCAGCCAGGAGGCTATACTACTGGAGTACGTTAGGAGATCTATACTGCACTGGAATATGAATACCTGTAGATGCCTGTGTTAATATAGTGTTAATAATTCATACCTGAGGTTATTACACCTGTGTTCTGATGACGTGTGATATACAAGAGTTCTGGAAATCTTGTTCTGGCACATAAGTGTTGCATATACTTGGATATACCTGGATATACCCGTAAACAGTGGACCCTAAAATACGTCATTTTATACTGTTACCAACAGTGTAAGTTACACATGAGACATGTTACTGATTCTACTGCCCATGTACACTACATCCATACAGTAGAACCACAGTAGATTCTTCCACTCAGCCATATCTACCTCTAACAGTGTACCTGAGGGTGTATACCTGTAGTAGGTAGTGGGTAGAGGCATCCGTGATTGCATCTGGAGGAAATACCCAGGACACAGCAGGGTGAGCGTTGGACAAGGTAAGTCTGAACATGGGAAAATAAGCTTTAATAGCTGGTCAGAGCTCCCAGGTCAGAGCTATTCACCGACATGTATTTACTCTACGGGATTTTTTTTTTCAACTTTTTCTTTTTACTTCCCCTCTAAAATCGACCCAATAAAGTGTAAAAATGGGAAGATTTGTTTAAAAAATTTGTAAATCTAAAATTGACCACAAAAAAAAGTTTTAAAAAATTCAAAATTGCATAAAAAAAACTAGGGTCGGCCCTGTTTAGATAGGGTCGGTCGGGTGACCTGAAACAAACCTTTTATTTTGGCCTAGGCACTAATATACATACCCTGATTAATAGCATGTGTTAACCCTTTAAGGACGCTGCAGGTCTGATATGTCCCACAGGCATCATGCAGAATCATCGGCTATGCCGCTTTCAATGTAATAAGCGCCCTCCCCCTAATAAGCACCCCCTCCCTTATTTGGGGTATTTTTAGACTAGAACAAAGGCTCAAATTTCACGATTTTGGTGATAATTAAACTCATAAGTACTAAAACCGTCATTAAAATAATGTTATAAGCGCCCAGGACGCTTATTACGTCGAATATGGTACGTCCCGACCCCGTAGGATCGGTATGATGTCCACTATGATGCCTGAATGCAGCCCTGACGAGTTATTCATCAAGTGTGCATTCAGGCATCAAGACGAGAAAGGGTAAACATGTAATGCACTAAATCTATATTTGTGATAGTTAACCATCACAAAAATAGTTTACAATAATAAAGGACCATACAGAGTGCATCTACAAGTGTAGTATGGTTTTGTCATTATATGATATATGACATTTAGATATCTGAGCATAGATTATTTATATGATATATATGACATTTAGATATCTGAGCATATGTCAGAAGATGATAAGGGAGTGATCATTTTTTAACAACAGGGGGGACCAAAAAAATTTGAACCCTTTCGGGGGGTCAAAATAATTTAACCTGTTTTGAGCCAAAAAGCCTGTGCGTTACTATGCTTCAAAGGGCCCGCGCGCGAGCCGATTTTCGGCCGTAAGGGGGGGGGGGGTAAAAAATGTTGACCCCTTGACCGGGGGGGTAGTAAAAAATTTCGCACGCTCCGCGCGAATGCCACCACCCCCCCCTGTGGTTAAAAAATGATCACTCCCTACTACACATATAACTCAAGTGTAGGATAGAGCTTATCACACATAAGTATGTATAGCATGAGCAGCACTTGTAGATGTATTATATAAACAGACTCTAGTGTACCTGGTCCTACTATGCCGATGTAAACATTCATACATATGTTAACCATTAGTACATGCCTGATATATTCAAATCGGCTGTGGCATATACTCGTAGCTACTAGTATATAGAGTACTATAGAGGAAGGCGGACAAGTTTGGGTTGGTAGAGAGGTCCACAACTAGAAGAAACCACATTCCACGAGGCTATAGGCTGAGTGGAATGTGGTTACATCTTCAATGAGTTCATGCTAGTTTTTTTTTATGACTTATGTTTTTTATGACTTGTGTTTCTTGTTTTTAATGCATAGCATGTTGATGATATCAAAAGCTCGCTGTTTGAAATAATCATCAAACTTTGTAAAGGCCGCATGGTGCTTTAATGTGCTATGCTTTTTGTCGTCACGATTCATGAATCTGTAACTCACCAGTGCTGTAGAATGGGTAAGATACGATCAGCTGTTGGTTTTGGAGGTGGGGGACTAGACTTAACATGCAGCCAGTATGGCCACAATTTATGCTATATCCCCCTGAGCCTATTTCATAACAACAATACCACAATAAGTCAAAGATATAAGCCCAGGCTCAAGTACCCAAATTTCTGGTCCATTCTCACGCAGTAAACCGGTCAGATTATGGTTACATTGTATGTGACCGTCTGTGTCTGTCTTTCTTATTACAATTTTAACCCACGGTGGAGGGCTTAGACAAAGCATTTCACACCTTGGTTATTTTCATATTATTTTGACATGCACTCAGATACTCATGGGTTATCTACTATTTAACCTACGGTGGACGGCTAAGACAAAGGACTTCACACCTTGGTTATTTTCACATAACCGAAGGCTAAGTCAGATATCCCCCTCGGACCTGAGTTATGTCATATTAACAATGGTAGAGTGACTGGTGCCCTATGAGGGCACCAGTCAGTCTGTCGTGGTTAATTGTACATATTCTCAGGTCCTTGTGGGGTATCTATTATATAGCTTTTGATAGAATTTGTGGAGACACCTTTTATTGACCAAATTTAATAAATGCAGATATATACATCCAAAAGTATATGCATCTAAACCTAGCACGGGCGCATTTCCCTATTCTCAGTAGGACCTCTGATAGCATTCTGATCAATAACATTGTACTGTTGTTACTACAAATTCACATATTATTCGTTATAAATCTGCTAAGATGAGATGAACATGTTCAATAAATGATACATAAGAGATGATTTAATTTACATTCATAAAACATTCGGGTAGTTAAGGTATCATGCTGTCCTTAAAGGGTTAAAGGGTTAATATACTCCCACTTGTGTCAATGTGTTGACTTACAGTACTAATAAAAGGAGGTACTTTAGTATAGATCGGTCACTCTGCAGTAATGTATAGTGTGAATGTGTCCTGCTCTGTGGGCTGCCATGGTCCCCCTGTTATATCTGTACCACAGTTCACTCGCAGAGCAAAAGAAACTGCTTGTCAGCATAATACGTACAAACCAATCAGAAACCCATCACTGGGTATAAGTCAGATATGGATATGGCTGAGGAGCTGGATAAGTGTTATTAGCCTTGGACAATGGTAATTCTCCTCGGCTGGTGCCTTGGACAATTACCCTGTTCTTGGCTTGTAACATTGATACAGTGACTCACTTGTACTATATTTATCAAATACACTGGACACTGCTAGTTCCTAGCATTTATATTGGAGTCACTTAGTCTGAGAATCAGCGCAAATACAAGGTTTTAAGTTAGTTCCCTTCCTTGCCTCGAACAGCATAGGGTGCTCTAAGTCAGACATGTTAAACATCTATATAGATATGGAGTCAATACTACAGGTAGAGCCATGCAAACACTCAAACCTCTCTATGGACCTGACCCTTTATAAGTTAATGTAAATAGTGGTGCTAGAGAGGTATGTATATTATACACATGCCCACATTAACCCTTTAAGGACCGCACATGGCGTTAATGTGATATTCCCAGTGTCGTAACTCACCATTAGGCTACTGCATTCAAGCATCATGGCGACCCTACGAGGCTGAAAACCTCCCCAAGGGTCATAAGTATAATGAATTCATGCACCAGGACGATAAAGACATGATACTTTAAAGTGCTATGCGAGCCTTAATAAGGTTGCTGTTACCCTGATTAAATTATGATTAGTTTTATACAGAATATATTACGACTAATCATGGCTAATAGGGCATAGGGTATCCATTAAAGGTCACTGCCAATGTCAATGTCAGTGATAGAGGGTTCCGTATATATCCCATACATGGTCACTTGCTTTGACATAAATCATGATACATGTATGTGCTCAGAGATTTACTCTATTCATCCGCCAACATAGCAGGGACATATCATCATCATCATCATCTCTCTGTCTCTGTCTCTCTGTCTGTCTCTGTCTCTGTCTGTCCGGATCCGTCTCTCTTTCTCTCTCTCCCTCACTCTCTCCCTCTCTCTCTCTGTCTCTCTCTGTTTCTCTCTGACTCTCTGTCTGTCTGTCTGTCTCTCTCCCTCTCTCTCTCTCTCTCCCCCCTCTCTCTCTCTCTCTCTCTCCCCTCTCTCCCCCTTCTCCCATGCCCCCGCTCGCCCCTTTAGTGTAGAGTCAATACTATAAAGTAGAGGCGTCCAAACACTCAGGTCTCTCTATGGAGCTGGCCCTCCATGAGTGGCCTTCCTGAGTGCAGATCGGTGCTGGAAGGGTCTGTGTATATTATACATATAGCTGTATTAAGGGAGTGCTCATTTTTAACAAGAGGGGGGGGGGGGTGGTGGATTGGGGGGGGGTAAAAAATTTGGACCCCTTGACCGGGGGGGGGGGGGTAAAAAATTTAGACCCCTCTTGGGGGGGTAAAAAAAATTCAACCTGTTTTGAGGGAAAAAGCCGGCGCGTTACTATGCTACAAAGGGGCGCAAACGCGCGTGATTTTCGACCTGCCAGGGGGGGTAAAAAATTTCGACCCCTCTAGGGGGGGTGAAAAAAATGTTGCACGCTCCACGCGAAATCTCGCCACCCCCCGCTGTTGTTAAAAAATGCGCACTCCCTATCCCTTTACGGACCACAGAGCAATATAAATGTTATACAGTCAACCCTCAATACCTTTACTACCTTGAGTCCCTCACTTCCTCACACTTAGCCCTTACAACCAGTGGCAACTGCCCAGTGCTATATGTTTCATTGTCCGTGGATAATCTACATCGTAGACATTTCTTCTTGCACTTTCCAAATCCGAGAAGTTGAGGTCTTTATCACTTACTCGTGAATGCAGCCCGGGAGGTTAACTCACCAGGGCTGCATTCAAGCATCAAGCCGACTCGATGGGTGTGTTTATTATGAGCTACAAGTGGTCGGCATGAAGCATGAATGCAGCACTGCCTATCCTTGATGGGTTAACCTAAGTCATGATATGGTACTCAAAACTGTACTCTCTACATATGATCATGTATCTACTCCAGCATAAATACACTGAAAACTCTATAGCTAAAAAAGTCATCAAGGCAGATGACTTTTAGTAATCACCGTGACGGTTCCCCTGGTGATTGCCTACTAATCACTGGGGTCGTCATATGTGATGACTCAGGTCATCACCGTGATTACTTTTTTGACCTAATTAGAGATGAATCAGTGGTAGTTAGAATGACGACCCAGGTCATCAATATGACGACTATGTCATCACAATGATTACTTTTTTGACCTAATTAGAGATGAAGTATTGGTAATCAGAATGATTACCTTGGTAATCAATATGATGACTATGTCATCACAATGATTAGTTTTTCTAATAAAGGCTGCTGTATATATAAGCCATTCTATATCAAGTCTTTGCGAAATGTCTATACTACAGAGAAAATGGTAGCTTGAATTATCCTCTCTTAATAATTGTCACAAAACAAATCGGGCTCACATTTTCACATTTTATTCATGAAATAAAATAGCTGATTGCTGTGTGCTACACTAACAAAACTGCACTGGACTCAGGATCATGTGTTGCTGCTTCACAAGCACAAAATATTTGTATGAAGTTGCTACTTTCCTGAATTATCCAACAATATGATATTGTATCTATGGCATATTATAGGACTTCTAAATGTCCCAATAAAAATGAAGTAAACGAATCACAGCAAAATGAAATGAATACAAACTTCACGGGGCTGTGTACCTCCATCCTAAGACACTATTGATGTCATTGCTTAAAACTTACTACTAGTTTGTATACACTTATCTAAGTTAGATATTGGTTATGCAACGTTAGGGTGACAGACCCCTCATTCTTAGTGGAAAATTGAATCCAATGGCTTGATACAATGACATTTAAAGGCCAAACCAATACACAGTAATATATAAGATCTCGACGTGATTAAAATGATCATAAAGTATCAATAGTGACTTAAGAATGTTCCCTCCCCCAAATCATTTTAGACATTATGATTTATGCATGCACTGTGTCTCAGGGTAACGCTTCTGCACTCTACATGTAGATGGTGATGTGTATAATTATCTATAATTATGTATACAATGGTTATATTTGGAAAATCTTGCATATAATACCTCAGCATGTCAGCACCATGTCACATCATGTTACCACTATAAATGGTACTACAGAATCATGATTAAAATGTACAATGGCCATACCAGTGATGTCTCTTATCAAACTTCCCACACAAACTAAAGTACCAGTTTGATCATCCTTAAAATAGAAATACACATCGACAAAATTCAGTGCTCAAACTGAACAGATACAGCACACCTTCTCATTATGGTTCTCTTAAACCTCTACAGAAACAGATGACAATAATGGTCAATAGACCTCAATTAATTGCCTTATGCAATTTACTTCTTTATGGTTACTGCCATTTTACGAACAGTCTTCATAACGTTCTTCTGTGTAAGACTTAGCAAGAAGCAGTGAATGAATTCCATAGACTTCTTCAGGGGTGCTGGGAATGCTATATCCAATACATAAAATGATGCCAGAAACGCCATCACAGCCTCGAATAAGTTGTTCGTTGTAGTGATACAATGTCCCTCCAGCATCAGTTTGTATGATGTTGTTGTGATGTTAGCTCCGAGGGGACCTCCAATCTGAACGATCTGTGGCCCAGGGTCTTTCTGAAAGTAATACAGTATTATTTATAACAAATGCTATTTTACTGAATGTTTTAATTTGAGAGATAAATGTTACCATTATAGTAGCATTATAGTTAAACAAAAAGAGAAGTTCTGGAAAGCCTTGCTGAGCTACTTTTCTATGGTACCAAACTGTCAGGTTTAAGCACTGGGCTTTGAATAACCACAGGTCTTATATAATATAATATATATTATAGACCTTGAAATAACTCTTAAGCACTTAAAACTGATTTTGAATAAGCGCATGTCTTGTATAAGTGCTGGGTTAACCAGCCCTCCAAAGTAGGCCTAATCATACTTTCATATGATCAAGTTGGCTAAGAAAAGCGTTTATTTATTACAACAAATCTGATTACAAATTTCACAATTCATGGTAAAGTTTTAAAAGACATGGCATGCAGAAGCATGCTTTTACACATACACAGTCGCTTGCATATATGCCTGGTAAGATATATTTTAGATCCCATGCAAAGCTGTATTCCTTAAAAACCTCTTTAAAAAGGCTTAACATTCCATGCTTTTCAAATATGTAAGAACTATAGTTTCAAATATAGAACTATAATACACATACCAGCTGTAGAGTCATCATCTCCTCAGGATCCTCATTGAATAGGAGAGGACATGATAGAACCGAAGCGCTGGCCATTAGCCCTGGAAGTAAATGGCAAAGATATAACTGTAGTCAATCATTAATTTCAAGACCACTCAGTGGATACCACACCACCTTTGAATTTCATTCATGTCATCATTCTAACCATGGAGAGTGAGCCCAGTCTTATGATTTCTGAGCCATTAACACCTAATGTAGTGGTCTTAGCTGAAGTATGCATGTTTATAATTACAAAATGAATATAACTGTTTTGCCAGTGTTACTGAATCAATGAAGTGTGTTAGACTGTTTATATATAACCTGGGCCTTAACTGAAAATATATCCTTGAAGACCTAGTCTCACGATTTCTGTGTTTTTCCTGCTCCCAATTGACAGAAAATGCTAGGTCATCCCGTAAATATGATGCACATATGGGTGGGGATAGACCTACTACCACCACACACGATGTGCTGCACCCTGTACCCACACTCACATACAGCCAGCCTTATCAGCTAGCCATCTTGTGACGTCACTGAGGTCATGCAGGGCAGTGAGTTTACACAGCCAATCTCTGATATGTATGACAGGTAACTTGTGAGCGCATCTTTGTAACATAGCTTACCGTATTTGATGTAATAAGCGCCCAGGGCGCTTATAAAATTATTCTTATGACGTTTTTAGTAATTGAGAGTTTAAACGTCCCCGAAATCGCAAAATTTGACCCTTTTTTCTAGTCTTAAACTGCCTCAAAAAGGGTCTGTGTGTGGGGGGGGGGGGGTCAGATTGAGTTTTGCTTCCCCCAATATTTTGCCCTAGGAACTTTAGTTTTAGTTCTTTCTAAATTGTCTCCATACATTATCATCAACCTTAATTGATCTGAAACACGCATATATATACTGATCCCATGGTAGCTCGATCTACACTCTAGATATGGTCAACTTTTATTGGGAGCTAGAGGTTCCAACAATAGGCTAATTGTATTAATCTGTGGTTTATACCCGGTGTTGCCTTGTGTGAGAGGAAGTGGGAGATTCTTCCACAAAAGTACCAGAATTGATCATTTGGCTTCTAAATTTGCGAAATGTTCCAGATCCACCAATACGGCTACCATGCCATGTTCAGAGCTTGCATGTATGTGTATTGCCTAAGATTGCCTAAGATGGTGGTAAAAAACCCATACACTATGCCAATGAGTTAATACATTGATTCCAATCTGCAAACCCTACACACACATAACTTACTACAAGTGGTGAGTGAATACTGCCATAGGGTTACTGCTTGTGAGGCAGCTATCACACCTCGGTGGTTGACCCACGCTACGTCACACACCACGTGACCTGCAGCTGGCCTCTGTGCGGCGGTGGAGGCTTTGTTATGGTGTGGAAGCACTGTGAATGGCCAGTACTCCCTCACCTTGTGAGACACAGCAGTTAGAGGTGTAAAACAACGCACAGAATTACACAGTTAACACAATACTACAAAGTAGTTGGGGACGTTACAATAGCCCTTTAAACTCACCAGCTTTTGCATCTATATCAGTCTGTAGCTTTGTCTGCTGAATTACATGTTTCATCCACGATGGCTGCTTCTTTTCTGAGGCATCTAGTATGCCATACAGGTCGGTACTGCGAAGGAGCTTCTCCTTTAGTCTATACTCAGGCTTCAGTCTGTGAAACTCATTCCGCATCTAGAAATTGAAATATGAACTTTTTTTTTCAAAGCTGAGACATTACCTCCAGGACCTGTAATGATGCCTTATATGATACTGTATTATGGATTTGGAGGCACGTTTTCCCCCATTGTATCTACAAGACCCAGACTTAAATATATTGGAACAGTAACTTAAGTGTTGCTTGACGTATTTTATGCTCCATATAAATACAGTGAAACTTCGTTATAAGGAGCTCTGATATAAGGAGATCTTGCTTATAAGGAGCAGATTAGTGTGGTCCCGATTTTCCCCTCTACATTTATATCATAAGAAAACTCTCTTAGAAGGAGGTGTTTTTAACTTAACCTTTGATATAAGGAGGTAATTTTGGCTCATTTCCTTCTTTCGTACGTGCAAACCTTACCCAGGGAAGTTATTTCTCAGGATTACAGTCACATACTGCTTAAAATTGCCCACTGCCCCATCCCATAGAGGTAGGGAGAATACATTTGTAGCTTCCCTAGGGAGGAAGGGATATGAAGAGCTCCATGAAGGGGATCTAGAAGGGGTTTTGACTTGAAATGATACACACACCCTTCTGAATTGTATTCAAATCAAATCTATAAGGGTATAAGGGACACATGTAAGGAGTGTTCTGTTGCTGGACCTTTAAAAGGCTGACCTTGCTTAAAGGGAGACCTTCCTTATAAGGAGCAAATTGCACTGGTCCCAGTATGTTAACATCATAGCCTTTGTGCAAATCTATCATGATCATTCTAAACAAATCTAAGATGCTAAGATAGAATATTGTCTGGACTGACTGACTGACTGCTATAACAAAGAGGGTAGGATGCTCAAATGATATTCTACTTTTAGGCAATGTAACCTACTTGTTTCTCGAGTGTTAGTACAGGATATTTGGTGATGACTTCGGATATGGTAGATCCTGCCAAAACCTCTGTGCGTCTGTCATAAAACGTCACAGACATAAGCGTATCGATTGTTGACAGGCTGGGCTTGGCCTTCCGGTGTTCCTCTTGCATTCTCTGTTCAATTTAAACATTGACAATTAGGATATGTATGTTTTATGTCATCATCTCTTTGGGGGGGGGAACTAAAAGATTGATCCCAACTATTTAAAATAGGCATAATTATCAAAAGTAACATTGAATCATTGTCTAAGGCTGGTGCAGGGCTTTTATGTGCATGATGGCATGATGCATGAATGCAGCGCTGGTGAGTTGCTCCCTAGGGTTGCATTCATGTTGACTGTAAGTGCCTGAATACCCCCGAAGGGTCAGCATGATGCAGCAATAGTGAGTAACTCGCTGGTGCATCATGACAACATGTCCTTAAGGGTTAAATCAACATACTCATTTCAATTAGAGTTAGACAACATAGTTTAATGATTAGACCACACACTTACATTAACATGAGATGATACCGTCTCTTCTGTTTCGGAAGCGGGACGAGAAGTTGGAGAGTAAGCCTTGAAGCCATACATTTCGACTTTTTTGGCTGTAGGCTGTGGCTCTTCCTTCTTCTTCAGTGCCCGAGCAGCGACATCTGGCTGCTCGCTATCCCATCGTCTACGGTAGTTATTGAAAGCAGTGCGTAGTTTATCCTTCCAGGTCTCCTGTACAGTTCAGCATATTAGATTTTAAAAAGCTATCAGGCAAAAGATATTTTGTATCCTTTTTTTACCAACCATTAAGAGATTAATTGCATGGAAAATGTATAAAGTCTTTCCTGATCTAATATAGGTTATCAAAGGTCCAATAATTCATTGATTTCAATCTATGATCTGTTGATAATTAACATCAAGGCTGAGACTAGAATTACTCTAGTGGCAGGTGTAGTATTGAATTCATGAATGATTAATGATAGCGCATTTAAACATAGAAACAAATATAAAAATTACCGTACCATCACAATAGAGCACTGGGGTGCTCTTCAATCTGGCCCCTGTGTTTTTATATTGCTTAAAGTACATTGCAAGACCCTTCTACCCCCAGCGCTTATACAAGACTCGTGATCATTTGAACCCAGCTCACAAATGTGATGGTAGGTAGTAACTTGAAAAAAGTTATTGTAAATTAACATTTTTTCAGACACTTAGTCTAACCCACGGCCTTTTACTTAAGTTGCAGGCCCATGGGCACATGAGTTGGGTAGCATACAACAACTTCAAAAGATCTTATATCAGAACATTTAACTATAACAATTATTCTAAATGAAGTGCATATTTACAAAGACATCCTCATAGCTGTTGTTTCCCAATAGTGTTGGGAAGCCCTTCAAAGTCAGTTCAATCATTTTTTTGAACTGAGAAGGAGAAGGGTAGCTGAAAAGAATATACCATGTTGTAACTGATTACAAAGCCCCTTTCCCTGATGAATCCTACATAAATTATAGAACCCAATAACAGTAAAATCAACAGCATTTGTTGTCACACCAAAACCAATTGTTTAAGCACTATACTCTCCTCTTTGTTTTAGGCCGAAACTGTTAAATGCAGAGTACACCAAGTTTATATAATATTTAGTGCTCTTTACCATATCTCAAGTTTGATACAGTGAGGTCTTCAGAGTCCGACCAGTGCTGTTGCAGGCAAAATAGGGCTGTACATCGAATCTGACAGACTATTGAAACAATGCTAATATATAAGACTGTCCAAACTAGAAAAGGTCAGATCTGATGTATGTTGGACTATCAAGGGACAGACAATGAAGGCCTTAATGTATGTAATTTTGAAATCTTTGTTATGACTTTATATTTCAAAGTATGAACAGTTTTCATACTCACTGTTTCTGATCATCTTCACATATCCTTTTCGATGCATCCATATACCATGCTTCATTTACATACTGGTAGACAGTCTTACGTGAGTGCAGACCCTGCCCTGAGTCTAGCTGTCGTAGTATGTCTTCTCTAATGGCATATCTGGGCAGCTTTGTCGGCCAGTCATCATCAGCTGTTTTGGCAGGTCTCTTGTGAGATGAGCCAGGTCTTGGACTTGATAGACATGGGCTGCTTTGTGAAGATCCACTCATTCGTTCTGAGTAGTCGAGAAGTGTACTGGGCTCATCTTCGGGATTTTGCTCCACAGAAAGTCCTGCAGCCTCATTAACTGTGTGTATGACCATGTCCCAGTCCTGCGTATCAGTCATGATCTGTACACAGTCACTGTCAAAGTCAAGCTCAAGGCCTCGGTATACCAAACACAATCTGATATTTGTGTTGGCTAGTTTTAGCTTTGAAACTATTTTTTCTCTAATCATCTCTTCTGATGCTTCCCCCATGAAGAGAACAAGGTGGTTTGTCTCACCATATTTTACAGTCAGTCTCATGATTGTGCTGCACCTAGAATGAAGAGACAAATTTTTTGTTTGCTGAAATGGTCATGTGTAGATTTGTATGCAACTGCACTTCTTTAGAACAACATTTTGTACTTTATAACAACTGCATCATTGTTACTGTCAGGAAGTGTATAGACACCTAGTGGGGTTTTGTATTTGAGACTATCTATTTCAACTAACTTGAGAGTGCTGAGAATTCTGATGATGTAGGCATTAAAGTGGTGACTGAATTCCAATGTTTTGACTCTGTAGCAGACCAGGCGCACCATTGAGTCGGTAACAAGGACCTGCTGAATTGCACTGAATTCATATTGACCTTCCTCCTCTCCAGTGACAACAACCATTCCTTCACTGTACTGAGTACTTCCAATTGTGTACTTCTTTGCCAGTGTCACATTTTCTCCCGTTTCTCCAAGTGAAGCAACCATAAATTGAAGTTCTTGTGGCAGGTTTTCTCTCTTCTTTCTTGATGCATGTGTTAGTGAGCTTTCTTGGTTGAAAAGCAGAAGTTCAGCACTATGCACACATTGCAAGTGTTGATGTCGCTTTGCAAGAGTTGCACATACATTTTTATGGTTCTTCGAAGGTTTGAACACTTCCAAAAAATAATTGTGTTTAGCCTCGAATCTGAATGTCCAAAGATTCACTAGAGGCCCAAATCTACGGTACTGCTCTGCATAGTGAAGGAGGAAGTGATCCTTTGGTTTCAGATGGGCGAGAGGGAATGCCATTTTACGTGCTTCATATAAGTCCTCGACAAGTTCCTCAAAATTTTCAATATGTCCTCTATGTATTTCTGGAGCACATATAAACTCTAGGACGCAAAGGAATCTCAAGAGAACATCCCAAGCCACATTGTTTCTGGGAACAAAATGCCCAACCATCAATGGCAATAACCTTGCCAGGCACCAGGCTTGACTGAATGTTTGTTTAACTGATACTTTGGGTCCCCAAAAGGAATTTGGCTTATCAGTTTTATCTGAACCCTTGTATTTGAGGTTTTGTAGCTGTTCATTCAAGTCATTGAGTGTGAAGTGGTGTTCGTCAATGCAGTACTGCAGCACCATGGTCACCAAGCTGACAAGTACACCTTCAAATACATCATGTGCTATGTCACTTGGTAAGCATCCTATTGCCTGAAAATTTCCTACTCCAGCAAACACTGATTCTTTCTTAATACCATAGGTAGAGGAGAGTGTTGGATCATCCTCTATCCTAAGCAGTTGTTCCTCATGTGAAGCCTGGGTACGTGCTGTTCCAATCATTCCCTTACGTAGGTCTTGTAGATCAACCATGCAAAATCGACATGGGCGTTTTGCTGTAAACCCCTCCATAAACCCACCCATTTGATGGGATCCCAGGTTGTCTCCAATTGCAATGAAGAGGTCACAAGAAAAGTGGTATCTCTGCCCTTCTGCTGTTATGTCAATTCCCTCTGAGCAAAGTATATTCAACTCATTAGTAACATCCTTAAATATTTCTTTCATGCCATATTTCTTGACATATTTTGATGGGCATAGTAATGCAAGTTGGATACCTTTGAGCTGTGATCTTTTTTCTGGTCGTATGTTTCCTAAAGAAAAATACCCAGCCATGATCTTATGCTGGCGTGATCTTCCACGAAGTGGGTTTGTTACAGTGAATTCATCCATATAAAAATGGATGCACAGAGCATTTGGTTCCTTGGAGAACAGTGGATGGTTTCTGAATGTTTCCCCATCAACAACATCTCTTAAAGTGCCACTGTTGGTCTGATGCCCCTGTAAAACATCTTCTAGGACATCTTGAAAGCCCAGCAATTGTTTTAAAGAACTGGCAATAGAAACAACTTGCAAAGTTTCTTTTTTTCCAGTGTCACTGAGACCCAATGATTTCTCCTCTGGTGGTATATAGCCCATGTTCTTGGAAACAAATCTTTCGAGCTTTGCTTGAGTGTTTACTTTGCTACAAGCAGAATGTACCTTTGTTGGTGTTTCAAAAACCTCGTTCACCTCCTGGATTGTAGGTGCATCAACATTATTTTCTGCTAAAATATCCAACACTTTCTTCCTTGTCTCTTGCTGTGCAAAGCCCATAAACAATTGTGCATCCTCTGCAAAGATTTTTGTCACATGCGCTGGGAGTTTATAGTTTTCTCGAGATCTCAGCAAAGACCCTGCTACCAACTTCACTGCATCTACCTCATGTTCAGGTTCAGGTTCATGGATGATCTCTATGTTGTTTTCAGGGATCACCACATCATCAAATTCTGTGTCATTACCACATGTAATATCTACATCAGAATCACTCTCATTTACAAAAGATGTGTCATTAGCAATCTCACGAGGTGTTAAGTTGTGTCTGAAAAATGTGCTGTGCTTTATCTTGGTGTGCTTGTACAGGGATTTGACAAAGCTATATGAGGCACGGCAGGATGGCTGAGGACAGTGTACTCTAAATGTTGTGTCTTGTTCATGTTTATGACGCATATGCCTCAAATAGAACCTGAAGTTCTCATTATAAAACTCACAGTAAGTACAATGAAACATGCTTAAATTCCTTACGCTTCCATCCCTCTGAGGTTTAGCGGTGGGGTTACTGTTTCGCTTTCGTCGTCACTTGGGAAACACTGAGTCGACTGTGCTGACAGTTCGGATGATCGATTGCCCGTCACTTCACAGTCCTGATATGAGAAGAATTATGAGAAAAGAACAGATTTCTGTGAGTTAATCCATAGGGGCATGACATCCAGTTTAGAAGTAAGGCTGGGTACTACTATCTACACTACTTGAAACACCATTCTCCTATCACTCCTCTGACCACACATAAAACCCGAGGCCATGCATTATTGTCATCTAGGCCTTTGATGATATTGCTATGAAACTTGTATGTTTAAATTGGGCATAGGCTTGTTAGTGACAATAACAAATATAACACAATAAATGCCAAGTTACACATCAAATACATTGTAGATGCAATACAAACATAGATAAACTATCATACACCAAAATACAGAAACACTGGCTGGAGGGAGGTCGGGGCCAGATATGGGGAAAAGTCCCAAGATCCAAAGGTCCCAAAAGCACAGTTCCCTCTCACTGTGGTATGTCTGGAGCATGGGTTGGGTGCCCCCAGCCGATATACATTTTGTATATACAAATTGTAAAATGTGAATTATGTGAGAAGTTCTAGAAAGATTCAACAAACACCTTTGCCATCCCCAAGCCAGTGATCTCAATTGTGAACGTCCCGTGACCAGCTGACAGCTAACCAGGAGTAGCTCAATGGCGCGGGACACTGCACGTATTGCTATTATGTATACACCAACAGACAGGTTGTGGCAGCATAGTGTTAAAATGAGATACATGAGTCATGTATTTTTATGAAGCTTCTCACAAATTAGAGGCATAAACTACTTTTGTGATTTAATACATAGATATCCTTTCTAAAGGCCTCTGGATGTTTCAAATTGGAGTTATGTTGCATTGAGGCTAGATATGAGGTTAAACATGTATCTCTATGCAGGGACTCACCCCCCCCCCCCCCCCTACTCCTACTCAACTCCAGTACCATGGGAGCTGCCGTGAACAGGTAGGGTGGGCTATGGGCTATACCTGGTGTGGCCGTGGAGAAATCCCCTCCCCAAAAGTGTATTCCCTCCTCCTCTGTGGCTTATGTTCAAACCTCAAACTTAAGTCCCACACCTGTATGGCCAGGTAGGCCGTAGGTGGCGTGCTGTGAAGCATAGGTGTGTTTTGGGGAGAGGGGGTCACTCCTTTGTTTTAAAGGGGGACTGTGCTCGTCACAGTGCCTCCATATTGTGCCCTCTGTTTTTGATTGACATATACCAGGACCCACCCACAGGTTGTGTTATGCACCTCCCACCCACTAAAACTATCACTTTTATAACCTGAGAGTCTGACCCAGCTCCCTCCTTATGGCCAATCAGTCATACAGTCCAGGCCGCAACAGGTCATTGTTTCATCCCTAACATCTCATGTACAATTAACCTGAGTGTTAGGACGACTTTAGCACCAAGCCAGGCTGTCACAGGTCATTGTTTTCCCAGCTGTTGCCATTCTCCTACTCAGAGGTACTTACAGAGTGATCATTTTTTTAAAACAGGGCGGGGGGAGTGGTGGGTTTTCGGTCCCAGTCAATGGGTCTTAATGCGCAGGCCCTTTGAAGCATAGTAGCGCGCAGGTTTTTGGCTCAAAACAGGTCAAATCTATTTCACCCCACCCAAGAGGTGTCCAAATTTTGTTGTACCCTCCACTGTTGTTAAAAAATGATCACTCCCTTAAAGGGGTACCTCTGCCACAAGCCAGAACGTGACAGAAGTAGATCGGCACTCATACCTGCTAACCCCCGGTGCATGTTGTAAGGGAGTGGCCATTTCTCGGGCTCTAAATGGGGGAGGGGTGCTTCATGACCCCTGTAAATTTTGAGAAATGCCCACATCGCATATACATTTATTTTAAGAAATGTCCTATGCCACAATCTATTCATTCCCACTGTCCCATGTCACTAAGTCCCCAAAAGGGCCCATGTCATTGTGTCAATTGGAGGGGCATCAGGTCTGAGACATGGCCAGGAAATGACTCTGTTCCCAATTCTGTTCTCCCACCTCCCACCCACTAAAACCCAATTCTGTTCTCAGCTTTACGTCTAGGCCCGTCGTCATTTCTGTGAGGTGTTAAAGCTATGACATCCCCTCCCCCCAGCTTCACCCACCCTCCACTGCCTGCCTACTCCGTACCACTCCACCATCCCTCACGACAGGGCTGAGCAGTCTCCTGTATGTGTTACTAATGTGACTACTACATCCTCAGGAATTAAATCAAAAACGTTGGTAACTCAAATGAATATATCATAATTGACAAGTTAATCTTGGATACTAAGAATGCACCTCCCTCCAGTGGGGTATGGGTCCACACTACTCTTTCAGTGCACTCGTACTCGGTACTGTGGTTATCACAACAGCACAGGACTGTATTGTACCACAGTACATACAGGTCATTGTTTTCTCACCTATAGCGCCTACAAGTACCTGTACTTTAGTCTGACCCCTGCCCTGGCTGCCACAAGTCCTTGTTTTCTCACTTATAGCGTGTACCATATTATGTATAATTAACCTGAGTGTTAAAAGCCTACCTATGCCATAATAAGCTAACCTGAGCCGAAGGGGGAGGGGCAGTGAGGCCTTATCAAATAGTGGCTACAGTAGTTCCACCTGGTCTGAGACGCGGCCAAGAAATTACCCTGTTCATATTTCTATTCTCAGCTTTACTTCTAGGCCCGTCGTCATTTCTTTGCCCCCCCCCCCCCACACACACACCCTACACTAGTAGCTGCACAAGCCGGCATTGCTGCATCCACCCCCCTCCTTCCCCCCCAGCCCCCGGTGCATGTGGTTTCCCTGCCCTGCATTGAGACTGGCTGTAGTACGGACCAAAAAGCGAATCTGTAAAGAATGCATCCGGCTACACTCGCCGCCACACTCAGCCTCATCCCGTGACCAACCAGGTACTTGGTCCCCTCCTCTCACTTATTTCAGGGCAATAAATCTGACCTTAATTTTCAAAATAAATAATTTCCCATTTAGCCATACGTCGTGTAGATATTTATTTAATACATATCGAAAGGATTAGTGATTTGGATCATTGGTTTAAGAGAAAAAGGGAATTTTCTACAGTGTAGAAGGTCGACACAGTGCGTTCCCTATGGGGATACCCACGGCTCATGCACCGCCTCGCTGTCAGTGGAGCAGTTTTTGAGTGTGTATCCAGCACTAGTGGCGCCACCCATGCCAACTTTCCATCCAAATATGAACAGAAAATGTGTGATTTCTCAATAACCAGAAATCCCATTGCAATATAAATAATTGCATCTTGTAGAGAACTTTTTTGGGGGGGGGGGGTTAGTGACTGAAACCAGCTAGTACACTATCTATACACTGTTCACTGTTTAGGAGTATTGTATTAATATAATAGGCAACATCTCAGTCTAAGATGGAATAATCTAGATTTGCTTACTGAGTCCATAACAGGTAGAGTTGCAGCTCATGTGTATACCATGCGGTGCTCTGTCACTTCTAGGAGAAATCCCCTTCTCAACTTCGTTGGTGTTCAGTGTAGCAATGCTCAGCAGGAGTCCATTCTGAAAATAATTTCCAAAAATAGATGAAACGTGGCTTTGTATAATTCATTGTAATAACTTAAGAAATTTTCCGAAATTGAAAGTTGGGGGCAAGGTCATCTTAAAGGGATTAAAATGAGGGGTATTACAGTATATAAAGTGCTACAGAGATATATCCTCTAGGTAAATTCAAAAGATCCAAGTAATATTAGGCAATTGACCTCTCGCCAAAACACTAAAAAAATTATCCTTAGGACTTACTTCAACAAGGAAATATGTATAAATGGGGACCAAACGCAATTAAGATCTTACATGGCTACCCTAAGGGAGAAACCCCCTAAATGTCAAAATTTATAGCCCGGGCTGCATTCAAGCATCATGCCAACCCTATGGAGTTGAGACACTCCCAACGGGTCGCCATGATGCACCAATGTAGCACCAGCAAGTTACTGCCCGGGGCTGCATTGATGCATCAAACGACAAATGTCATCTTTTAGCAACATCCGTCCTTTAAGGGTTAAAGCACTATGCGGGCCTTAAAGGGTTAATAGGGTTTGCCAGCGCCGCCCAAAGGCGCTACCGGTCACCTTGCTCCTGGGCCGCTGGCGCGGCTGGGAAACCCAAAAAGGTGGGGGGGGGGGGGGGGGGGGGGCGCTAGCTTATTGAAAAAAGTTGGGCGGGAGGGGCTGTGCTATATTTTGGCAATTTTATCAATGTACTGGTAGGTCTAGATCTACTACAGCCTAGGCTATTGGAAAAAAAGGTGGGTGGGGGCGGTCTGGAGCCTAGAATAAAGGGCTCACTATAACGATTAATGATAATTTTATTTGACTTTTCAGCCTAGCCTAGAGGCCTACTTTGATTCATTATTTCTGACTTTAACAACATTGGCACGTTCCTTTATGGGTTTTCAGAACACAAATTTTCTGATCCTACCCTAATTTACTGCTACATGCACTCTTGTTGCAGCCATGTCCCGGAGCCATGTAGGCCCAGAATTACGCTTCTGCAATTTACAAAATAGGATTTTGGATTCCGAGTTTCGGTTTGATCGTCTGTACCGCTTGACGGGTTTGTTTGACATACTCCAAATGTCAACCATGTGAACGGGCGTAATTTTCTGATCATTTTCATATATAGCACTGCCCTGAGGGTCTATCTATTGCACAGTAAGTGACAAGACTGGTGAGGCAATTTACAAAATTGTATTTTGGATTCCGAGTCTTGGCTTGATCGTCCGTACCGCTCAACAGGTTTGTTTGACATACTTCAAACGTCAACCATGTGAACGGGCGTAATTTTCTGATCATTTTCATATATAGCACTGCCCTGAGGGTCTGTCTATTGCACAGTAAGTGACAGAGAGATAATGACAAACGAGTAGTGTGAATATATTGTCAAATAAAGGCCTAATATTGTTCTGTCAAACTGAAAACGATCCTACCTGAGAGACTGTCTACTGCTGGGTCATGACCCGGATGTTTATATCAGCTGACCAAGGTGTTGGTGGCAGCCTGGTGCGACATGAGCATTGCAAATACAATTTGTTGGTGATCTACAAAACTTGAACTAATCGAATTTAAAGAAACACTTATTGAAAGGTTGTATCTAGTGCAGAATTTCATTTAGAACACGATGGTGATATCAGAATTCCGATAAGAGACGTTTTCGTAACTTGGGCGAAGCTAAATCTCTTTCCCTTTCGCCCGTAGCAATACTCACGTCGTACCACTGAAACGTGGATGAATCCATGAGGCAATCCGCTACTAAGCCTTAACGGACAGGTGGGTGGTTGCAGACCCCGGGTATGAGGACGGACTTTACATTCCAATATGTACTATTTCCCCAGCCATTGCTTAGACCTGCTTAGCGGATGTAGGGGCATAGGGCAACCTGGCGCGGTCAGGGCCGGTGTCATACTCGTGGTGATGCCCGTCCTACACGTAGATACCTGGTGGGTAGTAGGTGTGTGTGTGAGGGGGGTGTGTGGGGGGGGGGCACTGCCTGACCTACTACGACGTCATTGTATTGAACATGGACCCAGCTGATCTATTGCCCAGTTATTAGATACTGAGTACTGTATTCCATTTGATTGTAAGTCTCCTAATTTCGATCTGCCAAATTGTGAAATTATACATTTCCCCTGTCCCTGTCTAGTGCTGACATACTTCTGCATCATATTACCCAACACTTTTCATGTTTAGGCCATACTTTCTCCTCGGATTTGTGCTCCATATTCACTTGGAGGACGAGGACTATTGTTCAATAACAAAAGAGCCTACCATGTGTTATAGGCCCTACATCCCAGTAGGTAGAATGAATAAACGAAAATACCAATACTTCTGCCATTTACATCCACAAAGAAGTATTATCTGTGGAATCTCTAATGTTTATACCCTCACATGGACGTACTCCTGGTGCTGAACAGTGTATATAATGGTGGATGATTGTAGATTAACTTACCAGTCAGTCCTTTGCTTGTCTCCCCAATGTCCTCCACGTTGCTGTGACGTCACTGTGGTGAGCAGGACCCGGATGTAGAGGTTGTCATCACGGTGATGACTTCAAGTACTCTTGAGGCCATGATTACCAAAAGTCGTCTGCACTGATGACTATTTCATAGGCTTGAGTTTTCAGTGTAGCGGGGACAAGGAAAACATTGGTTTTCGCACATCGTTGATAACTCAATAAGACAGCAATAATAATACAATAAATTCAGGATACTGCCAGCAGCATCACGAGCAATTGGAGTTTAGTTACTGCCTTACCTTTCTTACTGTAAAGTCGCAACAAAGCACCTGGTCTTGAAAGAGCGCCTGGGATATAGGGGCCTTTCCAGCCGCACACATGTGTATAGGGGTCAGTCTGGTCGCCCTGTGGGTGCATCCATTGCTTGATCTGGTAACCGGCGAGATAAGCACTGATACAGCAATCACAATGGGTACAGGCTGTTACATAATGCACCCTAAAAATTCCGCAGTGAAGGCCAGGGAATTATCTCATTGGTTGATAATGCATCCAGCTAGACGCCTATACAAAATATACTAAGTGTCCCCCCAGGGTGAGACCCTCTTTCTAGTTTCTGAACTTTTTCTGGCCATGGAAAACACTTGAATCAATCTACGGCAGTCTCGGGTGGGACCATCTATCAGATTGCATCTCCCCTTGCCCATCCCCTTGATACTATACCTTTCCTGTCTACTGAACGTCTTTAGATAGGATATGGCAACTATAAACTAACACAGGACATTGTATAAAACCCAGCGTTGGTTCAGCCTCCTACATGCATACGAGCACTTCTGTATAGATCTAGATATCTATTTCATAGAGATCCATTCTCTTGATGTGTCAATCATACCATTATCTCCATACTAAAATGGTATTTGGCCACCACACCAGTAGAGATACTATCTATTTCATAGAGATCCATTGTCTTGATGTGTCAATCATACCATTATCTCCATACCATTATCTCCATACTAAAATGGTATTTGGCCACCACACCAGTAGAGATACTATCTTTGGCTATGCAGTTATAGCTTACCCTTTTTAAGTAGCCTACCTACTCGAAGGCCCTTTATAGTTAGTACAGCCAATGAGTTGGAATCTTAAATCACTTTTCTTTAAAATTAATCAGGATGTTAAGAAAATATCATATTGTCTCTGCCATACACCTTATTTACTCTCATTTGCTATAAAACACCAGTGCTGCATTCACAAGACCATGCTGACAAAATAGTATGGTGCATTTTAGCAACATGTTGACCTTAAAGGGTTAAAGAACTATGCTGCTTGAATACATACAACCTCATAGAAAGGCGTATAGCAGTCATATCAAATCAGTATGCTGCCCTCAAGGGGTTAAAGGTATACCAGTTGAATACAACCAACAGGAAGGCGTTATATAAGAGTCATATAGCACGTGGTAATTAGCCTGCTCCACTGGTACTTATTACCCATAATGCACTAGCCGGCCACAAATAGACCGCCATTACATAAGGAGCAGTATTATAACTATAAAAATGTGTAATATGCACTTACGGCTTAATTGGCAAACTCCAAACTGGCCATACTCAAATGACCGAGGCACTTAAAAACTGTGACTGTGTATCGTAATTTCTGACAAACCCATGGCCAGCGCTGCACTGGCGAGTTACTCACAAATATTGCATTGGTGAATCATGGCTAAAATTTAAATCATAACCGTCCTTAAATGTTTTGAAATTTTGCAAAGTGTATCCGACACCCCCACCCCTCCATGTAAGCCAGTTCCAGGTTTGTGTTAACAAAAAAGAAAAGAAAAAAGCATCTCCGACAGTTGTATAAGTATAATGGTATTTGACTTTCAAATGTATTCATATTCATGTTTTAAGTTGGAAATCTATGTATTTACGTTTTTTCTTTTCTTTTTCCAGAGGCTGACAGCGTAGGAGATTCACGGTGGTTCTAGCTACAGTGTCTCCCCCTACTGGATGTGTGTGGTATTTAAGGATACACAGCCAATCGTAGTGGATATTACGGTGATTAAAGATACACACCATACCTACAGTGTCTCCCCCTGCTGGATTTTGCCATATTTAAGGTTACGCACCCTCACTACAGTGCCTCCCCCTGGTGGATATATATTGACAGTATTTAAAGATAGACACCCTGGACAAGTGTCTCCCCCTAGTGGATCTGTACGATATTTAAGGATACATACACTTACTAGTGTCTCCCCCTGCTGGATTTTGCCATATTTAAGGATACACACCCCTACTGCAGTGCCTCCCCCTAGTGACCATGCCTGGAGTCTGACAGTGGAGTTACAGTAGATCTAACCATGATGAGGAATGTCAGCCCGCGGGTCCACGCCCCGACCAAACTCCCCGGGCGCCAGTCGACAGCCGTACGCAACATGACAGGCATCTACCTCGGCACCGTAAGTTTTTTAAATTTTAATTGATTGATTTCATTTCTTTTAATTATATTGATGAAGATTATCGATATCACTTCCAGCTGATGATTTATATACTGTTTCCATATTTTTCTCCTTTTGTTTTAATGCTTTGAGGACTGAATGATACCACATTATAATATTTGCTGTATTATAATTTTGGCGTAGCCTATAGACAGCATTGTGCGCCTGTATGCAATGGTATGCAATTGGTTATAAAACAAACCGTCATATTAATGCACCAAGATAGTGCCAGCAAGATTTCTCTCTGGTTCTGTTCAGGGGTTTATCGCAAAGCTTTAGGAGTGTTTTGTGTCAGGAAGATGCACGAAAGCAGCCAGGTCGCTTGACAGGGCGGCATTCAAGCATCATGGAGGAAATAACACTGCACTATGCCCTTAATCAACTCTCCAAAAGTATAGTACCGTAAAACCTTGCGTATAAGCCGCGGCTAGTACGCGAATCAGATCGGCAGTGGGGCTTATAGGATCGGCCCAGGGTCGGAGTGCTGCTTATACGCGACTTTTTTGCCACTATAATACAGTACTAAAATCGGCACATTCAGATCGCCAGTGCGGCTTATAGGATCGACCGTAACTCAGGGTGCAGCTTATAAGCGAGTTAAGCTTATGTATACACAAGGTTTCTTACGGTACCAATACAACAGCATGCATCCCCCCATGCTTCTGGTATCTATGCATGAATGTTGGCATTCAAGCTCAGATCTGCTTTTTTTCCCAAGAAATGCCATTTAAACTTAAAGCCACTTAAATGTCATTATGATATTGCAATGAGATCACATCAATTAAAAGCCACCTAAAGAGTGACTCTAAGCAATGAAAGTACTTAAATGCCTATATGCATGCAGTGTACCAGGGGTAGACACCAACTTTCTCAGTTGTGAGCCAACTCGGCCCGTAGCTCCAGAAATCTATCTTATGGCTCCGGATGCCCAGCTTTGGGCCGGGGAACAAAACTATACGCCATTGACTCCCGAGCCTTTGTTAGAGTCTACCTCTGGTGTATGCTGTGCATTGATTATAGACACCCTGAAGGTGTCGTGTCTACACGTTTATCAATACTGTATACCAGTGTAAGCAGGCTCTGCGTACAATACCCTGTTATGTAAGAGTCATGTTGGTATAATAAGCCTTGGTGTGTCTGGGTGCTGGAGAAGCTGGTTCAATATCATCATATATTCATTACCATAGGCCAAAAAAAAAAGGTTTGTTTCAGGTAACATGGGTAGAAAATGTAGGGTCCGTGGGTCGGATAATTTTTTTAAACTTTTTTTTTAACCAGAAAATACTAGCCGGCCGGTCCGGAGACCCTAAAATTGAACCCAAAAGGGTAAAAACACGGAAATTTCTTCTAAATTGCATTAAAACATAGGGTCGGCCCTGTTTTAATAGGGTCGGTCGGGTGACCTGAAACAAACCTCTATTCTTTTGGGCCATATTATAAGACGTAGGGGATTTCCTTTACACATTCAGAGTTCCGGGACTGAGTTGAGTTGTTGGACAGGTGGAAGACCGCCTGGACTTACAGTACATCCTGCATAACACACCCGGCCCGTTATTCCAGGTCACTCAGCCTGGTATACAGGGTTGTATAGCTACAGCACTGTGTTTTGGACATGGCTTTTACATAATCATATTTGCGATTTTTATATGATATTTGTGAAAAATAAAGTCCCCTTTAGTATATAGATCAATATATTACCTATCAACTTATGGATGCATTTAGTGCATGGTCCGTTGCATTCATCAGTAATTACAAGTTTAAATATGTATTTAGTCTGGTTTGGGACACATAGAGCATGGTATAGCAGCTGTATCTGCTGGGAGAAGGTGTGAAAACCTGAGCCCCAGCCTGCATTATCAGGCTGATGAGCTGGGAGAGTGTGAACAACCTGAACAAACACCCTGCCTGAAAAAGAATTTCTAAAAATAGAAAATAGTTGGTAATCATGGATATTTCACCATGTTTGTTATATGGGGCCTTACATTGTTTTCATTGACAAATTGGTGCCCCTACAATAGCCATAACATACCTTTTTCTTTGTTGTGTGCAACCTTTCCTGTTTTCATCGATATCGGGTAGATTCACCTTGAGTCGGACACATACCTTTAGACGGACAGTTGAATTTTGGCCTATTCAAGCATTCTAGCCTATATATTTCTGAATAATGGTCCAGTTTAAGTGTTATTCCTTCCAATAAATCACCAAAACACGTCTTAATACACGTGATAAATCAGAAAAATCAGTGTCCATCTCAGAGTATGTGTCCGACTCATGGTGAATCTACCCTATGTTGTGACATATTATACAAATATATGTACTTTACCATGTACCCTCCCAGTTTTGGGCAATACCCCTCATTTACGGGCACCATTACGGGTACAAAAATAATCACAACGTTAATTTTATATCAAAGGCCATGCCCAAATATATATATATAGAACTTGTAAATAGTTAATTTAGTTCTGCATACCCTCACATATGTTGAATGATCCATGGTTTCTAGGATGTAAGATTTATGTGTTTTAGTAAAGCAGGATGAAAGTAACATCTTTTAATGTTGGATAATGAGAGTTACGTGTTCAATGTAGGAGGATGAAAGTGAAATGTTTTCATGTTGTAAGATAAAATTAAAGTGGATTATTAAATGTTGAAGGATGAGAGTTACATATTTAAATATCACTGGATGAAAGTAGTGTTTTGATTTTGAATGAAAGTAACATGTTTATAAATATGTTGGAGGGTAACATCTGTGTTTTCATGTTGCAGGACCCCAAAGCAGATCATGAACAGGACAATGTAAAGTTTTAACTATTCGTCGTGTTCTTGGTGTAGGATAAGAGTGTGTTTTAATGTTGTAGAAAGGCGGTACAGGGTGTGTGTTCATGTGGTAGGATCAGAATAATGCCTTTGTTTAAAAAAAAAAAACCTTTAGGGGGTGCTCATTTTCTTACAACAGGAGGGGGGGGGGGATTCAGCACATGGTATTTTTTATCCTCCCTAGGCTAGAGAGGTCAAAGGTTTTGATCCCTTCCTTTGACTAGTTTGAGGAATAGAAGCGCACTGAATTTCTCATTCCAAACAATTGAATCCCTCCCCCCGCAAGGGGGATTGCATCATTTTACTGTCCCTCCCCCAACTGTTGGCCATCCAAAATACACACCCGCCCTATTTTTAAAATATGAGCACTCCCTTAGGGCTGCATATCGCCTTCCTTGTCCTTTCTCATCATCCATGAATGAGGCGAGTCCATCCGTGCTGTATTCCCGAAATCAGGCTCCCCAGCACTGCATTCATGCACAAACATATTTTTACCATCCAGGATATTTGGTACTGCTGATTTTTTATTTTGCAGGTCCGGCTTAATTTTTGCAGGCCCAGATACCTGAGGACAATTTTCATATCTAATAGCAAAAAGCCTAAAGCAAGAATTAGATCGGGAAAATTTCCTGTATGTTCCCATAGAAATATTGAAATATAATTTTGAGGAATGTTCTCTAAAATGTTTATGCAAAATGTTAATCTCTCTAGAAACCATAAGAATTGTCCAATTTACAAGCTGGGAAAAACTGACCAGCCAGTTATTTGGACTGGCATTAGGACCAGCCCCGTCAGTTGAGCAATCGTTTTTCCGGCTAGAGCCAGTGTCCTTCACGTTTTTGCAAAGACTGCGTACATGATGCAAACCCCTTCAGAGAGGTATCAATGTCATGGGGTGTTTTCATGTTTTGATGTTTACAGTAGGATGAGAATGTGTCTTAATATTGTAGGATTAGAGTAAAGCTATTCAAATAAAACTAGTTTCTCATCATCGTGCACATCATGAAAATCGTGATTAGGCCAAATAAAATAAAAGGTGTGTTTCAGGTTACTTGGCCCTACCTAGCAAAATAGGGCCGACCCTAGAAATTCTTATCCAAATTTGAAAAAAAAAGAGAAGAAATTTATATCATTTCAGGGTTATATCAAAGTCAATCTGGTCATTCACAAGTCGACGGTGTGATCAGCGAGTCGTTCATGAGTCAAATTTTGGGTACCTTTCAGGCCGAAGGTTTTTGTTTTTTTAAATTAATATTTTTTTAAAATCCGACCCACCTAGCCTAGATTTTCAAACCATGTAACCTGAAACACACCTTTTATTTTTGTTGGCCTTAGGGGAATCCTATTTTCTTTTTTGATGAAGGATATTTAGAAAATGTACAAATGTTGGCATATTTGGTATTGAATTGAAGCTTATGCTATAAATAATGCGGTTTATGGACAGTAATAAGTTGCATTACAACAACCTTTGTGGATCAAAAGTACTAAAATGTGAAAATTGTTGGCAATATGTCTGAATTCTCCTGTGTATTCACAGTAAAAAAAAAGATTTTTTTTTTCAAATTAAAAAAACGTCATACTTTTCACTGATGCATGATAATGAGAAACCACTTTTTTAATAGCCTCAAATCTGTGTTTAAATGGTGTTAGATAAGAGTGATATTGTATAATCTGTTTTTAATCGCTGTAGGATGTGTCTAAAATCTGTGTTTTTATCATTGAGATGTTTCTATGTTATAGGATGAGAGTAAAGCTTACCCCAAAGCCCGTCACATCATCCCGCCCCTCGCCCGCTGCCGCGCTCTCAACAAGCGGTCACGCACCCCAACAGAGGAACGACGCTATGTAAGTATAATTTATCAACTATTTTTAAACTTTTTAACCCTTTGATAAACTATCTGTCTGTAAAGGCATTTAGCACTGTGGCTTAGTGGTGTAAATTACCAACTATTATTAGGCTCTGAAGGCAAGGTGATGCTTCATAACATATGGCATTTAATGATTATGCCATGGCTTCCTAAACTTAAGTTACACACTGGCAACATTTTGTAAATATCTGTCAAACAACCATGATGGAAAATGCATGTTTGTAAGAAAAGTTATGACATTTTATATTCGCCTGAGTGGATCAACTACACATGTCCTCAAAATAAGTAATCCTAAAAAGTTCGAAGATGAAATATTTAGGGAGTGCTCATTTCTTAAGAACAGGGGGATGATTGTTTGGGTGGGATGAAGGGATTTCGTAGACCAGGGGGTTGTAAAAATGTCAACCCCTCTTGGGGGGGGTGGGGGGTGGCGAAATGATTTCACCCATTTTGTGTAAAAAAAGCCAATGGGTTACTGTGCAACGAAAGGGCTTAAACGCTCATGATTTTCGACTCACTGGGGGGGGGGGTTAAAAAGTTTTAAAATGCACTGTTGAAATATGAGCATTAACACTAATGTACTAGAAATTCTGGAAGTGCCTTGCGCATAAAATTTCACTCCAGGGCAGCTCCATTGTCATCTCTAACCACCAAAATCTATTTTCAGACATCACAGAGTCAAGATGGCTACTTTTGGCAGTTGCCAGTAAGCTTCTACTGCTAAGTTTTACTGCATTTTATTTTGGTTTTGCACAAAATATTTTGCATTTTGTTTCGCAATTTACAAGAACAATACAAAATAATTTCCCTATGATTTAATTGGAAAAAGCAGTCGGCTTTTCATTTATGTTGTATGCCCACCATCTAAGTTATAGTCGAACTTTGTACTTTTAATCCAGAGTAAACCCCCTGATTTCCATTGCAATTGCTCTGGATATGAAGGCGCCTTATTAACCATTATTTAATTTTGTCGGCTTTTTGATTGAATATCATTTCTTCTAAGGGAGTGCTCATTTTATAATGTCAGGGAGAACGGGATGGATTATACCCCTCTTCAGGGTGCAAAGAAATTTTACCTATCTTCAGCGCAATTGTTTACATGGTACTATGCTTGAAAGGGGCTGCGCCGCACGGGGGACGAGAAAACACGCCCATCCACTTTAAATTTCACCCCCTCCCTTAAAAAAGAGCACTCCCATAAGGACCTTTAATAGCCCTTTGCCAAAGACGTGGACAATGCGCTGCATCCATCTATAGAGAGTACTCTTTCGCAGAGAAAATTCACCAAATCATTGTTTTATTTTGCTGCAGAAGGATTTTGACAAAGGCAGGAGGGAAAGGCAGGGTCATAAACAGGTCTCAGATGATATGTTCCTCTTTATGCCTGAGGAGAGTGAAAGTGTTGCTTTAGAAGCTAGATATTGTCTGCTTTGTAGTGCAGACATGTTGCACCTAATCTAGTTAGCATTGCTTGATGGGTCTGATATGGGTTTTGGGTGGGCTGCCCAATGAGGCCCAGCCTGTGACTTTCAGGTAATTATTGAGGTGGGGCCCAGATGGGCCTGCCCAGATTTGAAGTGCTAAGACCTAGCACATATCTCTCCCACTTTGACACTTACCTTTTCATTGGTATTTTCAAGAATAATCTCAGATGACTGTTTGCCATGAATTTAAAAGGAATTAAGAGGTGGGCTGAATAATGACCATATGGGGCCCATTAGGTAATGCCCAGTCAGCATTGGTCCCTAGGGCCCATGTGTGTTTTACCGGGCCAACTGGGCTTGCCCATATCTTTGATATTGTCATTTTGTCCAGTACTACCAGTCTGAGCCCAGATGTGTCAGCCCACGAAAAAAAAATTCCCATGAATACATTGTAAATACTTCAAAAGATACTGACACCTGATATCCCTCAAGAAATTACCAGATTATTGTACATTTTTATAGTGTGTGCTAAATCTGGGCTAGGGCTGAGTTCCTTGAATCGGGGCTGACCCATCTGGGCCCCCACTGGTAGCCCTGGACAAAAGGGACCAAAACTCAGGGTGGGCAAATCAGCTCTCCCAGGTAAAAACACACATGAGCCCATTAAAGTTGGTATCCCAACTATTGCGGTGACAAATTTCCACTTCCAGCATGGGGATAAGCATGCTAATGTTGTAAGACATATGTGAAAGTATTAAAGCTCTATGAGAACTATTTCCATACAAAAATCCCCACACAGTAGCAAAAACGAATTTTCACTGAGCAGTCAAAAATAAAGCAATTAGGATGCCTCTCTTCTAAACCACAAGGTGGCAGCTGTGTATAGTGTTTACAAAATATTCCCATTGCAGACCCAGTAACTCAACTCCATTCATGAACACATTAGTACATTGACATCTCTACAGGTGGCAGCATATCTCAGATGGTTTGCCAATGCTTGAGTTTTCTCCATGAAAGCTGTAGATCTAGATTTTATTACACACTTTACATTAAAGCCTTTAAGACTCTTGGTAACCAGAATTAAGCACCCATTTCAGAAGAAAAGTGTACATTAAAGACTTTCAGGTAATTATTGAGAGGGGTCAATTCTAGTCACCCCAATTGGGATACCAACTTTAAGCAATGTTGACTGGGTGGTGTAAGGGTATTAACCCACACACAGTTTTGTTCTAATCAAGCACTATATATGTATTATATACACACAACGCTTTGTTACACTGTGACCAAATGTGAACTTAGAATCAGCCATTTATTCAAATATTTCAAAAGATAAATCAGCATTTATCATTCTATTAAAAAACATGGTTGAAGTAGAATTGATAGTTTGATAACTATTGTCACTGTCTTATCTATGATTCACACAAACATATGCACAACATATTCCAGTTATGGACTACCCAGCTGCAATGGTAATAAACACAAATTACAACAATTTCTCAAGAATTTGTAGATTGAAAATCAAGGATGAATAAAAGCATGTCAACAGCTCATGGTCATCTGGACCTTAAAGCGTGCATTTGGACTATTCAATCACTGCATTGACTCATTACTAAGAAAACATGCACATAACATGTATATAATTTATGGAGCATTCAATCGCCATCACAGCTAGGCTTCAGTTTTGCCCTCCTTTAATTGTACGATTAAACAATATTTCATACCATGAAAAGTTAGGGAGTGCTCATTTTTTAACAACAGGGGGGGGGCGGTGAGATTTCGCGCGGAGCGCGCGAAATTTTTTCAACCCCCCCGCTAGAGGGGTCGAGATTTTTTACCCCCCCCCCGGCAGGCCGAAAATCGCGCGCGTTCGCGCCCCTTTGTAGCATAGTAACGCGCGGGCTTTTCCTCTCAAAACAGGTTGAATTTTTTTCACCCCCCCCCCCAAGAGGGGTCTAAATTTTTTACCCCCCCCCGGTCAAGGGGTCCAAATTTTTTACCCCCCCCCCCAAATCCACCACCCCCCCCCCTGTTGTTAAAAAATGAGCACTCCCTTATGTCAACCCATAGGAAAATAGGGAATAACCTCACACATGAAATCATGTGTGAGATTGTTTCTATAACTAATCTTTGGTATGTTCAAACTGAAATAAAACCTCTAAATGTTCTGACTGAGCACTAGGAATTTCATTGTCATTCGCTATATTGACATGTTGCCATTATGTCAATATTTCAATATATCATATTGACAATTTTGTTTTGTCCATATGATTATGTCGATATATGTCTTATGAGAAATTGTTCTCTCTCAGTGGAGAAAACAAGGTATGCACTGGTATCATGGAACATGAACATGCCAGCATCCAGTGCACCCTCAGAGAGGGTGTTTTTCTAAGTCTAAAAGTTCTTACAGTCGGAAAAGTTATCCTTTCAATGGCCTTAGGTCAGGATACTACCTGACACGATTGAAGATTGGGAGTTTTTTATATCATGTCGACGATTATAAACTGAATATTGACAACTATATGTCACTAATTGTTATCGAAATAAATTAGATGCCAATGACATCTGACTGCTTCCTGACCCTAACCTCTGCTGTTGTTCTCCCGTTGGTCGGCCATGTTAATGCTCCGACCCCTCACCTCCCGCTGCTACCCGCCTCGCGCTTCACTCGCCGCGCCCCGCAGAAACTGGTCGAGCTGCTCCGATACAAGGAGGAACGACGCGGCTTCAGTGGGAACCCTGTTAAGGTGAGTGGATAACATTAATTCAATTTTCCTCAGAGAATTATTCTGATTGAATTAAATCAACTCGATTCAGATCCATGTATTTTCTGGGGCTACAAATGCACTGGTCTCCCCACAAACAGGCATAAAGATCCCAACTCCAAATATAAAAGCCATATGAGATAGCCCTCAGTAGTAAACTATGTCTTAGTGTTATTTTCATGTCATTATGAACTACATTAATCAAAACAACAATTTTAAAATGAAAATAATCATTTATATTCTGTTTAGAGATGTATATAGTTCATGCCCTATGAGGTTATGAACTATACATGATGATAGCAGGGGTGTGAAATATGACATTCTTTGTTTAAGTACAATAGCTTCACCATGAAATAGATAGACAAATGTTAATGCACATTGATACCGTCTCTGACATATTTCACAAGTGGGCACTGTGGCGCATATCCCATACAGCATGGGGTTTCGTGGGATGCACCCCAGCCCATGCAAGTGAAATATGTCAGAGACAGTATCAGTGTAGTTGGCATATCTGTTTCTTTCTTTATCTGAAGTTATTTAATGATGGAAAGACAACTTTTCTTTTTCGTAGCCCATTGAATACGGCCACATTGTATTCAATGGCGGGCATTAAATATGCCAGGAAAATTTACATTTATCGCTTGTTGTATAATGGGTCGTGAAATTAAAATATATAAAAAAATGAGAAATATGGTACTTTCAATACTAAAGCATGGTAAATCTTCAAAAGTAAAATTTAAAAATATAAAAAGTATGAACTGACCCCTAACCCCATGTTGTGCTGCTAGCAGGGTGGTGTGTCAGGCTGGCAGCAGGTCTCGTGGTCCACTATAGTCGTGCGGCCTCAGACCACCTCCTCACCTGTACGTCTCAGTATAGTAGGGCCCCGCACCTCCCCGCCATGTGTAAGCCGCTGACCGGGTAGTTTCACCCAGAGTAGGACACCTACCTTGAGATGGACACTTCATTTTGTGGCCAGGCCTCTCAAAAAAAGGGTTTTTCATTACCACCCGCATTATATAAATCAGGTTTTGAAAAAAACTTTTTCCTTCCTTCATTTTCAAATTTTTGATAAAACATGATAAAAATGGACAAAGATGGACAAAGATGGACAAAGCCTCCCTCGTCATATTTTTCAGGCCCTGGTGAGGAGAAACCGCTTATTTTGTTTGAGTGTCATAATTCAAGCATTTGGAGCTCCTTATTTGAGAATAATGGTTAAGTTTTAGTATTCTCTCCAAAAAACAAACACTGGAAGTCATAATTGTATGCGAATAACCTCAAATTCCACTGTCCGTCTCACGGTATGTGTCTGACTCATGGTAAACCTACCCTATACATGTGTCTTCTACTGGTGTCGGGTATCTGATTGTCTTGTTTACGTTGCTCAAATAAGTGTCTTTTTAGCGCCAAAAAAAAGTGTGTTTTAGGTTACCTCACCATACCTAGCAAAACAGTACCGATCTAGGTATTTCTTATCCAACATTGAAAAATAACCATGTTTCAGCTATTTCAGAGTTAATTCCAAAGGTTGGGCTGCAGTCCGCAAGTCATTAATGTAGTTCGCAAGACAATTTCAGGGTATTTTGAGGCCCAAGTAAAACTCTTAAGATATATATCCGACCTACCTACCCTGGATTTTCTGAACATGTAACCTGAAACACACCTTCCTTTTTGGCCTAAGCACTATAGAGGGATGTTGAAATATCTCCTTTATATATAAGAGATATTTAAAGGGATCAGAAAAATCTGGTTTTGTATTTATAAGCGATGGTTTGCAAGATGGATTGTGGTTATGTATCTTCGGTGCAAGAAGTTTTGGTCTGGTGTCTTTCAGGTTGTTTTGATGTCCATCAGTTTGTACATTGTACATTAAACTTGTTATATTACAAATCAATATTGAGTCCGTGGTGGCAGATAATTACAAAGAATTACATTTTAACCCGACTGGTTTATACATAGGAACAATATGACGTATCCCTACGATATAAAAGGCTCTCTCCTTCCCTAATAAGGACCTCCTTGGTCTCCTTGAACTTCACATAAATATGTGTTAGGGAGTGGTCATTTTTTAACAACAGGGGGGGGGGGTCGGTGGATTTTCGCACAAACGGGTCGAAGATTTTTGGGTCCCCCCGCGGGAGGGGTTGAAAATGTTTTGGTCCACCCCTCAGGCAGGTTGAAATTTAGCGTGGCCGACCCCTTTGAGCTATAGTAACGCGCGGGCTTTTTCGCTAAAAAAGGTCCCCCCCTCAAGAGGGGTCCAAATTTTTTTGGTCCCCCCCTTCAAGGGGTCCCCCCCCAAATCCACCAACCCCCCCCCCCCTGTTGTTAAAAAATGACCACTCCCTTAGTTCCTTAAAATGTTGTGGTAAGGGGTTAGAATCATGCTTCCAGGAACAAGGTGTGTGACCGTATAAAGGTAGCCACCCGTAGGAACAACAAAGTGCATTGAAAGATACTCACCATGGCTGCATTCATGCATCATGAACAACAAATTCAGAACAATAAAACATCATGTCTTGGTGCAAATCATTATAGCCAGTGACAAAACTATCCCTGCAAATTTTACAAACTTTTTGTTTAAAGGGAAATTGTAATAATGAATCTGACTGGGATTATGTTTATTTTAAATGTGACTTTTGGGGGGTGTTCTGCTTCCAGTGAGGGGGGGATTCAAAATATTCCATGCGCTCTCAACGAGGGGCTAAAAAGTATTTTTGTGTCCATGCGAGATTTCACCACTCTCCCTGTAATTAATAAATGAACCCTCCTTTACTTACCATAAAACCTCGCGTATGAGCCACTGATAGTACGCAAATCAGATCGCTGGTGCAGCTTATAGGATTGGGATAGAGGCCATGTGCGGCTTACACGCGAGTTTTTGTTACTATAATACAGTACAAAATTCACCATAACCAGATGGCCAGTGCGGCTTATAGGATCGGCCCAAAGTCGGGGTGCGGCTTATATGCGAGTTTGGCTTATACGCAGGGTTTTACGGTAGTCGATTTAGACCATGCCTGCCGGTCGTTCTCTGATCCTGGTTCACTAAGTGAGAAAACAAACAAAGGGTTTAATTGGATTACCTCACTAATCTCCAGGGAACAGTTAATTATAATTCAAGCAGGGTAATAGCAACTAGCTCGTGCCCTTTATCGTCGTGATGTATGAATGCAGCCTTACATCCCGCATAGGGCTTGAATCGAACCTGAAATGATTTCTTTTTGGTTCGGAAAATTTATTTTAGAGGGGGTAGATTTGATTCCCCAACAGACATTTCGAAGATCAAGTTAAAATGGCACCGACCTCACCCGTGATTTAATCAGGGCAATAGGGCCATTAAAGTATGTAAATTAAATTCTCAAATTTGTCACCGATATGTTGGACCAGACAGTCTTGCGCGTTGTTTTTATTGGAAAACAACTAATACAACTAGGATATTTCAGACAATCAAGTTTTCTCCTCGCTGCATTGGACGAGTCCTTTTACAAACCTACCATGAAGTACATGTGTTTTTGGTGGACGTTGAACCTAATCTCTGGAATAGAGCCAGACGTAATGAGGGTCAATAACCCACAACCAAGTGTCAAAGGGATTAGCTCTATTAAGGGCAGCATAGAGCTTTAATGCGCTGTTTCCATTTATAATCACGCCCTCCCAACAGATCCAGAACTCAAGACAGTGAACCTTCCTAGTGGCATGTTTAATTGTGATGTGTATTTCCCCGAGTATTACTCATGCAAATAACTAGAAATTCCACAAGTAGAATGAAGATGTGTATTTCACAAGGTTCACTACAAGAAATGACAGGGAATATGACACAAGAAAAAATCCAAAAACATTCCAGAAACGTATTGGAATTCTCAAGTTATGACCAGAGAATGGCATGAGTTCCGCTCGAGATTTTGTTTGCATGGTGGTTCACAAATGCAGCACCGGGGAGTACCTTACCACATCTACACTCTAAGAACAGTGTGTTACGTTTACACACTTATTAACACGCCTTTCTGAAGCCACCTTTAACACACATATTGGTGTAACACACTATGCACTAAACACTCTTTGCCAAAAGTGTGTTGATCTCAAAAGTGTGTTGCAAATTTGTGTGTATAACTCCTCATGCATGTTCCCGCAACACACTGTTCTTAGAGTGTATGCATCGTAAGGATCCTACAGGTTCGAAACACTCCTGAAATATCAGCATGAGGCATGAATACAGTACAGAGGGTGTCCTGTGGCATCACGCCATCTTACAATGGTTAAGGAGATTAGAGTTATTAAGGCCATGCCTGGTGCTAAAAGTAGTATTGCTCTACACTCTGACCTTGGCACAGCATTGGCTGCAGAAACCTTGTGTAACCCTTTGAGGGCAACACAGTGCTTTGATGTACTATGCCCTTTGTCATCATGATGCATTTATGCAGCCCCTGGGGAGTCTACTCGCTATGGCTGCATTGGTGCATCATACCAAGCCTTCAAGAGTGTACCAACCCTGTGGGGTTGACATATGATGCTTGGATGCAGCCTGCGGTGAGTAACTCGCCAGGACTGCATTCATGTATCATGGCGACATAGGTCATAAGACATTAAGGCACTATGCGGCCCTTAAAGGGCTACTAATGCTCCAATCCAACAGGTGTGGACATTAGCAGTTAGTGCACCTTTAAGTACCATATAGAGAGCTACTTGGGAGAGGTGGTGACTTTTAACCCTTTAAGGGTAGCATAATTCATTAATACATCATGACCTTGGTCATCAGGATGCATGAATGCAGCACTGTCGAGTAACTCGCCAGTACTGCATTCAACCATCATGCCAACCCTACGGGGTTCATACCCTACCAAAGGGTCGGCATGACATGCACCAGTGCAGCCCCGGGGAGTTACTCCTAGGGACGGCATTGGTGCATCATATGGACAAATGCCATCTTTTAGCAACATTCTATCCTTAAAGGGATATAGAGCCACTTCAAGTACAATATAGCGCGCTGCTTGGGAGAGGTGGTGACTTGTAACCCTTTAAGGGCAGCATAACTTCAAATTACGATGTCATTTCGTCATCATGATACTAGTCCGACACATCTGGCGCATACTGCGCCTGAATTCATGTGCCCGTTGGGGCACTTGATGGGGGGGTCCCCATGTCGCATGTCGGTTTTAAGAAATGGCCATGTCGCATGTCTATGTCGCTTAAAGATGCTCCTGTCCCATGTCGATTTTAAGAACTGTCCATGTCCCATGTCACTATCTTTTTAAGCCTCATATCGCATGTCACTAGGCCTCATGTCGCATGTCGAATTTAAGAAATGCCCATGTCGCCATGTCGAATCTACGGGTCTAGGGCCATCCCTTTGCCTTAACCATCTTACTCTGCCAGACTGGATGAGTAGCTGTTTTAGATAGAAGTACTCACTGTCAGGTGTAGCTCTTGCAGCCACAGTTTCCTTAGTGTGTTTCCTTCCGTTTAGAATATATAATCCAGTAGTAATACATGAGAAGAAGTATAATCCAGGCTTCCCTCCAGAATTTGTTTCCTTTGGTAGCCATTTGCATTTTTGAAGCTGCCCTCTTGTGGCAAATACTTACAGCAGCATAAGCAAAAAAGTCACCAGCAATCAGCTACAGGTGGCTCTTAACTACAGGACTCTACTTAACGTCCATTCACTGAACTCATTTGGATATAATTACTTTGTCTGGGTAGCTTAATATGTATAGTGGTTAGCATTATGATGTATTGTATGGGTAATAGAACATTAGGGACCTTAGTATACAATGCGTCTGTATGCCATAGATAGTGAAGAAATAGATAGAAAATAATTACCGAACAACACTCCTTTCCTGCTTTGGGCCCTCGATGATTCACTACACCATGGTAGAGGGTCATACATCTGGCTGGTTAAGAGTAAGGCTTTATTTTTACAAAAAAAAAATTAGACTAACTCGCATTCAACAGGTTACATTTACAGTTTGTACAACGATTGTAAACTTGGTTTTAATGCTATGGGGCATTCACAAAAAGGTATGAAAGGAACATGTGCATTGCTGCGAACTGCAGGAATCTGGGATCTGCTGTTTGTGTGCTGCCACCTGGTGAGAAGCGGAGACACATGTGGTGGTCGGGACTGGTGACAGGAGGCAAGTGCATGAACTGGGTCATTACACTCTCACCCCTGAGGTTCCCCGTAGTAAGGTACAGTGTGGGACACTCTGCATGTCGGCCATTTTATTTGCACTGACCCCTGTGACCACATAGGAGGTGGTAGACAAACCCAAAAGTGCTTAAATCTCAATTATAAATCAATCCCTGTTTCCTGCATCCTTAGGGCATTGAATATAACTAGGGGTTGCACTGTTTGTGACATCTAATTCCGCTCAGATTGCCCATATTACCTGAATTACCCCCCTTCACAGGAGGTGGTAGACAAATAGTTTACTACACTGTTAGTAATATATCAGAACATCAGGCAGGCGATTGTAATGACCCAGTTCAGGCACGTGACAGGACGTGTCTGTCCCAGGGTGTTTGTCCATTTTCTTATGTTGTATGTCGTTTGTCGTTTGAAGATTTTGAAGTTGGATTCTAGGTGGAAGTGGTGATAGATACAGGTTTCTTAGAGGAATATTATCCCTGATATAATTTTGCAAGAAATTGTTTAATGTTAAAACGCTACCAGAACTTTAATACATGTAATAGGTTGTTTATGTTATAGGCTACTAGACATCTCGTTCTCAATTTCATGTTCACCCATCTGATAAGTTGTAAATTTACTATTCATTTTTACTTCCTGCTATGTCATCTATTTTTTTCTGTTTTAACTCGCTATTTTCCTGCTCCCTCCTGTTGTAGCGGAGATCCCCTGCAGCACCGACAGAAACCCCGCCACCCCCCGCACCGCCGCAGACACGGGCCGAGGACGTAGAGATATGGGACATCACCAGGTGGGATGGATTGCTTATTTTGGGATAAATACGGCATCCCCATTGATTTAACTATTTCATACACCTGTGAAATTACCATCAATCAAAAGGCGAATCGAAGGGAAGTCAACCAAGGGATATCAAAATTGAATAAGTATACAGGATTTGTTTAAGTTCTGTATTTCCCTGACAGATTGACATTGAAAGGCCCCGTATTTCGTTGAAACCCTTTATAACCCAATCAATTAAAAGGGATAATCAATCAAAGGGATCGATAGTAGATGATATGGCCAATCAATCACAGCGTCTCTTCACAGCTGTCACTAACTCAGGTGTGACTCACCTAGAGAACCTGATCCCAGTCTATACAAAAGATTTTCACCATGCAGGACCTTCGGTCCTGCAATTCTTTTTCTTTGCAGGCCCAGCGCAATTTTTGCAGGCCTGGATATATCGCAGTACAACCTTGCTATTAAAAAATAAAATATAAAGCAAGTGTTTGTACTGACAATGATAATAAATATATCTCACAATTATATTAACCATTTTGATATGTTAATTACTGAAGAACAGTACAGAAAATATTCAAGCTATATCTTTTATGCTGTAGAAACTTTAATAATAGTCCGATTTACAAGCCGTAAAAAATGGCATGTAGGCAGAAATCCCTAGAATACAGCTAGCCATTTGGGCTGGCAGTAACTATCTTTCTGCTGGACCGGCAGCCTTTTTGCCGGCTATAGCTGGTGTCCAGCAGGTTTTCGTATAGACTGTGATCCAAATGCCAAATCAATCAACAAGCTAATCGACCAAATGGAGGATCAATTGTAGATCATTCAAAGGTTTAAACAAAAAATCAAGGGATAATCAATCAATCAAGGACTAATCAAACATTCAATCAATCAAGGTATAATCAATCAAAATTATCACAATCAAATGGCTAATTAATCAATCTCATGTTCTTTCCATCACAGACAGACCCAGCGTCACTTCACAGCCGCGACTAACTCCGGCGTGACCCACCTCGAGTACCTGAGTCCCGACGTGTCGGTGACGTCAGGAGACCGTGACGCCTTCACCGTGCCCGTTAATGCCGCCCAGGAGGTGCACCGAGTCGCGTCGGGCAGACAGTCGGCCAACGGGCTCACCGAGACTTACAGGAACGTCTGTAAGGTGGGTCAGACTGGTACAGGAATATCTTGGATTGAATGTTAGGCCATTCAAAAAATTATATACTGGTTTCTCAGTGGGTTATTGAGATTAGGTTTTGAGAAAGGCAGTGAGCTATAGGATAACTTGCATTATCACAACTTGTACTTTTCAGTAGACTCTTAGATTCTAAAATGTGAAATTTGTTAGCAATGTGTCTCAATTACACCTACTACCGTAAATTCCCGCGTATAACCCGCACATCGCACATAGTACTGTTCTATAATGATAAAACCCCTCGTATAATAACCCGCACCCTATATAGGCATGTTTGATATCAAATGAAAGCTGAGTCTGGTTCCCGTACAACCCGTGGGTAGTACGCGGGAATTTACGGTAGTAAGAAATTATATAAAAAACATCCTCTTCATATTTTTCAGCCTTTGGTGATCAGAAACCCTTTTTTGAGTGGCCTTAGGCAAAAAATGTGTGTATATATATATATGTGTGTGTGTAGGTACATTTAGATCTAATTGATTTCAACTTTTGAAAATCGTGGTGTACACCATGATTGCTGATGGAATTAAAAGAAATCTTACAAAATCTTACAATTTTACGGTTACAGGGTAACATCGAGGCGTTGCAGCACCTGCTGCCTGCACGGACATCACGTGTCCCGGCCACCCAAACCAGCTCCACTAACTACCGCTACACCGGCTTCACTGTCAAGTAAGGACACTTAATGTTTTATAAGGTACACTCAGTACAGCTACACCAGCTTCACTGTCAAGTAAGGACACCTAATCTGTTATAAAGTACACTCTGTAGAGCTACACTCAGTACAGCTACACTCAGTACACCAACTACCGCTACACCGGCTTTACCGTCAAGTAAGGACACTCAATCTGTTATAAGGTACACTCGGTACAGGTACACTAACTACCGCTACACCGGCTTCACCGTCAAGTAAGGACACTCAATCTGTTATAAGGTACACTCGGTACAGGTACACTCAGTACAGGTACCCTCAGTACAGCTACACCGGCTTCACCGTCAAGTAAGGACACTTAATCTGTTATAAGGTACACTCAGTACAGGTACACTAACTACCGCTACACCGGCTTCACTGTCAAGTAAGGAATTCTTTATGTGTTATGTTATAAGGTACACTAAATACAGATACACAAAGTACAGTTAACCCATGGTGGACGGCTAAGACAAAGGATTCGCACCTTGGTTATATTTCATACCCAAGGGTTAAGTCAGATAGACTACACCTGGCCAGGGTCCTTCCACATACCCACTGCCCAGTGGTCAGCGACTCGGTGTAAAACACCTCGTCTTGACCCTGTGGGGCAGTGGGTATATGGAAGAACCATGCCCAGGTGTGGTCTAACTGATACACCAGCTTCACTGCCAAGTAAGGACAATGTAACCCATCAATGCCGGCATACCCTATGTTGTCATGATGCATGATTGCACATTCAAACAGCATGCCAATCCTTTGGGGACACATTAAGCCTAGGGCAGCAGCTATGTCCATGAATGCAAACCTGGCAAGTCTACTCTCTATAGGGCCTTAAAGGTTTGAGGGGATTACCTTATTAATCTCTTATGTAAAGTTAATTATAATTTAATCAGGGGAATAGCACCTAGTCATCCACTTCATGTACTTCCTTGGTATGGGTATGTATGGCTTTAAAATCGACATTCGACTAGAGGCCTAGTGAGATGTAACATGAGGCTTGAGAAGATAGTGACCGGGGACATGGGCATTCAATATGGGCATTTTTCTAAAGCGATATGAGCCTCTGCTTTTGTTTATTTGAGGTGGGTTTGTGTTTCTGCATGACTCTCATGTACATCTCAGTAAACAAAAAACGCTATACAACATTTTGTAACGTTACATAACGTTTCTATAAGACTCCTCACTATGGCGCAACGTTATATAAAGTATACAAAGGATACAAACACTGCTGCCCTCTGGTGGAACTGTTATTTTAGTCCATGTATAGACATTGCCTGGACAGTGCCTGGACAGGGGACCATGAGCATTGTCAAGCAACAACATATTCACCCTATCTTGTGCCTGTAAGAGCTGAGCTCCCAGCCCTCAAGAGCCCTCTTGTGAATGAAATCTGAACTATATCCAAAAGTGCTTTTGGCCTCACTTCAACCATGACGGTCAAGCTTTAAAATGTGACTTTCATGCAGTGATTGTCAGGGATTGTATCTCAGTGCTTAGTTCTCAGTTTTAACATCAGGGGGCAGCACCATTAGCAGCTCAGTGGCACCAAGTACATGTATGAGGAGACGTGCATTCCAGGGGAGAGGGAGTCAGCAGAAGGCTCAGTCTCATGAGTCTGTAACTATTCAAACGTCTTTGACCGGGTGTAGTCTGTGACTGGGTGTAGTCTTTGACTGGGTGTAGTCTTTGACCAGGTGTAGTCTTTGACCGGGTGTAGTCTTTGACCGGGTGTAGTCTTTGACCGGGTGTAGTCTTTGACCAGGTGTAGTCTTTGACCGGGTGTAGTCTTTGACCGGGTGTAGTCTTTGACCGGGTGTAGTCTTTGACTGGGTGTAGTCTTTGACTGGGGAGTGATACGATGGGACAAATGAGGCCTATACAGTAAGCAAATCGGTGAAATATGGCCATTATATGTTAATACACGTTTATTGGAAACATAAGTAAAATTTTATATATTTGTATCCTGAGCTTACTATGCACAGTGCAGCTGTTTAAACTCAACATTATATATAAAATGACGTCTTTGACAGGGCAGAGGGAAATCATGATATTATGTTCTACTATGCATAGTATGCTCAGTATATGAATATAACAAAATTGACTTATGTTTGCTATAAATGTGTATCTATAAATGGCTGCACTATTTCCCCGCTTTTCTTACTACAAAGGCCTTGTTTCTGCCATGTTAATGCTGCTTGGTCAAAGACTACTCCCGGTCAAAGACGTTTGAATTGTTACACTAGTCTAGATGTTAGACAATCGTACATGCACCCTGTGTCCATGTAACGTAATTAAGTCTAGTGGGCAGCGCTGCCATCATGTTTTTTTATGTAGGGAATCTCCTACGTTGCAACTCCTTGCGCAGGTACATTCCTGTGGCCATTTTCGCACGTTCTACATCTGGTCCCGGTCCTCCTATGACGTTACATTCATATCTTTTAAATTTATATTCAGAGGGGATAGTTGTTGAACGTAGGACATAAAAGAAAGTAAAATTATGACATTAAAAACGTCTGGTTTGTCATGTCATCTACGGGGAAGCCAATGTATCCATGGCAACATGAACTATCTGTGCCTCCGCAAATCTGCCAGCCAATCAGGGGGACGTATTTCTGATACCGCCAGGACCTATGTTCCTCAGGAGTTGGGCCGAAGCAGGACTATTGTTTCACTGATCCAGTCTTTGCGAAAACTTTTTCATCCCACAGGACATTCGGTCCTGCAACATGTCAATGTTGAAGGACCGGCTACATTTTTGGAGGACCGGATAGCCACATATCTGATGATATCTGCATTTTTAGTATAGATGATTTTTTTCCCATTAGAAATACATTTTATTTGTAATCATTTATGGCCAAATCAGGATAGATATATAGTTTTAAACAGTATATTGATAAACATATTTCAGCTTTAGAAGGCCAACTGAATTCTTCTAATTCAGAAAAGCCCAACATGTGACTGGACATTCGGTCCTGCTACACTTGTAAATCTGCTGGACCGGTGGCATTTCAGAAGGACATTGCCACTGTCCTGCATGTTTTCGCAAAGACTGCTGATCCAGAAGGCCTCTCTGAGGGGATCACATATCTAGCAGAGGCGTCACTCTCCTAGCTGATTCTTAGTCTAGACTCAATCCTATAGCTGTTAAGAAACTCTTTAGTGAAGGCATCACTCTCAGATTCATGCTAAACAGCTACACTGTAAAAGTGATACATAATGCATTAATGCATCTTGTCTTTGGTCGTTATGCTGCATGAATGTAGCCCTGGTGAGTAACTCGCCAGTCCAGCATCCAAGCATCATGACGATCCTACAGGGTTGACACACTGCTGACTGGTGCACCAATGTATGGCAAATCCGACCGAGCACCATCATCATTGTGGTTAGCATGAATGTAGCGCTGGTGAGTTACTCGCCAGGGCTGCATTCAGGCATCCTGATGACCAAGGGCATGATGCCTGAATGCATTATGCCATCCTTAAAGGGTTAATATGAAGACGCCTGTGGTCGGCCGGGTAAATGACTCTATATAGACTAATGTGAGATCAATACAGAGGAATGTGTACGAGCTGGGGGTGGGGGGGGGGGTCACTAGGGACAGAGACTGGTAATGATGGTATGCCCTATTAGTCTAGATCTAGCCTATAGGTCATTGACCAGGACTCACCCCCCCCCTTTCAACCACCTCAACCCCAACCTCACTTCACTGATATTCCATATGCCACAAACCTTAGTCAGTACTGACCAACTTCCTTAGTTATGTTTTTGCTCCCTATACGACCAACCCAGGTCAGTATTGATCAACCCACCTTAGTCTTTCCATTTCTATCTTGACCAACCTTGTAAGTCAACATGACTAACCCTAGTAAGTCAACATGACTAACCTAAGTGGTCATATTTTGTTTGGAATCAAGGATGTAATTTTATAATCTGAAGTGAAAAAATTTACCCACACCTAGTTGTCTCCTGAAAAGACACATCAAATGTTTCAGATCATATACATTTACAATCCAGCATTTGTAGACGTGTGAATATCAGTTGGTCCAAAAGACCAATTCTCTTATGACCAATACGAGTTAGGCACTATTGCCTAACATAGTTATCCTACAGAATATTAGTGAGCCCATCCCCGCTGAGCTATATACCGACAGGAGCTGGTCTGAGCTTGTCCTGTATAGTCATTCCAACTCGGTGCCTGGACAAGTGGTATCTCCCAAAAACTTAAACTAAGAATATGCCTGATAATCAGGAATTAGAAAGGAAGGTGGCCCCCATTGAAAGGTGGCCCATGTATAGGGCACCTGTCCGTTGATAGCAGCACCGCCTGTGCTAAGTTGAGAACCTTCAGTACAGGCCCTTGGCCACTAGGTAGAGCAGCTAACCGGGGGTTATGACATCACAGGGCAGGCCACTATTGCTTCTGTCTGAAGTGGTTCCCAGGACGTAGCCCCTCAGTGAGTAGGCCTAGTTACTGAGGGCCAATGCTAATCAGGGTAACACAGACTGAAGCAATCACTATCCTGACTTAGGCCCCATCTAGAGGCAGCCAAAGGAAGCACCAGGGGTCGGATATGGCCGCGCCCATGGCCTAACCCCTAGCAGCCCTATACAGAGTGCTCATACAGCAGGATAATAATATACCGTAAAACCTCGTGTATAAGCCTAACTTGCGTATAAACCGCACCCCGACCTTGAGCTATAATGCTATAAGCCGCACCAGAGATCTGATTATTGTGACTTTGGTACTGTACCCTCCTATAAGCTGCACCTTGGTATATATGGGCATATCCTATAAGCGGCTCCGGCCATCTGAGGTTTTACAGTATTTACTTACTTAACCACAATTATATATGACTCCCATTTTTCCGTGGGGTTTTCTTCACTGAGACCTACACATGAAGTGACTAATGTCAATCTGGGTCTGTCAGTTTGGATCTACTACACTAGGGGGCGCCACTAGTCTAAGATGGCAAGTTTAAAGCTGGGCTGTCAGGGAATAAGTTCAGCATTTTCCATACATGGACTAAAATAACAGCTCCACCAGAGGACAGCAGTGTTTGGACAGGGGGCCATGAGCATTGTCCAGCTACAACATATTCACCCTATCTTGTGCCTGTAAGAGCTTAGCTCCCAACCCTTAAGAGCCCTCTTGTGAATCAAAACTGAACTATATCCAAAAGTGCTTTTGGCCTCACTTCAACCATGACGGTCAAGGTTTAATACAGCGAGGGATACACATTGTCCAGGCACCAAGCGGGATGGAGCAGACCAGGGTAGCACTGATCTCACATACAGTGTCTGGTCTGACTGCCCGGGTTTAGCGCTGGACTATTCATGTGGTAGATTGTCAGGTAGGTAGGCAATTTAGTTATATGCAGACTGTGTTTTTGTACGTGGTAAACATGGTACATAGACAAAACTCCACACCATTGACATACATGCACATCATACTTCACAAGTTGAAGCTGGGTGATATCGCACGATGCCAAACTGCCAAAGGCTGAGTGGGGTTTTGTGTTTATTACATGGCCCTACAGTCTTTAAATGAAGAAAATCAACAAATTTGGAGGCCATGGAGTATGGCTACACCATACTCCATGGGGGCATGGAGTACGGAGCTCCCATAGGCTTAGCATAGAGAAGGCCGTACCACCATGTAATAAAAGTGACTTGCCGTATGAATGATATGAGCCAAGGGACAGGGTAATTGTCCATGGCATCAGCTGCAGATAATTACCATTGTCCAAGGCTTATAACACTTATGCAGCTAGTCACACGTATCATATCTGACTTACACTCACAGTAGAAGAGTGTGCTCAATGGACAACATACAGCCATGTATGTAAAATACAGGTAGGACATTTCTTTTGTTCTCTCAGGCATCTGTGGTGTAGATTTACAGGCAATACTCTCTACTTCTGTCCCCAAGCATTGCATATATGTATGCCATCTCTCTCTCTATACATAAATATGATGCCTCTCATTTATTCCGAGCCCTTACCTTCCTTTACTCGACCCTTCTATGCTTCCATGCAATACTGTCCATTGTTTCCGAGCATTGGTTGTACTAGTACTGATATGAAGAGTCTGCATGGAGAGTGTCACACTAGGTTCCCTTACAATAAAATATGTTAATGGCATTCCACAGCATGTATCAAGGGGGGCCGTTCTCCATGGCCAGATCTACACTAATATACTGATTCCAGCCATCAACACATCAGACATACTCCTATCAGTGAGGTCACAGAGGGTGTGCGGACAGGACCCAGCTGCTAGACAGTCTCCAAGCACATGAAGGGTGTAGTACCAAATCCTGGTGGAGAGCTGGGACATGGGTAGTTAATAGGCTGCAGACTATATTAATAAGTATAGTTTGGAGTTGGAGACTACAGCACACATTACCCTGTAGACTGGTAGACGGGAATCTGTCTCTGTTGTAAGGCCAATTTGTTTTTAAAAGCTGTGTTTCAGGATACCCGACCCTACCTGGCAAAACAGGGCCGACCTTGAAATTTTATCCAATTTTGAAAAAATATTTATTTTTAAAATGATTTTAGGTCTATTACAGGGTCAATTTGATAGTCTACGAGTCAATGTCGTAGTCAGCGAGAAACTTTTATCCAACATTGAAAAAATATTAATGCTTTAAGTAATTTCGGGGTCAATTTGATAGTCTACGAGTCAACACCCTTGTCTGCGAGTCGGCGCTGAAGTTTGCAAGTCAATTTTGGGGCACCTTTAAGTCCAAAGTAACAAAAAAAAATTTTAAAAAAAAGAATCCGACCTACCCTACCTAAATTTTCAGACTATGTACCCTGAAACACACCTTCTTTTTTTGGCCTAAGGCTGGTCTCTGTCCAACAAGGTATTAAACAGTCAACCCTTTAACCCAATAAGGATGGATGTCTCTAAATCACCATGATGCACAAATGCAGCCTTGGTGGGTAACTCGCCGGTGCTACATTGGTACATCATGCCGACCCCTCGGGTGGGTCTCAACCCCATAGGGTTAGCATGATGCTTGAATGCAAAATCTGATCTGCCATAATGTCATTCATCATCATAATGCATTATGCCGTCCTGAAGGTGCGTCGCTACCCTTCGATCAAAGTCAACAAAATCGCCCTAATTTTTAAGTATTAATATTTTTCTTTAAAAATTAGAAGAAAATGGAAAAATTTCCCTGATTTTATTTTGTAACAACCGTTTTGCACAGAAATATGAAAAGTTTGAAGTGCCTTTATGTTCCTCTTTACTGCAAAAATAATTTTGTAATTGTGCGGTAAAAATGTAATGTTTCAGGAAAAGATATGAAGAAATTGTCATTATTTTATAGCCTTATTGGTTAAAAATAGTATAAAAAGTCAACAGATTTTGTTTTAACTCTCTCAGAATATAGGGTGTGTGTGGTCTACATACTGAAACTACCTTGTGCATTGTTTGATCCTCATAAGGTGCCTGGGCATACCGACTGGTCAAGTCTATTTGTCACTTCTAGGGTTTTTGGCAAACAAATGACTTAGTTAATTGGCACTCCTAGAACTGATTATAACTAGTGGTGCCCTACTGTTATTCAGCCTTATTACCCAAGCCTACAAACAATCAATCTCTCCCTTTGGGCTGACTAGTACCATGGCAAGAGAAATAATTACTCCACCCAGACCACATGTGTAGCACTCAGATCAAAATACAAAAAAAATGTTTTGTTTCTGGTAACATGGTCTGACAAAGCAGACCCGGCTGGTCGTGTTTTTTTTTCTTTGATTTTTTTTTGCCTTTTGCTTTCCACCTTTTTAGGGCCTGGTTTTAGAGTTTTCACCGCATAATTCTTAATAATTGTCCGATTTACAACCCGTCAAATCTGGAAAATAGCATTTTCTAAAAATCAACCGAATAGGCGGACCCAGCATTGTTTTGCTAGACCCGATCAGGTGACCGGAAACAGAACTTTTTTTCATTTGGCCTCACCATGTCGTTCTTCATCTTCTGCAGGAGTTACCGGAACCCAAACCCAGCTGAGATTACAGCGACCTTTGACCTGCCCCTTGACCGGCCGCGGACTGTCGGTCGGTCGACCACGCCCGGATCGAGACCGTTTGTGCCCAGCCCGTTCTTCTACAAAAACCACAACTCAACGGGACACCAGAGACCATCCGCGGGGGCCGGCTCCCCACGACAGAGCTTCAGTGGTGAGAATTTGTTATCATTATTAAGGGCCGAGTCATTTATTACAAGCTCATGGGGGGAGGAAGCTTGGTGGATTTTTCTAAAATGGCAATTTTTTCTGACCCTCCCCCCCTCCCCCCATCGATTATCTGAAGAAATCCCGATCCCCAACTGCATTTACATCTGAGTAATGCCCCCCCCCCCCGCCCCCACTGAGGGTGTGTTTTTCCTTATGACCCCCCCCCCCCCCCCTCTATATCCATCCACCAAGCCCCCGCCAGCTGGCAATAAATAACTCAGCCTTGAAGTGTATCAGATGATTTGAGTTCTAAAATCAATTTCCTTAAAAATGAGATTGTTCAGAAAGACTATACTTCCAATGCTATAAACTTTATTCACTTTTATTCCCTCGGGTTTAATTTGCAGTATAAATAAACGAAAAATTAATCAAGTAGAATTCATTATGGCTGTGTTTCATGGCTGTGTCTCACCAACTTGGGCCAATGTTTTCGTCTATGACCGGGTGGCGTCTATTACCGGTTGGCATCCATGACTGGGTGCCGTCTATGACCGGCCACCTTAAAATATAAGATTTAGAAAAAATAATTCTTTGATATGTAAGGGATAAAATAAAGGCGGTGGTTACATATCCATAAATATCTTCAGGATCAGGAGGGGTCGGAAATTTTTACGCCTGCCCCCAACCCACCACCCCCCCCCCTGTAACTAATAAATGAACACTCCCTTACTCACCAGGGCTGCATTCAGGCATCATGCATCATTTGCGACCCTTACAGTTACAGTGAGGATATCATGAGCAGCTCAGCTTGGTCCAACACCCGCGGGGGCTTGTGTAAACAACACTAGAGAGTCGAGGGACCCATAGGCCTTATGACCAAGCTTCTGTCATAGGGGGAACCTAACCCTAACCCTAACCCTAACCCCAACCCTTACCCTGATCCTAACCCTAACCCGCCTAATTTTTCACAGTAAATGATCGCGCGGAAACACTACAAATAAAGTGATTCCTCTATGACAGAAGCTTGGTCATAGGGGGCATGGGTCCCTCGACTCTCTAGTGTTGTATGAAACTGCCCGGCGAGGTGAGATAACGTATTAACGAGGTCCTCACCTGGGGGCTATACCTCCTCTCTGGTTACCTGCCAGGTGTCTGTTGTTGTGGTAACCATGGCAACAAGACGCCGTCTCCATGGTTACCTGGGTGTCAAGTGTCAACTGTCACAGACAGACGCTGTTCCTGCAGCACCATCCCACAATGCTGCAGTCAAAATGGCTGCCAGACGCGCAGTAATGGCGGCGTGTAGCGGTTCTACATTCAGCCACCAGGCGGGGCTGCTGTGGGGATCTGTACCGTATGGCCGCCATTTTGTACACAATTCAGTTCTATACCAATACCATTCATTTGAAATCCTTCTCATTTTTCTTTTCCAAAATTTGTAAATTCCTGTATACTACCCGCATGTGTACGCAAACAAAACTCAGCTTGTATGAAAAATAAATGCAGATCCAGAAACAAGTTTTGGATTCTCCTGAGTTAGGTGTGTGGGTTAAATGTACTAGGTACCACAAGGACCCTTACCTAGTTGTGGCAGGAGTCTGTACAGGACTAGATACCACCAGGACCCTTACCTAGTTGTGGAAGGAGTCTGGGTAGGACTAGGTACCACCAGGACCCTTACCTAGTTGTGGCAGGAGTCTGGGCAGCACTAGGTACCACCAGGACCCTTACCTAGTTGTGGAAAAAGTCTGGGTAGGACTAGGTACCACCAGGACCCTTACCTAGTTGTCGAAGGAGTCTGGGTAGGACTAGTTACCACCAGGACCCTTACCTAGTTGTGGCAGGAGTCTGTATAGGACTAGGTACCACTAGGAACCTTACCTGGTTGTGGCAGGCGTCTGTACAGGACTAGGTACCACCAGGACCCTTACCTAGTTGTGGCAAGAGTCTGTACAGGACTAGGTACCACCAGGACCCTTTCCTAGTTGTGGCAGGAGTCTGTACAGGACTAGGTACCACCAGGACCCTTACCTAGTTGTGGCAAGAGTCTTTACAGGACTAGGTACCACTAGGAACCTTACCTGGTTGTGGCAGGCGTCTGTACAGGACTAGGTACCACCAGGACCCTTACCTAGTTCCGGCAGGAGTCTGTACAGGACTAGGTACCACCAGGACCCTTATCTAGTTGTGGCAGGAGTCTGTACATGACTAGGTACCACCAGGGCCCTTACCTAGTCGAGGCAGGAGTCTTGGCTTGGACGTACTAAGTAATGACCATGCAGAAGCTATTCTGTGTTGTTATTGAATACGCTGCGACACCTCCAGATAGAAAAGGAAATAAAACACGTCGCCAGTCCTTCATTACCCTGGTTTTATTTCAGGCTATCATACCTAATTTGCTGCTGGACGGTTGACTTTATTTTGTTTTGTTATTTTGATAAACCGGGTGTTCTTACAATTTTTTAGGACTATTCACTGTAGGTGTTCTAGCCAATTGTTGTAGGCCGCCTTCAGTTGTAAGAGATGACTAGAACTAGGAACTAGAACTAGGGACCCCATAGTCCGCTGGGTCTAGTTCCTGTGCACACTGCAGGTCAGGGCAAAAAACAGGTTTGTTTCAGGTCACCCGACCATACCAAAACCCTATATTATTTTATGCAATTCTGAAGACATTTTTATCTTTTTGCACTTTTTTGGGGTCAATTTTAGCTTTACAAACATTTTGAAAAAATCTTCCCATTTTTACACTTTGTTAGTCAATTTTAGAGTATGTAGAGGGGTATAAGAAAAAAAAAGTTTAAAGAAAAATCCGACCTACCGACCCTAGAGTTTCTTCCAATGTTTTTTTAATTTTTTATTTGGCCTCAGTATTTTGGTGCAGCTGTGTCTCACAGATACTGTTATGAGACTCCCCTCTTATGGGGTGACATTCTAATTATCACTGTTGGGTTATCACTCAGAAATGCAGTCAAGAGAAAGGCCTATCCAGCCATACCTATAAATATAAGTGACTGCAGCTAAGAGAGGTTACCAATTGTATTGGTGATATAATAGACTTTATCAAAAACAGGGGAAACCCTATGAAGTTATGAATCTTGGTGGTTCCTTCTGGGTTTGTGATATCATATAACATGTTGCTATATGATGGATGATGATAGAGGATGCTCCCGCCTGTTCCCAGACCATAACATCATAATAATCATGATTGAGTCATTAGGGCAATTGCTTTACTCTCTACTCACACCCACCGAGGTGATTGGGCATACTCCCTATCAGTGTGTAGAAACGGTGTTGTTTCTTCACACTGACAATTCACTCTGTGCATTGTGGGTAGCTAACCGCTAGTGGTTAATGATATGCATAGATCCCTGGGCCAACCCCCTCCCCCAAATTACAACTTGCCCTCCATGTATTTCCAATAGGTAGAGTAGAGTGGCTATTGACAACCTGTACATATGTAAAGGTTGTCAATAGCCACTCTACTCTACCTCACACTTTACCCTATTCACTGGGCTGTATCAATGCTGAGTACTACTCTGAAACTGAAGGTTATTATTAATATTATAGGTCAGGCCTGATTGCCTGCTGCCCAATACACCCTCCCTCCTCTCCAATGCAATACCCTACTAAGATCCAAGGCACTACTTTCAGGTATCTACCCATGATGCACATAGTGAATTGTGAGTGACAACATACTGGCCACAGACGTGTATGGTCACTCCGGGAGTGTGGTGATTGGGTAAACATGTTACCAGAGTCACAGCCTGGCCTGGTCTGTACTCTAAATCCCACCAAACTCCTTACGTCACTATTGGGTTATCACCTCCCAAATATCAGCCCCACTCACCCATGATCCAATCACCCTGCCCTACCACTATTAAAGGCTAAGACTTCTCAGACCAAATCGTAAAACCCTTTGCCAGGGTCGTTGTGTTTATATAACACCTCAGTTAAATTTAGAATTAGAAACAAGGATTCCTTTCTGCATTGTGTATCCCTAGAAGCCTAGTTCAATGATTAATTTAAGGAGGTTATCATAGCTTTATCCTGGTTTTATAAAATGTTTCATACCTAGCCAAGCCTGATTCATGGTTCCCCTACCAATTTCACCTGACCAGGCCGGGTCTACTGGTTCAAGGTAATAGAGTTGTCCAGTTGTGCTATTTATGGCTGATTGGGGATCAAACAAATGCAGAGCCCTGTGCTGGGTGCAGTCAGTAGGGTTTGTAAACTAAAAGTGCACAGTTAGGAACTACATGATCCACTCTCCTCCAGTCTCAGAGATGGGCCCTTTAACTGTCCCCAGACTAACTCTAACAGTGGACACCAAATATATAGAGAATATACTAGGGGAACTTACAAGAAGCAATGTTCACCTACTAGAAGCAATGTTCACCGAGCATCTCAAGGGGGGGGGGCAAAAATTTCCCATTCATGCAATAATCCACCAACCCCCCCTGTTCAAAACATTCGGCCAGTCATACTTATGACTTATACACTGGAGCTGTCTCTCTTTTCTAATTGTTGGCCCTCATCGAAAGACTTTACCTGTAAAGGATTTGTTGCCAATAAAAATCATCAAACTCAAACTCAAAACTCAAAAATGATGACCACTCCCTAGACCGTACTAGCATATCCTGGTACTTCATTAAGTCTGTACCCCATCTCCTTACCTCCCTACCTACAATGCATTGCGCTGAGTTAAAATGGCGGCCGCCATAGCCTAATATGCTAGTGCCGCATACTTATATTTGGTTTGTTTTCTATGCGGACCCGCTGAGTGATATACATGGTACTTGTGAGGAGGAAAGGCAAAGCAGCTCGAGGGAGGGGCTGGATAAAATTCCGAGCATCTTGAGGGTGGGAAAAATTCCCCACTGTGAAAATCCACTGCAGAGTGGTCAAAAGCAACTGTTATATTCTATAGAGGCTGTATTTCAGGCAACCTGGTGCAATAATCTAAACGACCTGGCGACTTTTGGAGATATTTTGCTATAGTAAAAATTGTCTAAAAAAAGTGACTTTGTGACCTGGGGCCCTTAATTTCGGTACCTTTCCAACTTTCCGACCCCCAATGATGACTATTCCCTAAACTAATGTTTTTTTTCTGTTTATAAATAACAAGTGTTGGTTTAAAGCTTGACTGTCATGGTTGAAGTGAGGCCAAAAGCACTTTTGGATATAGTTCAGATTTCAATCACAACAGGGCTCTTAAGAGCAGGGCGCTCAGCTCTTACAGGCAAAAGATAGGGCGAATATGGTATAGCTGGACAATGCTCATGGTCCCCTGTCCAAACACTGCTGCCCTCTGGTGGAACTGTTATTTTAGTTCATGTATGTAAAATGCTGAACTCATTCACTGACGGCCCAGCTTTAATTACAGATGCAGACCCGCTGAGTGCCATACAGGGGGCGGGCGTGTTGTCTCGGTCCTCCACCAGGGGGCCACCCCGTGCTGCCCAGGACGTCCTGCAGGGGAGCACCTACAGCAACAAGGTACGTCTCCATGGTTACACGTGACCCTTTAAGGACGCATGTCGCTCAAACTAAAAGATGACATTCGTCGTCATGATGCACCAATGCAGCCCTGGTGAGTAACTCGCCGGTGCCGCATTGGTGCATCATGCTGACCCTCCAAGAGTGTCTCAACCCCATAGGGTTGGCATGATGCTTGGATGAAGCATTGACAAGTTACTCGCCAGGGCTGCATTCATGCATCATGACAACCAAGGATATGATGTATTAAGGTATCATGCCATCCTTAAAGGGTTAAGGACACATGTCGCTAAAAGATTACATTTGTCGTCATGGCAAAGGTCTGTCCAGGACTAGGTACCATCAGGACCCTTACCTAGTTGTGGCAGGAGTCTGTATAGGACTAGGTACCATCAGGACCCTTACCTAGTTGTGGCAGGAGTCTGTATAGGACTAGGTACCACCAAGACCCTTACCTAGTTGTGGTAGGAGTCATGGCATTACTAGGTACCACCAAGACCCTTACCTAGTTGTGGCAGGGGTCTGTACAGGACTAGGTACCACCAGGACCCTTACCTAGTGGTGGCAGGGGTCTGTACAGAACTATGTACCATTAGGACCCTTACCTAGTTGTGGCAGGGGTCTGTACAGGACTAGGTACCAACAGGACCCTTACCTAGTTGTGGCAGGGGTCTGTATAGGACTATGTACCACCAGGACCCTTACCTAGTTGTGGCATGAGTCTGTACAGGACTAGGTACCACCAGGACCCTTACCTAGTTGTGGCAGGGGTCTGTACAGGACTAGATACCACCATCAAGGGGGGTAGTTGGAGTGGGGTTGGGCTCAATGATGGAGGCCAGTCTAACCTAACCCTCCCCTCACTGCCTCCAATGAACCGCCCATATAATGTTATTATGCTATTTTCGTTGTCGGTCAAAACATGTTTACCTGGGTCGCTGCCTCTTTTAGCCTGCGTGATTACTCTTCATCGTCTTTAGCCTGATTGGTCAGTTCTTTGCTGATCCCTGATTGGTCAGTTCTGTGCTGATTGCATGCCATGCCAGGCAGTCTGTTAACCCTTTAAAGTGGCATTCTCACCGAGCGCATCCCGCTCACAATTCTAGTACTGTTCTAGTTTGCTTTGTGGTTAAGTGTGAGTGGTGAGAATGCCCCTTTAAAGGACACCATCTCGCTAAAAGATGACATTTGTTGGCATGATGGACCAATGCAGCCCCGGCAAGTAACTCAGTAGTGATGCATCGCTCCATCATGGGGACGCTTTGGGAGTGTCTCAACTCCATTGAGTCGACATGATCCTTGATTTTAGGTTGCCAGGGCTGCATACATGCATCATGACGACCAGGGTATGATGCATTAATTCTTAAATGGTTAAGAGGTTTATTCCGAGGTGGACTACTGATGAGCTTCAGAAATGTAACCGAGACGAATACAAAGCTCATTGATGAAGGACTACACTTTTAAGCTTCTTACACAAAAACGATGTCCACGTTCCGCCGTGAGGTTGTCCTGATGACCACCGATGACTGCTTGCATGAATGCTTGCATTTATGCTTGCATTCATGCATCATGCCCTTGGTTGTCATGATGCATGAATGCAGCCCTGGCGAGTAACTTGCAAGCACTGCATTCAAGCATCAAGGGTCAGCATGATACACCAATGTAGCCCTGGCGAGTTACTCGCCGGGACTGCATTGGTGTTTCATGCCGAGAAATCTCTTTTAGCGACATTCATCCTTAAAGGGTTTAAGGGTTATGGCAGAAACTGTAGTTTGCTAATTCATTGAGCAGTACTCTGGTATTAAACCAATTGGTTACAAAAGGAAGTACTAGCCTCAACAGTTACATAAGAAACACATATTTTCGTGATTTTCGCAACTTTTAAAAATCGCGAAAATATGTACAGAACGAAAAATTATCCAATATGGTCATACTACTAAATTTTTGGAATACGGTAGTAGTAGATGCTGCATTGGTGTATTATGACAGGAGTGTCTCAATCCTGTAGGGTCGGCATGATGGGTTTGCAGCCCTAGCGAGTTACTCGCTAGGGCTGCATTCATGTATCATGTCGACCAAGGCATGCTACATGAATGCATTATGCCAACCTTGAAGGGTTAATGCACCATGCGACCCTTAAATGGCTAGTTAAATTAGGTGCACCCCATTAGCACATGATCTCCTTTTCCAAGAAAAAAATTTCAGCTGAAAATAGCTTCTTTTAAAAGCCCAGAGACATGTCTATTGTATCTAGAGACATATTCCTTTCTCTTTCAACATGGATTTATAACCTCTGGAATTGTAGTCAGAACCTAGAGATTGAATAAGCCTGTCACACGAACACTATTTTTGACCACAGATTGTAATAAAGACTTGGTCATGGCTTTTTCTAAGAGACTACAGTTAGGGTTGGGGTTAGGGTTGGGGTTAAGGTTCGTCTCTCTCCAAATTCTGAGACACTATTATGATTGTTTGGTTAAAGATTCCCTCTTAAAACAGGGGGGCAGTGTCTTTGGAGACTAGAGACATGTCTCTGGCCATTTTATAAAAGGAATTTTTTACCTGTAAATTTCTTCTTATAAATGGAGATCATGTGCTAATAGCCTGATGCACATCACACATTGGGCACTCACTGCGGTCTCTAACCAGAACAGCTCAGTTACTATGGTGACTAGGCGGGTATTTGTGTTAATTCACACATTCAGTATACCAACAATACCAAGACTAGTTCTTTAGAACTGTTTATCAGAGGGATCATATGCTGGTTCATACAAATGGGTGTGTGTTGTATACTGGTAGCGTATACACATATTCACACTGTTTCTGCCAATGCTTATGAAATACATTTTTCAGTTATAACCCTTTAAGGACAGCATGTCGCTAAAAGATGACATTTGTGGACATGATGCACCAATGCAGCCCTGGCAAGTAACTCGCCGGTGCTGCATTGGTGCATCATGCCCACCCTTTGAGAGTGTATCTCACCATTAGTCACGATGCATGAATGCAACTCTGTTGAGGGCTCGATTCATGCATCCTAACAAAATTATACACTAAAACACCATATGTTGCCTTCAAAGGTTTATTCAATTCTTGGTTTGTGAATACACAAAGTCATCCCTCCAAACACAACTTGGGAATTAAATTATCATGACTAGGGAGAATCAGGGGGAAGTCACCATAACACAAGAATATTCTCAAGAATTGTGAACATGTCCTATCCACAAAAAGAACTCGAAAATTTCACGTTCACAACTGGGAGGAATGACTCAAGTTAGGGTAGATTCACCTGGAGTCGGACACATACCTTAAGACGGACACCTGATTTTGAGGCTATTGGAGCATTTTAAGCCCTTAATTTGTGAATAATTGTTAAGTTATAGTGTTAATCTTTCCAAAAAGCACTAGAAGTATGTAGTACGGTACATAAATAACCTCAGATTTCACTGTCCGTCTCAGGGTATGTGTCCGACTCAGGGTGAATCTACCCTAGTCTCTTGTGTATTTCCCAAGAAAAACACAAGCTGAATACACAAGATACACGCGGGAGATTCTCGGGAATAGTAAACGTTCCTAGTGACATATTCAATGGTGATGTGTATTTCCCGAGTTTTTACTCATGCTATTAACAAGAGATTCCATGTAGAATGATGACATGAATTTCCCGAGTTCCACTCGTTCAAGAAAGTGTCCAGAGAACATTCCAGAAACTTGTTAAAAAAAACACATAAAAAAACAAGAAATTCCAGGGAATATGACACAAGAAAATGTCCACAAAATGTTTACAAAACGTTTGCAGATTCTCCTAGGGATCACGTCAAGTCAAGACTCAATAATGGGTAAGAAAACAAGGAGTAGTTGCTGTTTCCCGAAGGACCACGACTACAAAAGTGCCCTAGAATCTGTTGACATTCACCATGTAGACATAATTATGCATCAAATTTCCCACCCCTGTTCTCATTGGCTGTTCATGTGGTCAGCTGGTCACACTGTGGTCAAGCCCTGACCTATTCATACTGACACTGTGCTAATGTAAGTGCAGTTTGTTAGACACTGGCACCTGTTGTGGTGGGGCCTAGTTTTGTGTGTTATAGATTCCACTGATAGTCTGCAGGTGCTACGACCTGACTATACTATTTATGTGGTTGCCAACTGTTTGTGGGGGCATGAGAGCTATGAGTGTGATAGGCCTAGGGCCTATTTGTATAGGGTGGTTGGGCTAGATACCATACATTGTATAACTCAATATACCACTATGCTATTCTCAAGACTCAAGAATGGTATGAGGGCACTTTTTTAACTTTTTTCTTTTCGCTGAGAAAGAAATGGCGCAGAGAATCTAGGCACTCAAAGAACCGTTCAGATATAAGAGAGGTCAATAGGCATATATATGTCTCATTTAGTTCATTGTATCCGGGTATACCAAATAGATGCCTATAATCATTTTGTTCATTATCATCATCATATTATTTCATTAAAATTTGAAAAAAAAAGTTGGTGTGGCCTTATCAGGTGGGTTACCTAACCCTTTAAGGACGGCACTGTTACTTAATGCATCATGCCCTTGGTCATCATGGTGCATGAATACAGCCCTGGCGAGTAACTCACCAGTGCTGCATTCAGGCATCATGCCGACCGTACGGGGTTGAGACACTTCCGAAGGGTCGGCATGATGCACCAATGCAGCACCAGCGAGTTACTCACCGGGGCTGCATCATGACGACAAATGTCATCTTTTAGCAACATCCATCCTTAAAGGGCTTAACGTCACCTTTTTTAGGCCTAGAGATGGTGTTTGTTACAAACAACTTGTTTTGACTCCACACCTGGTTAGCATGTACATGTGGGGGTCAGGGGCGATACACTCGCCATCTGAAATTTGGTCCATAGATAGGATGGCATGGGACACTCCCATAGTTGCTTGAAGGCCTACAGTGCACAGGAAAGGTGAGACAAATCCAAAAGATGAATCCCCATTTTAACTATTATTAGTAGTATAGTATGTATCGGAACGGGACTATAGTTAAGTACTGTTTATTACTCAATCGACATGCAGCCAATCAGAGGCCTCCATTTGGTCACGTGACCGGAAGTGACCTACTTAGGGGATTAGTGGTGACGTCACGTGACCTAGTTAGCCAATCAGAGGCCGCCATTGGGTCACGTGACCGGAAGTGACCTACTTAGGGGATTAGCGGTGCATTCTGGGTAACCCTGCAGCCAATCAGAGGCCTCCATTGGGTGACCGGAAGTGACCTACTTAGGGGATGGTGCATTCTGGGTAACCTACTGACCTACTTAGGGGACCGGAAGTGACGTCACATGACCTAATGGCCAACCGGAAGTGACCTCATTGAGGATCACGTGACCGGAAGTGACCTGATTGATCACGTGACCGGAAGAAGAAGAAGAAGAAGAAGAAGAAGAAGAAGAAGTGACGTCACGCGACTTAATGAAGAGATGAGCGTCTTTAAGGGGTCACGGGCTTTAAAATGTGATATCTTTTTTTTTTGGAGGAGGAGGCGAGTCTCTTATTTTTTTTTGGTAAACTAATAAAAAACACCACGATATAAGTTTTTTTTTCATTTTTTATTGTTTTACGAGCGACTGGAAGTGACTTATTGAACTAGTTAGAAGCGTTCTTTAGAGTGTATAAGGGGGAAGGAGGGGAAGGAGGGGAGGGGAGGGGGGGAGGGGGGCCCTTTTAACATGCATGGGGAGGGGGGCGCTTTTAGGATGCATGGGGCGAGTGGGGGAGGGGGGGAGGGGGGGGGGGAGGGGGGCACTCTAGGGGGGGGCACTCTAAGGGGCGCGTTTGTCTCTTTTAAGAAAGAAAAAGATTTTCAATCGAGAGACACGCTTCTTCCTCTCGAGAGGAAGAAGCGTGTCTCTTCGTGTTTTTTTTTGTTTATCACGGGCTGCGATGAGGTGATCAGCTGCGACTGGAGGAAGTGACACTTTAAGAGATCGCGCGTCTTAATTGTTATGATATATATATATTTTTTTTTTTTTTTTTTTTTTTTTTTTACTTACTAATAAAGAAGACGTATGAAAATAAAACACAACAATTCACATGTCCGTCGTTCTCGTTGTTTCTTGCTTGATAAAGTCAAGTAATATCGCGATGCCGAGGCCAAACTTTCCCATGTCCTCAGTCAACACTCGAAGGAGTTCAAAAGGCGTACCGCCGGCGCCGTCAGCTTCATCTTGCCACATTTTCAACACTCGGAAGGCCCACTCAGCGGGACTTCCTCCGTATTCGCATTCTTCAGCGATCTTATCTAACCTCTCAGGCGACAATTTTAAATGGTCCCCCACCTCTTTCCACCTGCTACCCAGACGTCTGCCGAGGGTGCCCAAGTGCTTATGCATCGCGCGCGAGTCGGGGTTTTCGAAATCCAACCCCTGTCTGTGGAGAAGGGCCATCCACTGAGCCAACAGTTCCATGCGTCTAATGCGGGTGAAGACGCGACCGAGCTCGCCCCATCTATGACGATGCGGGGTTTCACCCCACCACACTCGGAACATCGCCGTACACAGCTCCTCCGGTGTCTTGACACTGCGCTCTACTAGAGCATCCATACGGGCGGCGCTGACTTTTAAGCTACTGCCCAACTCTCTCCAACAGCCGCTCAACTCTTTACCTAGTTGACGAAGCAAGGCGTCGCTATAGGCTAACCGCCGCTGTCCTACCTGTCGGGTCTCCCCATCATCGGTCTGCTGCCTCGCGCCGCGTCTCACGTCGTCAAGCCGCATTAACTTTTTTTTCAGGCGCACCGGGCGGTGAAGGCGAGCTTGAAAGTGGAATAGCTTGAGCCATCTCGTCTCGTCTTGGCGGCGGCGGCAGCGGCGGCAGCGGTGGCGGCGGTGGTGGTGGTGGCGGTGGTGGTGGTAGTAGCCGTTACTGGGGTCAGAGGCGATATGTTTTTTTTCCAACAGAAATGAGAGCTTTTTATACAGAGGGAGTTTAATCCCATTTCCAACAGCGCTCCAGCTGTCTAGCGCCCTGTCCGCATGACGCTTTTTCAGCCGCTCCGCTCCTTAAGAGCTTAGATGACGAGGGGGTGTGGCATCGCTATCCGTGGAGACCAGCTGAAAACGGTGTTTTTTCCTCACTCATAGCCTTAATACCTCCTACCCCCTACCCGAGGACGTCTCCCTCCCTCTGACATTCATTGTAACAAACGTCAGAGGTCAGGTGAAAATCGGATTTTTTTTCATGCACAGCCTTAGGCAGCTGTCACCCCTCCCTATTGAACTAGCCGGCCGCCCGCCCGCCTGGCCGGCCCGGTCTACTCACCACGGCAGGAGGTGGCGATTTTTGTCTTACACTTAAGTCGCTCACCACATGCACACGCCTCTACTCACAGACAGACACGTTCGTCTTAGGGGGGTCCTGCTTCACGCCACACGCCTCCTGTAGTTTTTTTTTGTATACACACTGTAAGCTCATCACCGTTACCGTTAATCCTTTATACAGCTAACGCGCGCTGAATGGCTGAACAGGGTGGTAAGCGGCTTAGCTCACCACAGTGGATCCCTCAAAAAGGGATCCAGCTGAAAACGTCATACCTTATGTCTTTGTGAATGGCCGCCGCCGGTCAGTCGACGGCAGGCAGCAACCGCTTAACCCTTTATACAGCTAATGCGCGTTGAATTGCTGAACAGGGTGGTAAGCGGCTTAGCTCATCATCACAGTCGATCTCTCAAAAGAGGGGGGGGAAAGGGATCCAGCTGAAAACGTCATGCCTTATGTCTTTTTGTTTCTCTTTGTGAATGGCCGCCGGCCAGCCGGCGGCAGCTGAACAGGGTCGGTAAGTAGCTTAGCTCTAGAAGCGAGAAGGCGTATATAAGGGGCTTGGAAACTTCCATTCACTCACTCATTCTTTTTTGCTGCTCTCTACAGTCACCACCATGAGCAAAAGACAACAGCTAGCGGCGTTCAAGAACAAGAAGACTACGCGGAACAGCGTTCGTTTAGCGTCAGTGCCTGCTCTTGCTACTGAACATGAGACTACCGCCGCAGCCGGTTGGTCTTATCACCCTCCTGCTGTAGCGAGCGCTCGCGGCAGTAGTAGTAGTAGTAGTAGCAGTAGCACTAGTAGTAGCAGTAGTAGTAGTAGTGGTAGTAGTACTAGTAGTACTACTGGTAGCAGTCGTCGTGCTAGCGACGTTGTTACACTCGCGACGGTACACGTTGCTGCTAAGCGCGCTGCCGCTGCTACCGCCGTCCCGCCTGCCGCTGCTGCTGCTGCTGCTGCTGCTGCTGCGCCTGCTACTGCTGCGCTTGCTACGGCTGCGCCTGCTGAGGCTGCTGCTGCGCCTGCTACTGTTGCGTCTGCTGCGGCTGCGCCTGCTGCGGCTGCTTCTGCTGCACCTGCTGCTACTGCTACTACTACTGACGACAACGCTCCTGGCACAGCGCAGTACTGGCAACCGGGTTTTTACCTCCCCACTACTGTTGATGACTTTGATGACCTGCCGCACGTTGCACAGCCCCTCTCCTCCACCACTACATCGACGGACGCCCTCGACGCCGCTCGCGCTGAGAGTTACAGCTATTCGGACACTCAGCCCCTGAACCGAGAAGAAGAGGAGGAGGAGGAGCAGCAACAGGGTGAGACAGAGAACGACGCTGACGACGAGGCGTACGAAGAACCCGAAGGGCAAGGGGTGAGCGGTACGTTTTTCGGCTTCCCTCTTCGACCTTTCGACCTCACTTCCTCCACTGCTAGCGCCCCCCCGTCCGGTCCGTGGCGACTGCCCTCACCGCCACCTTACGAGGGCGGCGGCGGCGCTTCATCTTCTACCGCTACACACAGCACGGACGGCGTGTGGCTGCGCTGTTCCAACAACGAGACCTCCGATACCACCAGCGCTGACGCTGCTCCTGCTATCGGTTCTGCTGCTGATTCAGCTCACGCTGATGGTGTTACTCATCCTGCGGGTGTGAAACGTTCTAAGGTGAGTTCCAGAACAACAAGGCCCACTAAGAAGAGAAAAATACAAGAAAAAGAAGGAGATGGACGAGAAGAAGCAGAGAAAACACTCGGGTTAGAGTTCTGCTTAGACGGAGCTTTGACGCTGGAGATCTGGGAGGACGTGGCTAGACTGTCTAGGAGGCCGCGCTACACAAAAGACGGCCAGGTGAAAGAGGCGTCTCTGACCAGAAGCAAGCGAGTGCACTTCACGGCCGACGCGCTGCGCGAGCTCATAGCACGCATCGCCGATATCCGCGCAGTGGTGCGCATACGCGACACAGCGGCCGCGCAAGGAAAACCTAATCACACCCCCTGGTTCGCAGTGCTGGATGAGGCGGGCGAAGTGTACGCAGCTGTGAGCTACTACAGCGGTAAGAACCTCGTCCACGTGCGCAAGTACGAAGGTCCTGACAAAAAACCCACACAGCAGGGGGTGACGCTGTCCGCCAGAGCGCTCAAAGAGTTGGATGACAAAACAGAGATCATTCTGAAATATCTCGGCATAGATTCGGAATGAGAGACGCTCAACGCTCACGCGCGCACACACACACAGCGTTTGACGTACGCTGTATGAGACAGACAGACAGACAGACAGACGGATACACAGACAGCAGACAGAAAGATAGTTACATAGACGACAGATTGATAGATGGCTAGATAGATAGATAGATAGTTAGACGGCTAAGTAGTTGGTAACCGAGTGAAAAAAAACATGACACAGTACGTATGCGAAAAGTGTTTCAAAATGTTTAAAAGAGCGTACAACCACGAGAGACACGTAGAAAATTGTAGAGTAGTAGCTAAGTTTTGCCCTCTATGCGGCGAAGGGGATTGCCGAAAGAGCGCTTGTCGACGCGAATCTCTGGACGGGGTGACCGTCCCTCCGCGCATATGTGCTGTACCGAACGGGGAGGAAACGTTCACGGCGAATTGGCCTGCGATACAAACGGGCGTCAGGATGCACGGGACTCGCGTGAGTGTAACAAACTTCAGGCTACCAACCGGCGAGTTGAGTGACGCTGTAGATACTATGCGTCGCATTCACTTGACACAAAGATTCAGATACAAAGTGGGTTTCTCGGTAGGCTTACTGTTACAACACAGAGAAGACAAGAGCAAACTGCGCTACTTCCACGCCTCCCAGAACAACGCAACTCTCATACAACCGCTCCCTACTGTAACTAATTCAGAAACTTTGGAAGAGCTCCTCTCAAAGATGCAAAACACCGTCGCTTGCGAGGAGGTACGGAAACTTTGCGACGCTGACACCAAGTGGCACGTTCTTTTTCCTACCAATTTGAACATCTGCGTTTACATGGGACCGGGGGAATTCCCCATAGGCGGTAGGATCACGCAGGCCGGTCGAGTTGGAAAGAGAAGCGGCGTGTTAGATTTTCCCAACAAGGACAACCTCTGCATCTTCCGCTGCATTTCCTTTCACTTATACAACACCAGCAAGCGCGCTTCAGATTTGTTACGTCAGTTCTGTCCCGCTGCCACACCTGAATCCTTTCCGGGTCTGAACATCCGCGACTTACCCGCGTTAGAGAACTTGTTTGACGTACAAATAGCGGTTTACACCGCGTCGCGTCAAGTGCCGGGGCGGAAGTTGAGAAGACGCGTTACTCTGATCAGACCGCCTTCCAGAACTGTGGCCGCCCGAGGTAAAGTCAACCTACACCTGACGGCGAAAGGCGGTTTGCACGTCTCTCTCGTCACGGACTTCAACGCGTACGCGGGCATATACGAATGTTGCAAGTGTAAGGCGGCGTTCACCACCGAGTTCTTGCTGAAGAGACACAGGAACCAGCTTTCCTCTTGCCGACAAGTCAAGTTGCGCTACGTAGGTGGCATCTACCAAAATTCGAGAACGATTTTCGAAGCGCTAGCAGACTTCTCCATTTTTCCCCCCGACGGACATTCCGGAATCTACCCTTACAAGATCGCCTTCGATTTCGAGGCTTTCTTCAGACCGTGCAAAGAACCGTCGACGGAGCACGTGTCCCTGCTGTGGGATCACGTCCCTTTGTCGGCTAGCGTCGCATCCGACTTTCCGGGGTGGGAGGGGCCCGTCTGCTTCGTCAGAGCGTCCGACGCAGATTCCGACCCCTTGTTGGACCGAGTTTTAAATCACATAAACGAGAACGCCAAAGCGATCGGGGAAGCTGTGCTAGAACTTTACCGACCGACGTTAGCGAAGTTAGATGCGGCGATAGGTGAAGCTCTCCTGCTGGAGGAGGCGACGTTCACCACCCCTTCTCCAGGCGGCTTCGCTGCGGCTCAGACCAGACACCCGTTAGTTCAACTGAAGAAGCGTCTTCTGAGATACATCCGTCAAGCTCCAGTGGTGGGCTTCAACTCGGGGCGTTACGACTTGAACCTGATCAAAATACGCCTTCACTCGTTCTTCGCCTCCGGAGACCGAAGAAACCAAGAATTCAGCGTCATAAAGAGAAGCAATCAATACTTGGCGGTTTACACACAGCACACGGTTTTCTTGGACGTAGTCAACTATTTGGCACCCGGTTACAACTACGCGACCTATTTGCGAGCTTTCACCAGGAACGAAGAGAAAGGTCACTTTCCTTACGAATGGATGACGTCTACCAGGAAACTGGCAAACAGAACGCTGCCGCCGAGATCGGCTTTCGACAGCGAGCTGACGGGCGTCAAAATGTCCGAATCCGACTACGCCGCATGTCAGAAAGTTTGGTCCGACGAGAAGATGCAAACTATGGAAGACTACTTGATCCACTACAACAACAAAGACGTGAAACCTTTCATAGAAGCTCTGAAAAATCACGCTAAATTTTTCCAAGATCGCGGCATCGACATGTTGAAAGACGGAGTTTCTCTCGCCGGTTTGACTTTACGCTTCCTCTTCCAAAACCTAGAAGACGCGTTCACAACGTTTCCCCAGTTCGACGCCGTCCTCCACGCTCTGATCAAAGAGAATCTAGTCGGCGGTCCTTCCATCATCTTCCATAGATTTCACGAGAAGGGCACCACGCGGATAAGGGAGCACAAGTACGGCGAAGAAGCGAGACCGTGCCAACACATCCTAGGACTAGACGCTAACTCACTGTACTTGCGCTGCATGAGCGAAGCGCACTGCACGGGCTATTACGCGGTGAGACGGCCCGAGACCGAGTTCAAGCCCGAAATCAGGCAAAGAAACTCTCACAGCGCTTTGGAGTGGTTACGCTTCGTAGAGCACGACCGCGACGTGAAACTGCGCCACGCTCTGAACGGCGGCGAGATGGCGGTAGGCTGTCGGAGAATTCGCGTGGACGGATTTCACGCGGCCTCTAATACGGTTTTCCAGTTTCACGGGTGTTGGTTCCACGCTCACGAGTGCATACCGTCGCACCGATATCAGTGCGCTTCACTGAGAGAGGAGAGACGCGACAGAACGACCAGAGTAAGCGCTTACTTGAAAGCGTTAGGTTACAAGCTGGTCGTCGTGTGGGAGTGCGAATGGCGAGAGATGAAGCGTCGAGATGAGCGGGTCAAGGCCTCCCAACAACGCTGGAAGGTTGACGCTTTGAAAGTGTCTCGAAACGCGATGAGCGAGAGCGACATCCTTTCCGCTGTGAAAGAGGAGAAAATGTTCGGTTTAGTTCAAGTGGACATCACTACGCCGCCTCACCTACGAGAGTACTTCGAAGAAATGACCCCCGTTTTCAAGAACGCGACCGTTTCAAAATCGGACATAGGCCCTCACATGTCAGACTTTGCGCAGGAAGAAAAGCTGTTGAGCACGCCTCAGAGATGTCTGATAGGGAGTTACCACGGAAAAAATATTCTCTTGGGAACGCCGCTTCTCAAGTGGTATTTAGAGCACGGTTTGATAGTCACCAAAGTGCAGCTGGTGGTAGAATACCTACCTAAACGCTCCTTTGCCGGTTTCGCGGACGAAGTGACGGCGGCGCGAAGACGTGGCGACGTGAACGAGAACGAGAAAATTCTGTCAGACTGTTACAAGTTAATGGGAAACGCTACGTACGGTAAAACAATCTGCAACAAAGAAAAACACACGGCGGTGAGATACACTGACAGTCGGAAGTTCGAACTATTGGCCAATTCGTGGCGCTTCAAAAAGGCGTCCGAGTTGACTTCCGATCTGTTTGAAGTCGAACTACAACCGAAAACGGTCAAGAACAACCTCCCTATTCAGATAGGGTTCATGGTATACCAGTACGCGAAGTTGAAAATGTTAGAGTTCACATACGACTTCTTGGATAGATTCGTCGATCGGCGCGATTATGCCCTTTGTCAAATGGACACCGACAGTCTTTACATGGCTCTCAGCGGTGCCACGTTGGATGACCTAGTGAAACCTCGCCTGAGAGAGACGTACTTCAGAGAGAAACGAAAGTGGCTTCCGACAGCGGTGTGCGACGAGCACTTAGAGCTTTTCGTGAAGACAAAAACGGAAAGAGTGCGAGAATGGTGTGCGCCGCCCGGCGGATGTTGTGAGAGACGGTACCTTCACGATCTGAGAACTTCGGGGCTCATGAAAGCGGAGTGGGAAGGTGACGGGATCCTAAGTCTCAACCCTAAGACTTACATTTGCTACGATCGAGTCAGCGACACCGGTGAAAGAAAATCCAAAAAATGGAGTGCAAAAGGCGTACAGAAGAAACAAAACCCCCAGGAACCAGACGCCTTCTTGGATGTTCTTCGCCAACGAAAAACTCTCATTGCTGTAAATAGAAATTTCAAAGTGGTGCGAAACAAAATGGTCACCTACACCATAGAGAAAGACGGCGTGCGCTACTTGTATTATAAGCGTCGCGTGCATTCTGACGGTGTGACAACGAGTCCTTTAGAGATATGAAAAAAAAAAAAAAAAAAAAAAAAAATAAGCGTGTGCATCTTTTCAAAAATAGAGTGTTTATCAAGATTGAAAAAAAAATAAATAAAAAAAAATTAAAAGAAAATATTGTTGTGTTTTTATTATCATACGGCTTCTTTTACTAGTAAGTCGCGCAGTCTCTTAAAGCGTCACTCATGTGACGACGTCGCTTCCAGTCACGGGATCCTAAACAAAAAAAAAAACTTCTTCTTCTTCCGGTCACGTGATCAATCAGGTCGCTTCCGGTTGGCCATTAAGTCGTGTGACGTCACTTCCGGTCACGTGACTCATCAGGTCACTTCCGATCACGTGATCCTAAATTAGGTCATATGACGTCACTTCCGGTCCCCTAAGTAGGTCAGTAGGTTACCCAGAATGCACCATCCCCTAAGTAGGTCACTTCCGGTCACCCAATGGAGGCCTCTGATTGGCTGCAGGGTTACCCAGAATGCACCGCTAATCCCCTAAGTAGGTCACTTCCGGTCACGTGACCAAATGGAGGCCTCTGATTGGCTAACTAGGTCACGTGACGTCACCACTAATCCCCTAAGTAGGTCACTTCCGGTCACGTGACCAAATGGAGGCCTCTGATTGGCTGCATGTCGATTGAGTAATAAACAGTACTTAACTATAGTCCCGTTCCGATACATACTATACTACTATTATTTAATTATGATATAATTGAGACCTGGCAGGTAAAATGGATGGCATCTAGTCACTTGGCAAGTTTGTCCCTGCGTGATTGATTGAGTGAGTTATGCTTGTTTAACACCATTTTGACAGCTAAGGCCTTATATTCATGGCAAGAAGGCTACATTAAATCAATTTTACAGATAGATACATTTGTCTGAGTCCGCGCATATGGGTATCAGACTTACAAAGAGGGACAGAAGAGAGAAGATGAAGACCCTTTTAGGACAGATGTAACTAAAGGATGACATTTGTCATCATGATCCACCAATGCAGCCCCGGCAAGTAAATCGCAACGGCTGCATTAGAGCATCATGCTAACCTTTCAGGGGTGTCTCAACCCCATAGGGTCGGCATGATGCTTGAATGCAGCCCTGGCAAGTTACCCACGAGGGCTGCATTCATGCATCATGATGACCAAGGGCATGATACATTAATGCATTATTCCATCCTTAAAGGGTCAAGATGGACTAGGGAAGCCATGTCAACATGTTGATGAACCAATCATATGACACCTTGTTAAAGCAAACCCTTTAGGGTGGCATGTCCCTAAAAGGTGATATTTGTCTTCGTGATCCACCAATGCTGCCATAGCAAAGTAACTCTCTGGGGCTGCATTGTTGCATCATGCTGACCTGTTTGGAGTGTTACTGTATCTACCCCCTATAGGGTCCACATGATGCTTAAATGCAGTGGATCAGGAATATCTGCATTCATGCATCATGACGACCAAGCTCATGATGCATTTAGGCATTATGCTGTCCTTAACGGCCTGTTGCTGGAAGGCTTCATTAATTTTGTTGTTGTCATGATGCATGAGCAGAGCGCAAGTGAGAAACTCCCCGCCGCTGCCTCGAGGCAGCATGTCCGCCTTTCAGAAGTGTGTCAACCACCGAAATGTCAGTATAATGTATCAATTACTCACCAGGACTGGATTCATGAAGTATTAAGCTGACAAACAGGTATAGGCCATTGACCCTTAAAAATGGTATATCAGCTAATAGACTTCCCAAACCTTTTCTTCAAAATGGATATAATTTTAACAAAAACCCTATTGAAAATATTTCTGTTATTGACAGTTCACACTGTCAGCAGTGGAAATTATTCCTGTTATTGACAGTTCCTCATGCGAACTGTCAATAGTGGAATATTTCTGTCTTATTGACAGTTCCCACTGACATTGGAGTCAAAAAGTGTTTTTTTTGGCAAAAGTGTTTTTTTTTTAGCAAAAGTGTTTTTTTCACCAAAATCGGTTTTGCCCTCAAAATCGGTTTTGTCCTCAAAATCGGTTTTGGACCCAAATCGGTTTTGCCCTCAAAATCGGCTTTTGACCCCGAAATCGGGTTTTGCACTGAAAATCGGTTTTGCACTAAAAAACGATTTTCTACTTAGATTGATTTTTTCACCAAAATCGGACTTTCCACCAAAATCGGACTTTCCACCAAAATCGGACTTTCCACCAAAATCGAACTTTCCACCAAAATCGAACTTTCCACCAAAATCGAACTTTCCACCAAAATAGAACTTTCCACCAAATAGAACTTTCCACCAAAATAGAACTTTCCACCAAATCGACCTTTCCACCAAAATCGAACTTTCCACCAAAATCGAACTTTCTACCAAATCGAACTTTCCACCAAAATCGAACTTTCCACCAAAATCGAACTTTCCACCAAAATCGAACTTTCCACCAAAATAGCTCCCAGGATTACGACAGTGATGATCAGGAACTGTCAATAAGAGATGAAATTCCCACTATTGACAGTTCGGTGAAGAACTGTCAATAGCAGTATAATTTACCATTATTGACAGTTTGAACTGTCAATAAGAGAAAAATATCCCAGTATTGACAGTCTGAACTGTCAATAAGAGGAAAGTTTTCCACTATTGACAGTTTGAACTGTCAATAGCTAAATCAAGGTGGGCCGGCTATTGACAATGCAAACTGTCAATAGTGGAAAACTTTCCGCTTATTGACAGTTCAGACTGTCAATACTGGGATATTTTTCTCTTATTGACAGTTCAAACTGTCAATACCAGGATATAATTCCCTTATTGACAGTTCACACTGGCAATAAGAGATTCATTTTCTCTTATTGACAGTTCCTTTTTAGAAGTGTCAATAAGAGAATCTTTTTTTCCTTATTGACAGTTTGAACTGTCAATAAGGGAATTATATCCTGGTATTGACAGTTCAAACTGTCAATAAGGGAATTTTATTCTGTTATTGACAGTTCGAACTGTCAATAGTCACAGGCTAATTTTAATGTCAAGGGTTTTGTTATTATTTTAGCTGATATGCAGTACTCAATGTTAAATATATTTGTCTATAAATGCATGATTTGAGATAGAAAAAAATGTTGCTTATTCACCTCACTGACTCAGTGTCTCCCCTATGTGAGCATACCGTGAACTAAGCTAATCGGGAAAGCACTGAGCCATGCAGTATAAACACATAGGAAGTTTTAGTGTTGACCTACAGTAAAGATTATGACACTGCTTGTGTTAATTTCATATGCTTATATACTGCCAATCACCTTATAAGTTGGGGAATGTGTATAGAACATGATACACAATAGTAATATAGCATTAGTTAAAAGTCACCCAAATTTAGCTGATATGCCATCTTTAAAGGACAGCATCATGCCTTTATGCATCATGCCGACTTTATGAGGATGAGACAGTCCTGAATGGTTGGCATGATACACAAATGCAGCGCCAGTGAGTAACTCGCCGGGGCTGCATTTGTGTATCATGTCGACAAATGTTATCTTTTAGCCACATCCGTCTCTAAAGGGTTAAAGCACTATGTTGCCCCTAGAGGGTTATGGCTAGAATATGACAGTTGTGCCTTGAAGCAAACTCAGGCAGAGTTGTTGACTAAGGTGCTTATATTATAATTCTAATAGTTCTGCAGGCCGTTCAAGCACAGATACTGGGTAGTCTTGAGTAATAACTGTCAATTCTTGGAATTAGAAGAATGTAAACATGTATGGGCATCTCCTACAGTTTTGAAGTAATAATGTCAAACATATGTCGATGGTTTTGACTACGTAGAAGTGAATAACATAAACATGTCTTGGTGTTGGAAAAGTATTTACCGTAAAACCTCGCGTATGAGCCTAACTCGCGTATAAGCCGCACCCCGACTTTGGACCGATCCTATAAGCCGCACTAGCGATCTGATTCACGTACTAGCCGCGGCTTATACGCACCGTACAGAATATCAACAATCTGTAAAAACACATCTCCATTCATAACATTTTCGCCAATCCATAAAAACAATCTTTAGCCATTTAATGGCCGCATGTACTGTAAACCTTGTGTAGAAGCCACGGCTAGTACGCGAATCAGAACAACGCTGTGGCTTATAGGATCTGTCCAGGGTCAGGGTGTGGCTTACTGTAAAAGTACTTATTTCCACGGTGTAAATTTTCGCGGAAGAGTGAAAATTTAGCAATTTAGTGAGTATTTATTCCATACTTAAGCATATAATAATTTCGCAAAAATATACATTACTTAAATGCCAACATTTATGTAGTCTCTGCAGCGTTAATTGGTCTTTTCATAGAGATGATTATAAGTCCTTGGTTCTTTTATACCAAATAATCAATTTCAAATATCAATAATGTATTTCACTTATATAAATATATCTGTGTTCCCTAGCATTAGGACAAGTCATTCTCTGCCGTATCCATGGTAACCAAGCTTTAATGTCACCAGGTAATGGGTGTGTACAATTGTAGATATTAGTTTGACATTCCGCATGAGGGATGTCATAGGTACATGCTAGGGGTCGTGAATATGTACACATATCTTGGCTGCACTTCACGCGTTATCTGATTCAAATTTTCAATTTGCTGCTCTACTTCTCTCTCTTCCTGACAATTATTGTGGTGTTAAATTTCCGGGAAGTTGTTTCACCTCAAATGAAAAGAATTTGTGTAGCCTGCAAATGCTATGTGGACTCCTGCAAATGCTTTATACACTGAGAATCGTTATGCCTAGGCTCGTAGGCTCTAGTGGCTATCCCATGTTAGCCATAGGGATATTGGTCAGTATGGCAAACTGGTATTCAAAAATGCCCAAGGCAAAGCTAAATATTATGATCCCTTACTCAAAAAGACTTAAACCCATAGAAATGGAAAAGACTGAGCTGGGTTGCTCACTGCTGACTAACCTGGCGAATTTATATCTAAAGAAAATGATCCGGAATCCTGGATCATTTTTCAATGAGGAGTGTGGGTTCGAACCCCACCCCAGTGGGCACAGAACATTAAATCAATGTTGATAACTGGTTGACAATGTTGATACAATGTTGATTCAACGTTGATTCAATGTTGAACTAATTTCTGTGCCCACTGGGACCAGGGTACACTGGGTAGTTTTTTCTGCATTGTTTAGTTAATCAAGTTAATGCATAGATCGTATACACCTATATCAGCATAGGTATATTTATTACCTTTTACATATTTGAATGACTACATTATTTCACAGCTGCACAGTAACATAATATATAAGGTCAAGGCTGCTGTAAACGTACAGTCGGGGCCTGAGACTGGCTGGGAATAGGGTCGGCATGATGCTTGAATACAGCCCTTGCGAGTTACTTGCCAGGGCTGCATTCATACACCATACTGACCAAAAGTGTGATGCACTAATGCATTATGTCATCCTTAAAAGGATAAGGAACCAAACGATGTCATTGATTTATTTGCAAGAGTTCAGAAATGTTTGGCATGCATATAAGATGAAACAGCCTCCAGATGGTCTGTACAATCATTGAGGTGTTAGCCCGGCCCCCGCACTTTTAGACAGAAGTGACACCTATGCTCGTTCCCAAAAACAAGAAATAAGGGTGCTTTTTCCACCCTCTCCCAATGTCCCCGAAATCAAGAAAAAAGGGGTATTTTTCCCAAGATAACTTCTCGTTTCCCAAGGAAAGGGGTATATCCAGAGGCCAAGTTCTGGGATTTATCAAAAAGGGGTTTATTTCATAGACTGAAGATCCACATTGAATAAAGGGTGAAGGAGGATTCCTAATGTGTGGTCACAAGAGGGAAATGTAGAACCAGAGAAATTTCAGAAAAGGGGGTTGGTGAAAAGTATGTCAGCGTTTTGTGGAAAAAAGGGGTGTTTTTTTCACATGAAATGCTCATGTTTTTCCACAAAAAGGGGTCATTTTCTGACCCAAAGTCCTTGGAAAAGGGGGTAATTTTGAGGGGAGGGAACGAGCATGATGTCATTTCTATCTGGGAGTGCGGGGGCCGGGGGTGTTAGACAGTTAGTGCCAGTTTCTGACTTATTTCCCGGTAGTTACTCGCTAGGGGTGTATTCATGGGTCATGACGATAAAGGATGTAGCACTTTAAAGCACTTAGCTTCCCTTAACCCCTTAATGACCAGCTGATGACGGCTTTTCACTAAAAGATGACATTCGTCGTCATGAAGCGCCAATGCAGCCCTGGTGAGTAACTCGCCCGTGCTGCATGGGTGTATCATGGCGACACTTTAAGAGCGTCTCAACCCATGATGCCTCAATGCAACACTGGCGAGTTACTCGTCAGGGCTGCATTCATGCATCATGACACCCAGGGTATGATGCATTAATGCATTATGCCTTGCTTAAAGGGTTGAATGGCCACACAGTGTCATTGATGGATGGATGTGCACCTGACAGTAGTAAACAACCTGTCGGAATGAGTGATGGCGGCCATCTTGTATTTGATTTGACATTAATAGTCATGATTCAGGTATTAACCCTTTAAGGGCTACATAGCGCTTTAATGCATCATTCCGTTTATCGCCATGATCCCTAAGTCTATAGCCATGATTGTCTATTGTCATGATGCTTGAATGTAGTACTGACGAGTTACCTATCAGTGCTGCATTCATGCATCATGACGACCAAGGACATGACGCATTAATGCAATATGCCATCCTTAAATGATATAAGGTACTTAAATGCAGCACTGGCGACTCACTTACCAGGTCTGCATTCATGCATCATGACGACCATGATGCCATGCTTGAAGAGTTAAGCTGGGGAATGCAGGGAGTGTGGCATGGTGTTGCGGTTAGGTGCATAACAATTTGTCCCTGTAGAGAGAGGCCAGATAAACCTGACTAAACCCTTTCAGGGCAGCATGGTACTGTAATGTGCTGTATATCTGTGGGGTTGATACACTCTTGACGGTTCGGCATCATGCCGACCCTACAGGGTTACGACACTCCTGAAGGGTCGGCATGATGCACCAATGAAGCTCTGGCTAGTTATTCACTGGGGCTACAATGCATGAATGCCTTATGCCCTTGGTCGTCATGGTGCATGAATGCAGCCCTAGCGAATAACTAGCCAGTGCTGCATTCAAGTATCATGTTGTCCCTATGATGTTGATACACTCCAGAAAGATCTGCATGATGCACCAATGCAGCACCGGTGCATCATGACGACAAACTTACCTTTTACCGTCCTTAAAGGGTTTATGATCACAGTGCACACTAATATTCCTAGGCTCCCTATACGCCCAACCTCTCAGTCACTAATGCCTACATTTTTGGCTCCCTATACGACTAACCTAGGTAAGTTATTATTGTTAGGTTGGTCAGTACTGACCAACCCACCTTAGTCTTTTTATTTCCAGGGGGAGCCACTGAGTGGTGATCATAGTATCTTACAGGTGGCACCAACTATTGGTATACAAATACAACAAACCAATGATGAACCTAGGTTAGCCACTACTGACTGACCCCTCGGCCATTTTTGAATATAACTTTGCCATTTCGACTAACACTCATATGACCAACCTAGGATAGTCTGTACTGACTAGCCCTTTCAACCTATGGATTTTCAGTGCATCCTCCACCCCTGGTTCTCACAGGGTCCGTGAGAGGGGACAAAAAACAACTACACGATAGTAGAAATACCTCCCCTATCATCAGCACTGCATTCCTGCATCATGCCGACACTATGGGGGTTGATACACTCCAGAAGTGTCAGTATATAGCACATTAAATCACTAGCTATGCACCCCTTATAACGGATTAGAGAAGTCCAGTTTGCTATGCAGTTATGCACTTGAAGCAGGCCCGTAATTAGCTGCGGGGGGGGGGGGGGGGTTGTCGTTTCGAAGAGAAAAAGAGTTCCATCCTAACGGATTGTAAGGAGGAAACAATTTGGCTTCATGCCATTTTATAAGCTTGTCAAACTCCAGAGAGAAATAGATGACAGATTGCTCAAGTGCACGAAACACATATTTCCAACTCCCTCTCCCTCTCCCTCTCCCTCTCCCTCTCCCTCTCCCTCTCCCTCTCCCTCTCCCTCTCCCTCTCCCTCTCCCTCTCCCTCCTCTGCCTCTCCCTCTCCCTCTCCCTCTCCCTCTCCCTCTCCCTCCCCCTCTCCCTCTCCCTCTCCCTCTCCCTCTCCCTCTCCCTCTCCCTCTCCCTCTCCCTCTCCCTCCCCTCCCCATCTCCCTATCCCTCTCCCTCCCCCTCTTGCCTCCCCTCTCCCTCTCCTCCCCCTCTCCCTATCCCTCTCCCTCCCCCTCCCCCTCTTCCCTCCCCTCTCCCTCTCATCTCCCTCTCCCTCTCCCTCTCCCTCTCCCTCTCCCTCTTCCTCCCCCTCTCCCTCTCCTCCCCCTCTCCCTATCCCTCTCCCTCCCCCTCCCCCTCTTCCCTCCCCTCTCCCTCTCCCTCCCCTCCCCATCTCCCTATCCCTCTCCCTCCCCCCTCTTGCCTCCCCTCTCCCTCTCCTCCCCCTCTTCCTCTCCCTCTCCCTCCCCCTCTCCTTATCCCTCTCCCTCCCCCTCCCCCTCTTCCCTCTCCCTCTCCCTCTCCCTCTTCCTCTCCCTCTCCCTCTTCCTCTCCCTCTTCCTCCCCCTCTCCCTCTCCTCCCCCTCTCCCTATCCCTCTCCCTCCCCCTCCCCCTCTTCCCTCCCCCTCTTCCCTCTCCCTCTCCCTCTCCCTCTTCCTCTCCCTCTCCCTCTCCCTCTCCCTCTTCCTCCCCCCCTCCCTCTCCTCCCCCTCTCCCTATCCCTCTCCCTCCCCCTCCCCCTCTGCCCTCTCCTCCCCCTCTCCCTATCCCTCTCCCTCCCCCTCCCCCTCTTCCCTCCCCTCTCCCTCTCCCTCCCCTCCCCATCTCCCTATCCCTCTCCCTCCCCCTCTTGCCTCCCCTCTCCCTCTCCTCCCCCTCTCCCTCTCCCTCTCCCTCTCCCTCCCCCTCTCCCTCTTCCCTTCCCTCTCCCCCTCCCTCTCCCTCTCCCTCTCCCTCTCCCCCTCCCCCTCCCTCTCCCTCTCCCTCTCCCTCTCCCTCTCCCTCTCCCTCTCCCCCCTCTCCCTATCCCTCTCCCTCACCCTCCCCCTCTTCCCTTCCCTCTCCCCCTCCCTCTCCCTCTCCCTCTCCCTCTCCCTCTCCCTCTCCCTCTCCCTCTCCCTCTCCCTCTCCCTCTCCCTCTCCCCCCTCTCCCTATCCCTCTCCCTCACCCTCCCCCTCTTCCCTTCCCTCTCCCCCTCCCTCTCCCTCTCCCTCTCCCTCTCCCTCTCCCTCTCCCTCTCCCTCTCCCTCTCCCCCCTCTCCCTATCCCTCTCCCTCCCCCTCCCCCTCCCCCTCTCCCTCTCCCCCTCCCTCTCCCTCTCCCTCCACCTCACCCTCTCCCTCTCTCCTCCACCCCCCCCTCCATTTCCCACACATCTATACCCAACATCTCATCCTCTCCCAGTCTCTGTGAGGAGACACAAAAACCGACAAGAAGAAATGCCTTCGCTATCAGTCCCAGGTCAAGGCCAGGTCACGGCAAGGTCAAGGCCATGTCACGGCAGAGTAGGGAGTGAGTGAGGCCGGACCCTGGGACTGTTTTACAGCAAATAACAGGCATTCTTGGATGCCTGGATTCTTTATGAACGCCTGCAAATATTTTATAGGTGCCGCAAATGCTGCTATATGGTAGATACCATAACAATGCTTTATGTGCGCCAGCAAATGATCTATGTACGCCTGCAAATGCCTGCAAAGCACTTTATATGCTTTATTTATACAGTACTGTATGTATGCCTGAAAATGCTTCATATAGCCTGCAAATGATTTATGTACGCCTGCAAATGATTTATGTACGCCTGCAAATGATTTATGTATCCTGCAAATGCTTCTATATGGTGGATACCAAACAACTCTAAAACATCTTTGAGCCATCTTTAATCCTTTAACTTAAGGACGGCACAATTCATTAATGCATCACGCCCTTGGTCATCATGGTGCATGAATGCAGCCCTGGCTTGAACTCGCTCGTGCTTCAGACAGGGTCATCATGATGCACCAATGTAGCACTAACGAGTTAGTCGGCAGGGCTGCATTGGTGCATCATGACGACAAAATAATATGATTCTTCTTTTTTAGAGAAATGCCGGCCCTAAAGCATATTTGCAGTGGTCCATAATACATTTTCGTGGGTCCCACAAATTTCGCGGATCCTACAAATTGTTGTCATTTTGGGTGAAACATCCTCCTGTGGAGGTGTCGGGATGAGATAGGAGGGGACATATGTTCCTATTGGTGTGAGATGTTTCCACTCTCCCAGCACAGTCTCAAATAAGACTATTCCAAAAGGCCCGGACTTCATACACACAGAAAAGTAAAGGAGTCAACTGTGTCTCCCACGTGACTCTGGTAAAATAGAGAGTCAAACTGCTCATGACTCTGCTCATATGAAGGGTCATTGTTTAGCTGACACTGCTAGTATACAGACTGGTATAGAGTCAATTTGAGTTGACACTGATCGTACAGAGTCAACCAAAGTTGACCCTTCATATAAGTAGGGTCATGAGCAGTTTGCCTCTCTATTTTACCAGAGCCACGTGGGAGACACAGTTGACACCTTTACTTTTCTGTGTGTAGTTATGGCTGTAACTCTCAAATGGGGCCATGGGCTGTCAAATGGTACTATTTTCCCAAAGCTTTTTAGACTTTTTTTGGAACAAGAGAGGAAAGGGTACTACTTGTGTGCTCTCCTAATCCTATGCCTATCCCACAGTGTTCATACTCGAAACATAGTTCTAAGGGTTATCTACAATTTCTACCATAAAGATATGACCAATCCTTCTGTAGTTTTTAACATTAACTCTTCACATATCCCTTAAAAGAAAACACCACTTTTAGGAAAACATGCCCCATCATAAGGGAGAGGAGCAGGCTTATCTACTGCAGCCCATGACGTCACCATTGGGGCAACTACATCAAATAATGCATTGTTTCAGCCTGGAGGCTGTAACCAAATGACTTTTGTGGTGTTTTAAGTAGAAATGTGAAATGTACAGCGTCATAATATTATGTAGAGCAGTTCAGTGGGGTTATCTGGTGCTACTTGTAAAATGAAATTTACATGCAGTCTCAAATAACCCTGCAAGGGGCATGTTGTTGTGGACTGACAGCGCTATACAGGCACTACTGGGATGTATTTGCCCCAATGGTGACGTCATGGGCTGCAGCAGATAAGCCTCGTCCTCTCCCTTATACTGGGGCATGTTTTATTAAATGTTTCGAAAAAGTGCTAATAGGTACCAAGACTGTAGATTGAAACCATCTTGAAAATAGAGTGGTGTTTTTTTTTAACACATTTCAATCGAATCATAGTTGTTTAAATGCATATCTTAAAAGCATAGCGTAGGTAAGTTTTCAGGGTGATCTGCAGCATTTTGGCAGAGAAGGAAGTAGTGCCGGTAGAAATGTATGGAAGAATCTGCTGGGAGATTTAGATCTTTCTTATTACTCGTGTTCAGGCAAAAAGATATAAAAGTTGGTTGCCAGTAACTTGGAATGCCAAACTAGACCTGATTTCTTTATTTCTTGAGAAATTCTCTGACCTGTTTAAGAGCCCAGTTTTGTTGGATTTTTTTGCTCTAAAATAAATGACAGGTAGCAGAAATATAAGAAAAAAAGAAGGGGACCCAGCACTGTTTTGCTAGACCCAGTCAAGTTGCTGCAAACCAATTTGCAACCTTCTGCCTAAGATATAATGAATGTCGCATTTTTGACTGCATTGAGCAAGCATGCATACTGAGGTACAGATAATCTGCAGGCTCCAGAACTTAATCAGTACTGGATAGCAAATCAGTCAATAGTACCACTAGTACTTAACCTAGTTACCGTAAATTCTCGCGTACTAACCGAGGGTCGTACGCCAACCAGTCTCAGCTTTTATTTGATACCAAACATGCCTATATAGGGTGCGGGTTATACGAGGGTTTTTATTACTATATAACAGTACTAAAATAGAAAATTTTCAAACCCAGCAATGGGTTATAGCATTCTATTCATTTGGGGGTGCGTGTTAAACGCGAGATGCGGGCTACACGCAGGAATTTACGGTAGTCATTATCTGGCTCCCTATACGACCAACCTATAGGTTAGTTAATACTGTCAGCGTGGTCGGTACTGACCAACTCACCTAGTCTTTTTCATTTTGTGTTATGCTAAGTAATTTTCACTAAGGCATTAGTCATACATGTTGTTTTGCCTCGGTCATTTTTGATTAGCACTTGGTCATGCCTAACCAATGTCCCTATGACTAACCTGGGATAGCCACTACAGACTAAGGTCGAGGCTATTTAGATTATCAGTGTGGGTGCCCAATCTCGTCAGTCCTCTCCCCTGCATAGTTTTTTCTTCTGCCAATTCCCTTTTTCGGGGATCATTACTAGGATACTCGGCATGCCAGAACTAGGCCCCCTTTACCGTGGTAGTACAAGACTAATGAAAATCCCCCAATTATCATTAACCCCTTTAAGGACGGCATCATGCCTCAATGCATCAAGCCCTTGGTCGTCATGATGCATTAATGCAGCGAATTACTCGCCAGGGCTGCATTCAAGCATCACACCAACCCTACCAAGTTGAGACGCTCCCAAATTGTCAGTTTGATGCAGCTCTGGCATGTTACAAATTTCATCTTTTAGCAACATTAATAACGATACAGTGCTGCCTTGAAAGGGCTAACCTTGGGTTATACTAGAGAATCTATATAGCAGCCCCATATGATGTGACTTCCGTAGTGTCAGCATGATGCACCAATGCAGCACCGGCGAGTTACTCACTAGGGCTGTATTTGTGCATCATAGCGTGAAATATCTTCAAATCTCGACATGCTCTCTTTGAAGGGTTAACGGTCTAAGTGTTTTAGTTGTTTGTCACTGGAGGATGAAGGGGGGATCCCCAGTGGTCTGGATCTCTAACAATCATGTGCCCCACATTTAACTTTTTAATGATGGCATGATGCCTTAAAGGGATATAATCACCATTGGAATTGGTATAAAATTCGATTACATAATGCCACATGTGCCCACAGCTGGCTGAGGTCAGTCCAAAGTCATATCTTACAATCTTGATGCTTATATGTACCCCCCGAGAGGGATAGGTGGATGTGGTAATAGGTAGGGAATAGGCAAGGAGCAAGATTTGCCAACATAAGCCCTGGGCCTCGCATAATGTGATTGTAGCAAATCTGATATTGAATATAGTGTGATGGTGCTTGGCGAGTCTTATCTAGTGCTAAAGGGGTGACATGTGGCACTATGTAACATTGCATCCTCCCCTGAAAGTAGCTACATGGTCCATTCTGTGGGTGACTATATCCCTTTAAGTCTTCATGTTTATTTGTCATCATTATACACCAATGCAGCGCTGGGGATTTACTGTTAGTGCATAATGCTCCCTGTGAATGGTTAGTTACTACAGTATATGATACTGCGTCTTTAATGGTTAATTAATGAATGGGGCTGTCCTGAAAGGGTTAATAACTATACAGTGCTGCCTTGAAAGGGCTAAATGCTACACGGCAATGCCTTTAAGCTGGTAATTATTGCATAAAGCTGCCCTTAAATGACTATCTATAGCATGAATTCCACCAACGTCATTCGACCGAAATTTCGCCATCCGATAGCAGTCTATAATGTTAGACTTATGGACGAATCTCGTCCGACCAACAGAATCACGGCCGCTTCCATCAGTGGAATTCTTCCTTATGCTACATATTGCTGCCTTTTTAGTTCATACACAATGCATATAAGTGGTTAAATACTGCATTATGAAGCCTATAAATGGTTGATTTCTACAGAAAAATGCCTTTAAATGGTTAAATTTTACATGATGCTGCCTCTAAAGGGTTCAATACCAGTCAATGCTGTCCTTTAAGGGTTAATCATCAAATTATCCCGTTTTTTATTATGTTATGCTGTCTTTAAAGTGTTAAACTTGCATGATGCTTGCCTTCAAATGGTTAATTATTTGATGACGCTGCCCTTAAAGGGATAATTGCTACATTATGCTGCCCTTAAATGCGTAATTGTACATTATGATATCTTTAAAGGTTAAATACTATATGATGCTTGCTTTAAATGGTTAATTGTGCTGCCTTTATATGGTTAAATTGCATATACCATATTCGACGTAATAAGCGCACACCCCCTAATAAACGCACACCCCCCGTTTTTGGCCGATTTTTAGACTACAAATAACCAAAGATATCTCAATTTTTGACACCAAGTAAATTCTTAACTACTTAAAGGTGTCCATAATAATTTTTTTAGCGCACCAAGCACTTATTACATCGAATATGGTAATGCTGCCTTTAGAGGGTTTGATACTACACTAGGGTATCCTTAAATGGTTAATTATTACATGATCCCTTCCGTACTATTCTGCTGCTTTAAAGGGTTAACCTTGCATGCTGCTGCCGTGAAAGGGTTAATTGCTAGAGTCTGCTGTCGTTTAAGGGTTGCTTTCTATGCAATGCTGCCCTTAAAGGATCAATTACTACAGTAAACTGCCTTTAAACGGTTAGTTTATTCACAATGCTGCCTTTAGAGGGTTAAATACCACATAAAATGAAGCCTTTAAATGGTTAGTCACTTGATGATGATGCCCTTAAAGGCTTAATTGCCATACGATCCCGGTATACGATGCTGCTTGTGAATGGTTATTTACTGCAGTATACCGCCTTTAAATGGTTAATTAATGCAAGATGCTGCCTCTAAATGGTAAATTATTTCATGATGCTGTCCTTAAAGGGTTAAGACCCTGGGCGGTCAGGTACCCGTACACATGCTGTTATTCCGACCCTCATTTCTCTCCGTTTTGTAATCTCTCTTTTACCCTTTTTCCTTCACTGATCTACCCCCCCCCCCCCCGTCTACCCCCTACACCTCCCCCCCCCCCCGCCCCCCACCATGCCAGTGCTGCTACCTTTAGAGCCATACACTGTGTCCCTGCGCTATTGGCAGTTGGCCAAACTACAACGCCTGACCCCTGGATAGAATAACATAGGAAAAGATGCTATTTTAAGTTTTAATGTTTTTATAGAGGCCTCTTTGGTGGTTTTTATGTCCAATTCAAATGTATTTATGTGTGACTTTATGCAGGTCGTAAATATGTAAGGAGCACATGAAATACTTCAAGTTCTTACTAGCTGTAGGACTGTGTCATAAATGCACCGTTATATTGACGTTATAGACATGCATTTGGACTTTAATAGCTCTCAATGGTCGCATACTGCTACTTATTCAAACAAGATTTAAACTTTATTGACCAGATTTGATTTCGAGTTTACAATGTATGGCATACACAAGTACTTAAATTCAATACATTTGTCGGCATGGTGCTTGAATGCAGCACTTGCTAGTATACTCGCCAGTGCTGCAGTTTATGCATCATGACGACGAGGGCACAATTCGGCCCTTAAACCCGCAGATCATAATGCACGTCCAGTAACAGTCAGAGTGCAGTCGGGACAGGTACTCAGCCCTATATATATATATATATATATAGGGGCGCTGGGCCTTTAAAGTGTTAAAGCACCTTTGAGCATGAGTGTTAGATAGTGAATTTCCCCCTCTTTATGGTATTATATTCATATTTAAGCTGATATATGGGCCAGTTTCCAGGCAGTATTCTAGCCACTCTACCTCTACTATTGGGGTAGGTGTGACTTAGAGATGTAATAGAATTGCCCTCTGGTACCAAGTCCTTCAATGGTTACACAATGCTTTGACAAGTTATGCCCTTTATCGCCATGATGCATAAATACAGCCCTAGTGAGGCTAGATACTAATCAGTGTTGAGTTCAAGCACAATACCAGTTTATCAACTCCATGGGGTTAGCATGATGCATTGCTGACGAATCTCCTTAAAGTACCATGAGGCCCTTGCACTGCATAAATGTTCGCATTTAGGTAAATTAGATAAATTTAAGCACATTAAATTCGATTAGTTGCCACTTAAAGCCAATAAAATGTCGTGATGACCTTTCTGTGACCTTTACATGGCATTACTCAACTGACAGCCACTTACAGTATTCCTATAAAGAATTTTAAATGCAATTAAATGCAAACATTCATATAGTGATCACCCTTTGAGGACGGCACAATGCGTAAATATGTCATTCCCTTAGTCGTCATGATGCATGAATGCAGCCCTGACGAGTAACTCACCAGTGCTGCATTCACGCATCATGCCGACCCTATGGGGTTGAGACACTCCCGAAGGGTCATCATTATGAACCAATGCAGCACCGGCGAGTTACTCGCCAGGGCTGCATTGGTGCATTACGCTAACAAATGTCATATTTTAGTGACATGCCGTCCTTAAAGGGTTACCGGGATCTGGGGTTGCCGCCATTCCCCGAGACACACACATTAGTCTGATCTAGACGGCCCCGGCGTCTCTCTGACGTCATCGGGACGCCGGGGGGAGAGGACGGACGTCAGTGAGCTAGGGCTCGGGGAGGAGAGTGAGCGTCAGTCAGTGAGTGTGGCCGGAGAGTGTAGACGCTGATCAGCGTTCCAGGAGCGTTGGATCCAGGAGGAGGTTATAGAGGTAGGAGGAGGGTGGACGACCCTGTATACATGTATACTCAACACAACACAGGGCTATACTATAGGAAGTACACTGAGTATGGACTGTTATCACCTGGAATTACCCCATATAGAAGCTATACCTTCATATAGTGATAATTTGGGTGGCTCCATGGGGGTAGTTATGTAAGTTCTGTCCTCGGAATTTCTCGCGATATTCAGGTGGGTACCAGACATTCATTCACCATAGCTTGCTGCCAGGAACAGGCTGCAATACGAGAACAGAGCTGCTGGTACCAGCCTGCAAGTGTTGATCAGGGGAACAAGTCCACACCAGTTAGACCGCTATAGGAGTCACTCTACCTGTATATATGATCCCATCCCGCACTCATCCTACACACAAACACACACAGGTGTGTACATCACCCGCCAGGTGGCAGTCCTGTCTGTGTCACACACCTACCAGGTACCAGTCTACCAGCCTCGGTCAGCGTCTATTCTACCAGTTGGATAGTCTGGGAGCAGGCTGTCTTCCTACTCCAATACACAAAATCCATCTAGCCCTGTCAAGTATAAGTGTTAAATACACAAACACCGGCTACCGATTTAATTGCCACTTTGATCTAGATAAGAATCTCTCTGTAGTGGATGTGTATTGACCCATATATACACACACATTAAAAAGCAGCCCTGCTCCCAGCCCATGCATTAGTATAGGGCTGGGTGTCCGAGACTGCCAGCCTACAGACAGCCTGACAGGCACAGAGCCGGCCCCAGCCTCCAACCACAGACCGGCTACATAACCCACGTGTACTGCTAGTAGATCGCCAGTACCAGCAGCAGCAGCAGGAGAGAGGACAGGGTAGCAGCAAGAACAGGGTAACAGCTACATATAAGGACATAGCCTTATAACACTGGGCATACTAGTAGAAGGCAGGAGGCTGTGTTAGTGTGGATATAGCCCCAGCCTTCATCAGCAGAGACCAGCTACACCACCAGCCCCACGTGTGCTGCCAGTAACAGCAGTAACAGCAGCAGGAGCAAGAACAGGGTAGCAGCCACATATAAGGAGATAGCCTTATAGCAGTGTACCTAGTAGAAGCTGGCAGGTGGAAGCTGTGTCAGTGTGGATATAGCAGGGATTCTTGATTACCCTTACTGATATATAGCTGTTTTCTACAATAGGCCGACTCCACTGCAGCGACACCGCTACAACTGGAAGGGAATTACTAGTAGCAGGGAGGCAGGAGACTGTGTTAGTGTGGATGCTACTGCACCAATCACAGGGATTCTGAGACAGATATTACCCCTACTACTTGAAGAGCATCCGTTTACATCAGTCACTGGATGCCCTGTGACTGGCAGAGCTGCCCTCAGAGGAATAAGGGTAGTATCATCAACTGTAAAAGGGCTTTGAGGAGTAAGGGCAGTATCCACATGCTGCAAGGCCCTGATCAGCACTAAAGGGGCCCTCAGGAATAAGGACCAGTATCTCCATGCTGATCAGCCTGGTGGTGGTTGTGCCCAGGTGGTGGAGTGAGTATTGTCTGAGTGTGCCTGATACCTGGGCGTCCCCTGCTCCCAGACCTACCACAGCTCTGCCCGGCTGGCTGCCCGATACCTGAGTGTTCATGATCAGTGTTCCCTGCTCCCAGCAGACCTACCACGACCGGCGTCAGGAGGGGACATGCTGGTCGGTGGGTGTTAATACCACATGTGTACAGCAGGGTCTACATACACTGAAGGATATAAACACACTGGAAGGGCATTAGAGATTAGCCCACCTGCATATTACTACAGGATAAGGTAAAAGGGTACAGGAGGATTCTACCTTAAGCTGCATTACCCACAGTATACCTGCGGTCAGCACAGAGCATTTGTATAGAGCTAGAGGAGACATCTAGGCGTTGGTGTCTCCGCACTTGATCACCTGCACCCCCCCCCCCACACACACATACACACACCTGACATACTACCCCCCACCCCTGTACCGCCTCCCAGTACCAGATAACCAGGTGACATCCCCACACTACCAGTAGTAGCAGCAGCTCTGTATATTGAGCACTTAAGGAGCAGCTCATCAGGAACCAGAGGAGACATCTAGTAGGAGTTGGTGTCTCAGCTGCAGCACTAGGTCACTTGCTGCCACCCCCCTACACACACACACACACACACACACACACCTGACCTCCTCTCGGTGCCAGGTGACACCATCTACAGTAGGAGCAGCTGGATAGATTGAGGAGCAGCTCAGGGGGAGTAGGACCTATAGTACTAGCCAGGTGACAACACCACTACTAGCACTAGCAGTAGTACCAGTGGCCAACACAGCTCAGGGGGAGTTTAACCTATAGTGCTAGCCAGGTGACATCAGCACTACTAGCACTACTAGTACCAGCAGTAGGGAGTATAGTCTACATATTAGGAGCAGCTCAGAGGCCAGGAGTATACTCGACTACATATAAGGAGACAGCTCAGAAGACAGAGGAGACAGCTAGGAGTTGGTGTCTCAGCACCAAGTCACCTGCTACCACCCCCCCCCCACACACACACCTGACTTACTACCCTCCCCCCCCCCCATCCCTCCCCCCGCCCCTGTGCCTCCTCTATTGACAGGTGACATCATCACCACTGCCACTACCAGTAGCAGACACAGCTGTCTACAAGAGCCGCTCAGGAGGAGTATAAGCTACATAAGGAGTCACTCAGGAGCAGTTCAAGAGCAGCTCACCCCCTCCCCTCCCCCCACACACATATACCTGACATAGTCCTCTTCTCGGTACCAGGTGACATCACTGCCACCACCACTACCAGTACAAGGGCACAGCTGTCTACAAGAGCCGCCCAGGAGGAGTATAAGCTACATAAGGAGTCACTCAGGAGCAGTTCAAGAGCAGCTCACCCCCCCCCCCACACACACATACCTGGCATAGTCCCCTTCCCGGTACCAGGTGACATCACTACTATACCACTACTAGTAGCAGACACAGCTGTCTACAAGAGCCGCAGGAGGAGTATAACCTACATAAGGAGCAACTCAAGGAGTCACTGAGGAGCAGTTCCCCCGGAGCAGGTGGGTCACTGTGTTGATATTGTATTGTCTATTTATTGGGGGGGGGGGGAGGGGGTGGACACCCATGTACTTGGTGCTAGGTGTTTTACATTGGTGACAGAAGAGGGTCAGGGGGAGTATAACCTACATTAGGAGCCGCTCAGGAGCAGCACCTTCAGGTGGGTTGGAGTGCTGATATAAGGTATGGGGGGAGCTTACAGGGTTAAAGTGTTTTGGGTGTAAGTGGACATGTAGTTGGTGTGGGTGTTTTACATTGGTGACAGAAGCATGTATGTATTTGGTGCTAGGTGGTTACATTGGTGACAGGAGCGGCTCAGGGGGGGGGGGCATAACCTTCATAAAGAGCAACTCAAGAGTCACTGAGGAGTAGAACCTTCAGGTGTTGATATTGTATTCTCTATCTATATGGGGGGGGTGTACATCTAGATGTAGGCCGATGGGAAGTATAACATACATTAGGAGGAGCTCAGGAACATAACCTTCAAGTGGGTTACAGTGTTGACATTAGGTATATGTGGTCATAAAGATGGGGTAGAATCAGCAGGTGGGTTACAGTTGGAGCGGGGGGGGGGGGTAGACATGTATGTAAATGGTGCTAGGTGTTTCATCCAGTGGAGAATCAGAGCTGGGTTGTCATGTTGATGTCATAGAGAATCAGAGGTGGGTTGTCATGTTGATGTCATAGAGAATCAGAGGTGGGTTGTCATGTTGATGTCATAGAGAATCAGAGGTGGGTTGTCATGGTGATATCATGGAGAATCAGAGGTGGGTTGTCATGTTGATGTCATAGAGAATCAGAGGTGGGTTGTCATGGTGATGTCATAGAGAATCAGAGGTGGGTTGTCATGTTGATGTCATAGAGAATCAGAGGTGGGTTGTCATGGTGATGTCATAGAGAATCAGAGGTGGGTTGTCATGTTGATGTCATAGAGAATCAGAGGTGGGTTGTCATGGTGATGTCATAGAGAATCAGAGGTGGGTTGTCATGGTGATATCATGGAGAATCAGAGGTGGGTTGTCATGGTGATGTCATAGAGAATCAGAGGTGGGTTGTCATGTTGATGTCATAGAGAATCAGAGGTGGGTTGTCATGTTGATGTCATAGAGAATCAGAGGTGGGTTGTCATGGTGATGTCATAGAGAATCAGAGGTGGGTTGTCATGTTGATGTCATAGAGAATCAGAGGTGGGTTGTCATGGTGATGTCATAGAGAATCAGAGGTGGGTTGTCATGGTGATGTCATAGAGAATCAGAGGTGGGTTGTCATGGTGATGTCATAGAGAATCAGAGGTGGGTTGTCATGGTGATGTCATAGAGAATCAGAGGTGGGTTGTCGTGTTGATATCTATAGAGAATCAGAGGTGGGTTGTCGTGGTGATGTCATAGAGAATCAGAGGGGGGATGTCATGTTGATATCTATAGAGAATCAGAGGGGGGTTGTCATGGTGATATCATAGAGAATCAGAGGTGGGTTGTCGTGGTGATGTCATAGAGAGCAGCTAATGAGGGTAGTTGTAATTGGACACCGGTCTTGGACACCGACACTGGACACTGCTCTTGGACACTGACACTACAGATACGGATATATGGTGTTCACTGTAAAAGGTTGGTTGCCATTTTATAGGTGTACAGTAGATTCTGCTGTAGGTGTATAATCTATTGTAGATAAACAGTAGAATCTACTAAGCATCTACAGTAGATTCTACTGTAAATCCATTTTACAGGAGATTCTCCTGTAAACCTACAGTGGATTCTAATGTAAACCTACAGTAGATTCTAATGTAAACCTACAGTAGATTCTATAGTGTTCTTATACACTAACTATTTCCAGTGTATGACGGTAAATAGTGGAGTGGTGTATTATCATTATATTATTATGCTTATACTTCTCTACAGTACACAACCACCACAGATACAGATATAGATGATGTACTCCGATTGGTGGAGACTAGACCTATACTTCTCTTGGACACCAACATGTGGAGCCCTTGATAGGGGGGGGGGGCGTCCCCATGTCTGATGTCATTTTTAAGAAATGGCCATAATCACCATATTGATCTTAAGATATAGGTGTGTCCACCAGATGAGTTCAGTGATCTTATTTTCTTGAAATGAGATAATTACTTTTGGCTGTGAATCTATAGGTACATTCCAGGATAAATGAACAATTTAAAAATAACTGAAATTGCTCCCAACTATAACTGCAGCCATATCAACTTTTACATATGTCAGATTTTCTTCCTTGCTGTTTCCCTTTTCATCTATACTCTTTTAACAGTTTTAACATATACTTCCTTTCCACCACCTTCACAGCGGAACTTCAGTTCTTCCTGTTTCCGTTTTTTTTCTGACAGTTCTTGGTAGTGTGTCCCTGAGAGACGCAGGTGTACATGTAAGACTTCCGGTCTACCTTGTTACGGAGTGGTCATTATTTATCAAAGAGGGGGGAGGGGGTGGATGGGGGGGGGGCAAAAATGTTGACCCTTCTGGGAGGAGTGGGGAAATTCCGACCGCTCCAGAGAGGTGGGGGGCATAAGAATTTTTTTTCAGCGCACGCATTACTGTTGTTCAAAAGGACAGGCTAAAAAAAATGAGCATATCGAGGGGGGGCAGACGAATTTTGACGTGTCTCGAGGGTGGGGCTCTTATTGTGTACTCCCGCTAAAGTCCCTGTGGTTAAATAATGACCACTCCCTTATAACACAGACTAGTTAGGGAGTGGTCATTTCTTAACAACAAGGGGGGGTGTTGGTGGGTTTTTACGAGAGCAGGTCGAAAAGATTTTGGTCCCTTCTCTGGCAGGTTGAAATTGAATGCGGCCGACCCCTTTGAGCTGTAGTAACACTTAGGCTTTTTCACTAAAAAGGGGTGAAATTTTTTGGTCCCCCTTTCAAGAGGGGTCCAAATTTGTTTGATCACCCCCTTCAAGGGGTCCAAATCTGTGGGCCCCCCCCCAAAAAAAATTCACCCATCCCCCCTGTTGTTAAAAAATGACCACTCCCTTACACAAGGTTATTTCCATGTCTAATATTCATTATGAAGACAGAACTAGATGTGGAGCATCCCATGTCCCCTGTCGATTATAAGAAATATCCATGTCCTATGTCACTAAGCAAAAACCTGTGTCACTTATGTCACTAAATTTATTTATGGATAATCTATGTAACAGATAGACTATGGTTATGAAAAGGTATATAGAATTAACCACAGCTTGCTGGTGGGGCCAGACGAGGGCGAAGCCCAAGTCGCCCTACCAGAAAGCTGTGGTCAATCCTATACCTTTTCATAACCATTGTCTATCTGACTTAACCTTCGGTATGCAATATACCCAAGGTGTGAAGCCTTTGTCTCAGGCGTCCACCGTGGGTTAAATAGATAGAGACACCTAAACCCACTTACATTTTAGACATCCTACTTTTTGATGAAGAAAAAATGAGCAAGTTATATGAATAGGAATCGTAATGCACATAGTAACACTCCCAGATTTCAATTAGAATTATTTTCTTGTCGCTAAGCTTGATGTCATGTCACTAGGTTTCATGTCACATGTCGATTTTTAAGGTTTGGCCATGTTATAAAATACTTAGGTTGCCATGTCACACGTCGATTTTAAGAAACAGCCATGTCAAATATCGATTTTAAGAAATGCCCACGTCGCCATGTCGAATTTGGTGGTCCACACCCATACTCTTGCATTGAGGTCTGCACAGGTGACCAGTGTCTTTCCCTTTAAAGGGGGACTAGCACCGCTAAGACTACCCGCCTTAGCAAGTCACGTGACCACCGATTGACCAATCAGGGCGCCGCTAATGGTCCGCTAGTTCCCGGCCGTTTTGCTTGGCCCTACGGGCAGGTACCAGTCTTTGCTACGCTCCGTGCTAGCCCCCCTTTAAGGACGACCATGTCATTGAAAGATGACCTTTGTTGTCATAATGGTGACTATACATATAAAAATCAACACGGCGACACAGCGATAATTCTGGCTACCCATGTAGAGTCACATGATGCACCATGCCGACCCTTTCTTGTCTATCTTTCTCTCTCTCTCTCTGTCTCTCTCTCTCTCTCTGTCTCTCTCTGTCTCTCTCTGTCTCTCTCTGTCTCTCTCTGTCTCTCTCTGTCTCTCTCTGTCTCTCTCTGTCTCTCTGTTTCTCTCTCTCTCTCTCTCTCTGTCTCTCTCTCTATATCTGTCTCTCTCTATATCTGTCTGTCTCTATATCTGTCTGTCTCTATATCTGTCTGTCTCTCTCTCTGTCTCTGTCTGTCTCTCTCTCTGTCTCTCTCTCTGTCTCTCTCTCTGTCTCTCTCTCTATATCTGTCTGTCTCTATATCTGTCTGTCTCTATATCTGTCTGTCTCTATATCTGTCTGTCTCTATATCTGTCTGTCTCTATATCTGTCTGTCTCTATATCTGTCTGTCTCTATATCTGTCTGTCTCTATATCTGTCTGTCTCTATATCTGTCTGTCTCTCACCGTCTGCATGTCTCTCCCCCTCTCTCTCTCTCTCTCTGTCTCTCACTCTGCCTCTGTCTCTCTCTCTCTCTGTCTGTGTGTGTGTGTGTCTCTCTCTCTCTCTCTCTCCCTCTCCCTCTCCCTCTCCCTCTTGTGATGCGCAACGATGTTATAGCATTAAGTTATATAATGCTTTTCATGTCAGGGACTACAAATACATAGTCAGTCGTGTAGCTATGTGTTCCCTTTTGTGTATATGGAGGTAAACCAGAGTAGATGATCTCATGTGTGAGTATGCCTGTCACACTAGAGGTATAAAATAAGCCCTAGTGACACATATTGACAGCAATGTTGACACTGGTGTTGACACCAATACCTAATAGGGCTGTATGGGGGCTATGTCAACAGCCTCACCCCCCCCCCCCACACACACACATGCACCCCTAAGCCGGTCAGGATCACCTAGATCCGCTGTTTGCCGACCACTTGTGAGCTTTGAATGAGCTAGTTATTACCTGTATCCTAATTGTGTCAACTTGTTGACAGCTATGTTGACAGGAGTGTTGACAGAGGTGTTGACACCTATACGTACTAGTGCTAAAAGCTAGTTTTACGGCGCCGAGTGAGTCAGCGATTTGAGTCAACAATCCCGCAGGTCCACTCTCCCTGCAGGTGTGTCTTCTTTATACATAGAGCTATATAAGGAAGTGCTCATTTTTTAACAACAGGGGGGGTGGTGAGATTTCGCGTGGATCGCACACATTTTTTTCACACCCCGAAATTTTTTACCCCCCCCCCCCCGGTAGGCCGAAAATCGCGCGCGTTCGCGCCCCTTTGTTGCATAGTAACGCGCGGGCTTTTCCCCTCAAAACAGGTTGAATTTTTTTGACCCCCCCAAAGAGGGGTCTGAATTTTTTACCCCCCCCCCCCCGGTCAAGGGGTCCAAATTCTTTACCCCCCCCCCAAATCCACCCCCCCCCCCTGTTGTTAAAAAAATGAGCACTCCCTAAGTCGACTTAACCCGATTAACCCTTTAAGGGCCACCCAGTGCTTTAATGCACTACCATAAAACTTCGCATTTAAGCGGTGGCTAGGCCGCATAGTGCTTCATACAGCTTGCCTTTTTTTGTCATGATACATGACCGGGCGAGTAACTTGTCAGTGTTGCATGCCGACCCCTGTGGGGTTTGATACACTCCCGAATATCTTGGCATGATGCACCAATGCAGCACCGGTGAGTTACTCACCGGGGCTGCATTGGTGCATTATGACAAATGTCACCTTTAAGTGACATCCGTCCTTAAAGTGTTACCTACCTGCTATATACACAGAGTCTGTGGACAGTGCAAAGACGTCTCAGATCAATCTCCCAGCAGATTCTCTCATACGTTTCTATCGGCACTACTTCCTTCTCTGCCAAAAGGCCGCAAATCACCATGAAAACCTACCTATACGCCATGCTTTTTAAATATGTATTTATGTAACCATGATTCGATTCAATTATGTAAAGGAAGGTGTGGACAACAATTGTTTAACATTATAGAACTATTGATCATGTTTCTATCCGGGAATTTGGGCATATGCCTGGGAACTATTTTTGGTGTATGGAAATGGCTGAGTGTGATGGGGAAAAAAGACCAGACAAGTATTACCGTTTTCGCCCCCTCTTCCACAAAAGATTTCCTGAAGTCTAGGCCATTTGGCAGAGTCTTATTTGAGACTGTGCTGGGAGAGTGATCTCAGATACCTGTATGAGCTAGTATGACCCACAATACCAACGGCTCTTAGTGTTGTGGGTATAGGGCTCCTAGGGGTTAGGCCATGGGCGCGGCCATGTCCAACACCCGTGCTTCCTTTGGTCGTCTATAGATGGGGCCTAAGTTAGGATAGTGATTGCTTCAGTCTGTGTTACCCTGACGACATGTGAATACCATTGGCCCTCAGTAACTAGGCCTACTTACTGAAGGGCTAAGTCCTGGGAGCCACTTCAGACAGAAGCAATAGTGGCCTGCCCTGTGATGTCATAGCCCCCGGTTAGCTGCTCTACCTAGTGGCCAAGGGCCTGTACTGAAGGTTCTCAACTTAGCACAGGTGGTACTGCTATCAACGACCAGGTGCCCTATAGGATATGGGTCCAGAAAGTACTTGACATGAATGTGGATGAAAATCTCCTCGTATTCTCCTGACCTTTCTGTTAAGTTTGAAGCCGAAATTGCACAGGGAGGATCTTGTGGCTGTGTCTCACCAGATCGGGCCAAAGTGAACTTCTTTGATTGGGTGTCATCTTTGACTGTACGCCATCTTTGACCGGGTGCCATCTTTGACCTCCTGACAGAAAATGGTTTATTTAGGGCAGATGAAGCTGGCACCCGGTCAAAGATGGCACCCAGTCAAAGACGTTCACATTGGCCCAATCTAGTGAGACAACCTTAGATCTTCCTATCCATTATTTGTTTTCAAGCATCAAGCATCATGCAACCGTCATGGTTGTTGAATGGTCGGCACGATGCACCAATGCAGCACTGGCGAGTTACTTGCCAGGACTTCATTATGCATCATGCCAACCCAGCTAGAGTATGATGCATTAATGCATCAGGCCATCCTTAAAGAGTTAGGGAGTTACATATCAAGTATTCCCTGAGGTAAATGGTACCCGGTGTGTTCTATAAATAGGACCATGTACACCGGTTCAGCCCTTTTTATGAAGCTTTTGGTGTGAGATGTAGAACCGATGAATCATTCAGATTCCCCTTAGGCCAAAAAAAAAAAGGTTTGTTTCAGGTCACCCGACCGACCCTATGTAAACAGGGCCGACCCTACGTTTTTTTTATGCAATTTTGAAGACATTTTTATATTTTTACACTTTTTGGGGGTAAATTTTAGGTTTTCAAAAGTTTTGAAAAAAATCTTCCCATTTTCATACTTTTTTGGGTCAATTTTAGGGTTATGTAAAAAAAAAAAAAAAGTAAAAAAATAAAAAAAATTCGACCTACCGACCCTAGAGTTTCATCCCATGTTACCTGAAACAAAACTTTTTTTTTATTTGGCCTTATCCTGATGAGATAAGGCCAAAGCAAAGAGCTGTGCTCACTGAAAAAATAATCTTGTCTGCACATTTGGCATTTCCATGCTCAGCATTGCCCCAGCGCTAGCATTTCCAAAGGGACAATGTGATGTATGAATGCAGACTCAGCATATAGACTCACCAGGGCTACATTCATACATCATGCTAACAAAAGGTATAAGGCCAAATATTTAAAAAAAAGTTTTGTTTCAGGTAACATGGGAAGAAACTCTTGGGTCGGTAGGTCGGATTTTTTTTTTAACTTTTTTTTTTTACTTCCCCTCTAAAATTGACCCAAAAAAAGTGTAAAAATTTAGAGATATTTTTCCAAAACCTAAAATTGACCCCCAAAAAGTCTAAAAATATAAATATTTCTTCAAAATTGCATAAAGAAATGTAGGGTCGGCCCTGTTTAGATAGGGTTGGTCGGGTGACCTGAAACGAACCTTTTTTTTTTTGGCCTAAAGTACATTTATAGCAGTATGTGGCCGTTAATGGGTTATCCAGGATCGTGAATTTGATGACCCTAGACTTGTCACTTGGAGTGGGCCACCGCCTGGGCTAACATTGTCAGTCAGATGCGCCTAGTGCTGTCTTGTGGGATGGTAACCTGGTAGGTCCTCAAATGGACAACCATCAACTTGTTTATTTTATGACAATCGCTGACAATACCCTAAAGTCTTCTTATCAGACGACTATTTGACAACTTTTTATGATTTGATTTTATCAGTGCTTTAGACAACCCAACCAAATTGATGTGGCAATTCATGACTCATTCTATGCAGGTATTTTCAACATTGAAAAAAAACAATCCAAAAGAAATTGGACTCTCCCTCATTTTTGGGTCCATGTTGTTGAAACACATTTCTCTTTTTTCTTTTGCCTAATGAGAATTTCCAGAGGTATATGTTACCTGGTGTGTTCTATAAATAGACCATGTACACGAGGTCAGCTGGGGTCAGCTATACGTGGCTGTAACAGGGCGGTACCGGACTCCGCGGGTTGGGTAACTCAAAGCTGATTGTATCATCAACCCTATAAGGACGACATGTCGCTAAAAGCAGGGGCAGACACTAACGCTGGCCCTGGAGCCAATGGCCCACAATAGCGGGTCTGGGTCCTAGTTTTCTTACCGTATCGTCACGATAAAGCGCCTGGTCTTGAATAAGCGCCGGGGGTACAGGGGCCTCTAAATGGATCTTAAGCACTAAAAACATGACCTTGAATAAGCGCCTGTCTTGTACAAGCGCCTGTGTAAGAGCCCTGGCAAACTGAAGAGCGCCCCGGCACTTAATCGCGATGGTAGGGTAAGAATTACCGTACCATCTGCCCGGGTGGCCCATCTTTGTCTCATGAGATTGTAACATTTGAAACGTCTTTGACCGGGTGTTGTCTTTGACCAGCAAGCTTCAAAACAGCTGAAATGGGGAATATGTACAGAGAAATGCTTGGAAAAGGTTAATGGATATGTTAACACTATATCTTACAAATGTCCCTGCATATCTGTGTACATAGCCCCCATTTCAGCCGTTTTGAAGCTTGCTGGTCAAAGACTATACCCGGTCAAAGACTACACCTGGTGAAAGACTACACCCGGTCAAAGACGTTTCAATTGTTACATTCTCATGAGACGAACCCATAGGGGCTACCCAGTGGGCAAAAAATCCAGGTCAACATTGTATCAACTTTGAATCAATATTGAATCTACATTGCCAACCAGTTATCAATGTTGATTCAATGTTCTGTGCCCACTGGGTAGTTGTAGGGAGGGACTCGTGTTCCCTGCCACACATCATAACTGAGAATGAGGATGGTTGGCGGTCATCGACTAGGCGGCGCCAGTTCTGTGAACAGAATTACCATATCCTGGTAGTGAGTGCTCACATGGAGTTAAAGCTTGACTGTCATGGTTGACGTGAGGCCAAAAGCACTTTCGGATATAGTTCAGTTTTGATTCACAAGAGGGCTCTTAAGGGCTGGGAGCTCAGCTCTTACAGGCACTAGATAGGGTGAATATGTTGTAGCTGGACAATGCTCATGGTCCCCTGTCCAAACACTGCTGCCCTCTGGTGGAACTGTTATTTTAGTCCATGTATGGAAAATGCTGAACTTATTCCCTGACAGCCCAGCTTTAACACACCTGTATATCAGGCAGACAAACACTGTGTCTGACTCCTTGACAAACTTGTATGCATTGTTTAGTTCTTATTGTCCCTACACTCGCACTCTCCCATCACAGTCTCAAATAAGACTCTGCCAAAAGGCCCGGACTCTAGGAACTCTTCTGTGGAACAAGAGAGGAAAACAGTACTACTTCCCTGCTCTCCTATAGCCTTCTCCATACACCAAAAATAGTTCTCAGTAATATGTCAATATTAGACCATCAAAACATGAGCAAAGCTTCTGAAATTTTAAACACTTGCTCTCCACTTACCCCTTGACATATTTGAATCGAATCAAATTCGTATAAATACATATTTAAAAAGCATAGCGTAGGTAAGTTCTCATGGTGATCCGCCGCCTTTTCGCAGAGAAAGAAGTAGTGCCGATCGAAACGTATGAGAGAATCTGCTGGGAGATTGCTACACTTGGTCTCAAAAGGCCACTGAGTTGTTTTTCATCACCGCGTGCATCATCAAAATCGTGAGTCAGGGAAAACTTCTTTTTTTTGGATTTTTAATGAAAAACCTGTCAAAAGATGGAGAAATATTGGCATTTTTTACATCAAATTAAAGCTTATACTGTCAGTAATACAGAGAACTAGGAATAACTTGCATTACTATAATTTTGCGGATCAACTAAATCTTAACTGCTAAAATGTGGAAATTGTGCACGAAAAATTCTTTCCAGATATATTTCAGCCCCTAGTAAAAAAAACTTTTTTTTTAATTGCTTAAGCAATGGTCCTGAATAATTGCTTGAGATTTATAATTATCCAGGTTCTATCAGACCAATAGCAGGGAAACCACCAACGTTAAGGTAGTGAGTGTTTGGTGATGTGTGGCTCGCTCTTAAATGCAGCCCTGGTAGGTAACTCACAAGTGGTGCATCCATGCATCATGCCGACCCTCCCAAACGGTCGGCATGATGCATGGATACTCACCAGGGGCTGCGTTCATGCATCGTGACAACAAAGGGCATGGTTGCTAGATCACTATACTACCGTAAGTAAGTCTTTGCAAAAACCTTTCCATCATGCAGGACAGTCGGTCCTGTAGCTTACCAATTTTGCAGGACTGGTTAGATTTCCGCAGGACCGAATGCTAAAAATTTTGGATAAAACTTTTGAAAAATATGCTATTTGATAAAAGAAAACTTTAAAACAATAACACTAATTTGCCTACAATATTAGAGTGTTTTACAGGGCTCGTAACTTCGTTTCTAGTTGGAATATTTGGACAATGTTTTCAGTTTTGGAAAGGCCAGACTATGCATGATATCTGGTCTAACGACACCAGTCATTCTGCTGGACCAGAGCCATTTAAGGTGGTTGCCTATCTTGGGTAAAAAGTATCTAGATTTACTCCTAATATTTACTCAATATACCTTATGTAACGGTCGCGGAAAAATCGCCTGGAGAAAGCGGGACTCGAACCCACGACCCCCTGACTCCGGAGCCAAGTGCTCTACCACTGAGCTACTTCCCCTTCTGACAATCTAACAGCGCCGTACGTTACTGGGTCGGTTCGGTAACCACTGCCCTTACACAGCTCCCCCAGCCTCTATCATGCCCCGTAGCAGCCAATGATAGAAGCTCACAGTGCCGAACCGATCCAGCCAATTTGTTGACTTGACTCCATGCTGAACTCCAACTGCCCGTACTGGGAACCAACTCTTCACTACCTGCTCCTCCAACTACCAACCGCCAGCAGGTGGCCAATCCCCAGCAAGTTGGGATGCTCCAACCGTCTAAGTCAACCGTACCAGCGAGTGCGCTCGCTTTCTCCACCAGTGTAACGGTCGCGGAAAAATCGTCTGGAGAAAGCGGGACTCGAACCCACGACCCCCTGACTCCGGAGCCAAGTGCTCTACCACTGAGCTACTTCCCCTTCTGACAATCTAACAGCGCCGTACGTTACTGGGTCGGTTCGGTAACCACTGCCCTTACACTTACATAATTTGGAACCAAACAGTGAAAAGAAAAGTAGGGGGTTCTCAGCTACTTTTTAAAATATAGAATTTTGAAAAATAAAAGTAGTTCAAACTAGATCAAACTAGAAAATCCTTTATTTTGAGAGCAATGGTAGTAAAAGTATCATAATTTATTTTTAACTCCCTTAAAACATTCTTCAGATCCTTCTTGAATTAAGTAGCCTTGCCTCAGTGGTGTAATGGGATCAGCACTGAACTTGGACAATGGGGTTGTGAGTTGAATCGCTGCTTGGTCAGTCCAGCAGTTTTACTTACTGCTAGAAGGGGCACACCTCAGATGCGCAGAAATAGTCGCAATGAACGTGTTTGTAAAGGTAGGCAACCACCTTAAGGCGGATATTACCACTGTCCCACACTGTTTGATAAAGACTGTACGTAGGGGAAACCCTTGAACGTAAAGCCTTAAAAGAGCTGTAGTAGACATAAAGTGACTGTCACTGGTACCCGACTGTACCTATAGCAGATCATCCCGTATTAGTGGGTACCAGCGAAGGGGATATACCGTCTGATATCACCCTCAAGTGTTATAAGCCCCCAATGGTGTGCTTTAAGGTTTAACCCTTTATGGGTCGCATCTTGCTTTGATATACCCTTTGTCGTAATGATGCACCAATGCAGCCCCGATGGGTGAGTAACTCGCCGGTGTTGCATTGCTGCGTCCTGCCAACCTTTCGGGAGTGTATCAACCCAGTAGGGTCGGCATCTCATGATGCTTGAATGTAGCACTGGCGAGTTACTCGCTAGGGCTGCATTCCTGCATCATGATGACCAAGGGTATGATGCATTAATGCATTATGCCGTCCTTATAGGGCTTAGTCAGTTAACCCTATAAGGGTGGCATAGTGATTTAATGTACTCTGCCCTTTGCCGTCATGATGCATGAATGCAGCCCTGGTGCGTCTACTACCCAGGGCTGCATTCAGGCATCATGCCGACCCCTCAGGAGTGTATCAGTCCTATAGGGCCAGCGGGTCAACCACCAGAGCTGGAGTCATGCATCATGACCATAAGATGTATAATGTATCAAAGCACTATCTGGGCCCTTGAAGGGGATTAAACTTAGTCACACCTCAAGGCGTTATCTGCACACCCTTGGATATTGCAGTGTATAACACCAACCCCCCCCCTTAAAAAAACAAAATAAACAAAACAACGGAAGAAGTCATCATAGTGCTTTAACGGCAGTGCTCTATGTCCCTTTAATGAGCCCCATCCACCCCTTGGCGCATTTTTGTAGACTAAAAGCCTGAATCTCCACAAAAATTAACTTTAATGCTTAATACACTTAATGCCATTCAAATAATTTTGTAAGCCTCCACGGCCTTTATTGTTAAATAAGATACAGTGCTTTTTAATACATGATGGTCCTCACTGAAGGTTATTTCACGAGGCGAAGCCGAGTGAAATAACCTTTGTGTTTATTTCATGTCCTTATTAACAATATTTATCAGAATTCCACTTATTTGCCCTGAAAAAGCTCATTTACAGTGGTTAAATCAACTATTTTGATGATTTTACAGGCCGTTAAATACGGACAAGGGTTATTTCACGGGCGGTGTTAAATACGGCCTTCCTTGGTTAAGTCAATGGGAGTGCCGTATCACCGTCATATAAAAGTTGGTTACCAAGATGACTCACATAATGACCTGGGTTACTCATTGGGGCTGTATTTGTGCCTCATCACGACAAATGAACATCACTTTGGTTTCCATGGTAACTTCCCTAAACATTGGGGACTGGTATTATTAGTTATTCCACTTGGTCCTGAAGATAGAAGTTTTCTATTAAAAGATTCTCTCATAATAGATATGTTTTATTAATAGAACCTACGTTCTATTAATAAAGAATGTAATTCTATTGATATAACTTTTAGAATTGCTCTAGGCGACTGTAAGCATAATACAAAAGGTGCTTGTCTCTTCTAGCTGTCTCATTCTAGCTGATTCCTAGGTTTTAGACTATTTTGGTCGCTCTAAATCTTTGAAAATGACATCAAATTTGATCATTTGAGTAACTGTAAGGTGGACTTAAAGCCCCTGACCATACTAAAGGAAATAGCACAGGTGCACCAGTCCTCTAAGTGGGTATATAAGCATGATTGACAGTTATAGTTCAGTGTGCTAATAACCCTTGAAGTTGATGGGCTGTTATATATTAAAACATATTCAGTTGGGTGATATACTGCTCTAGCCTGGGCACCTTTCCTCCCAGTGGGAACTATAACCTTGTTCCTATAATCATCTAATTCTCAAGATCTATACATGCAGTATTATGTATCTAATGCACTATGCTGAACGATCGGAAATCGGGCAACTGTAATAATGTGCGAATATGATAGCATTCCAGCGACAAAGCTAACCAAATCGAGTCACCCTGAGGCTGTTGTAATCTCATCCTCAGACATGTGGTGTGGGGCCCTACACTAGGGGGAAGGTTGACCACACCTCTTTGGGATTAACAGCTGGTACTAATATGGGGGAAGGTGGAACACAACTGGGTCAGAGGATGGATTAGTGGGGAAGTGTGTGAGGGGTAGACATAGGGAGCCTCACCCCGGCCTTATCTAAATATCAAAACCGTGGCCGCTGGCCGAGGGTCGCTGGTCCCTGCTAGCTTTGTCGCTAGACTGATAGAATTGTTGTCTGGACTGTGTTTGGTGCAATGCCATCTTTAAAGCAGCCCTGCAGACTTAGAAAGTGTCAGAGATGTCTGCATCAACACTAGAACAGCTCCCACCTGTCAGGTTACTCTTTAACCCTTAGATTTACGCCATCATAAGAATAGGGTGATGTTTTCTTTTAAAGGGCAGCATGTTGCTGAAATGCAGCATTTGTCGTCATGACGCACCATTCCAGCCCCAACAATAACTCACCAGTGCTGCATTGGAGGATTTTAAGGGTCTTCTCTTAAGGATCAAGGACCTTCTAATCAAAACACAGCCAAAGAGTCGCCATGATGCTTGAATGCAACGCTGGTGAGTTACTCACCAGGGATGCATTCATGCATCATGACGACCAAGGGCATGATGCATTAATGCATCATCTCTGATGTATAACATCGTGGCTAGTTGTGTCTTTGTGCCACCAGGGGACTTCTGTACGTCTTATATATAGGATATAGCTAGTTGTGTCTTTGTGCCACCAGGGGTCTTCTGTATGTCTTATATATAGGGTATAGTTAGTTGCGTCTTTGTGCCACCAGGGGTCTTCTGTCTGTCTTATATATAGCATATAGCTAGTTGTGTCTTTGTGCCACCAGGGGTCTTCTGTATGTCTTATATATAGGATATAGTTAGTTGTGTCTTTGTGCCACCAGGGGTCTTCTGTATGTCTTATATATAGGATAGAGCTAGTTGTGTTTTTGTGCCACCAGGGGTCTTCTGTATGTCTTATATATAGCATATAGTTAGTTGTATCTTTGTGCCACCAGGGGTCTTCTGTATGTCTTATATATAGGATAGAGCTAGTTGTGTTTTTGTGCCACCAGGGGTCTTCTGTATGTCTTATATATAGCATATAGTTAGTTGTGTCTTTGTGCCACCAGGGGTCACTAAGGGCTCCTTACCTGTAGTCTACGGTAGTTTATCGGGTCAAACGTAGGTTACTCCCATGTCGTCTTGCCTACGGTTTGTAACCTCCTGTTCCCGCTGGCCCCAACTCGACTCCATATATGGGCATGCTACGTCATTAACACGTGACCGTCTGTAAATAGATTCACTGTTTGATCTGTTTGATCACGTGACTTCCGTCAATCTCCATACCCTTATACGGAGCGAGTTGAGCCAGCAGAAATAGTAGGAAACCTTGGTATTTCAAAATGGCCGCCGGTACGTTGTCCCTAACGCTACCTGTCCCCCTAGTGTTAGGCCTCCGAACTATAGTCTACGGAAGACTTATCCGACACCAAGGTCAAGCCATATCCGCCGCCTTCTTACATGTACCCAGCATGGCCGCCATTTTGTTTATGGATTACAGATAAAGATGTCCTTGTTTGCACCTTTGATACCCTTGTGGTACACTCAAGGGCATTTATTTGTATGCTGTGTCGGGGGTAGTATCAAGTGTCATACAAGACTGGTTACCCTCAAAGGTAAGGCTGTGTCTCACCAAATCGATACAAGTTGAAAGTCTATGTCCGGCAACAACACAGAGAAAGAAACATCGTCAATAAGGCCAAATTTAAAAAAAGGTTTGGTTCAGGTAACATGGGAAGAAACTCTAGGGTCGGTAGGTCGGATTTTTTTTTCCTTTTTTTTTTTACTTCCCCTTTAAAATTGACACAAAAAAAGTGTAAAAATGGGGAGATTTTTTTCCAAAATTTTGTAAACCTAAAATTGACCCCAAAAAGGTATAAAGATATAAAAATTGCTTAAAAATTGCTTAAAAAACGTAGGGTCCACCCTGTTTAGATAGGGTCGGTCAGGTGACCTGAAACAAACCTTCTTTTTTTTGGCCTGAGGAAGTCCAGGTTGCCTCCAGAATAAGTCCCCTCTCTAGGGAACCCTGGTCCTTATGGGACTCGCTTAAAGCAATGTGGCACTTAAAGGGAGGAATGACCAGCTTCCTAGATGTATGTATGTTGGCATTTAAGTAAATATTGGACTGCTTAAAGTCACTCTTTAAGCATCTTTAGGTGGCATTCAAGTGGCATTTACCAAGATTACATATGCCTTCAGTATGACTTTAAGCAGTCCAATCTTTGCTTAAAGCTGCTGTACTACCTCAGATAAATAGATAGTTCAATTTATGCATAGTTGTTAAGAGTCTGCTTGTTGGAGTGTACTAGTAGCATCCCAATACATTTTGTGTCTTTTAACCATGCTAAATGTAAGGAAATAGATGAGGAAAAATAAGTTGCTTCCAGCATTCTATTCAGCACTTAATTATATCAACAAGGGAGCGCCATCTACAGGGATACACCTGTACTAGTAGACTGTGTTTGTGAGCTGAGCAATGGAAAACCTCCATGCTCCCCTTCACTCCCTACTGCCACCGGATGGCTTTGGTCAACACTAAATTTATATCCAAGCCCCTCCAGAATATAAATAGTAGTTGAGATTGAATCCTGTCTAACATAATATTAAAACTCTCTTCTCAGAATAAATGACAGATTAAGAGGGACAGAAGGCAGAGCAATGGCCGACAGGTAGGACGCGCTACGAGGAGGGCTCTGCAGGTTGTTGTTCAAACTAGGGGAAACAGTAACAATAATCTCAAAAGACCCACACATTATGGACCATAAACCCTCCAAGCACTAAGGGATATACTTCATAACATCAAATGGATACGAATAAGACCAGAATTACAAGAAGTCATACCCGAGCTCGTCTACCTGTGGATTCTATACAGTGCACCGGTGACAACTCACCTGCCGCCAGCAGCTCTACACACACTCTGATCAACATGGCGAGCCCGACGTCTCCGGAAAGCACTACAATGACCCTTGTCATGCCCCCCTCCTCACAAACGGGTATGTTAAGCTCTGTCATGAACATGTTTCAGTCTCCCGATAAAGCTAACACTGTGGTACCTCCTCCAGCATGTAATTCAGTAGCCGAACTAGAAATGTCCTTTATGAAAAAAATGGACAGGGTGGCTACCCAGCTCCAGGGTATTTCTTCCCACCTGGAGGCTAATACTAAGGCCAGTAACAAAAATACATCTGACCTAGGTAAATTAATCTCCACGGTGACCGATCACTCTGCCAAGCTTTCAGCTTTTGAAGCTAGACTCAAAGCCCTGGAGCAGAGAGAGTCAGTTCCAGATGATCTAGAGTGGAGGCTGGAGGAGTTAACCAAAACCCAAGCCATTACCAACACAAGAGTGAATTCCCTATCGGCCCATACCGAACAAATAGACAAAAACAGTCGAAAGTGTGATATGTTGTTCAGAGGCTTGAAAGAGGATGACCACCCCAACCCCCGGGCTGCCATAATCAGTGTGCTTTCTGACTTAGGAACTGGTCTCACAGGCGCAGATATTACAAGTGCTATACGTCTTGGTCCTAAGCCTAAGAGAGACTCTAAAGCTACAAGACCCATAAAAGTTAGATTCTCCCAACCAAATGCTAAAGGGACTATATATACTAACATAAACAAAATGGGAAAGCTGCCACAATGGAGGGGAGTCCAGATATCTGACGACTACACTGACCAAGAGGCGGCTCAGCAGCGGGACTTGAGGGTGATTACCGCCAGAGCCAAGGCGCTGGAGTATGAGGTGAAAATGAAGGGGAGAAGCATATTAGTGAATGGCGAGGTGTTCTACCATGGGGACATTGACAGGCTGCCTGAAGAGATCAAACCAGCAAGCGCCAAGACCTTGAAGCTAAAAGGGGGTTATTTATTCCAGAGCCACCACAGCTTTTTAAGTAATATGTTTCCTTGTTACTTCAAGTACAACTCAATCTGGTACCACAGTGCAGAGCAGGCGTATAGCCACCAACTAGCATTGTTATGTGAAGCCAAAGCGACTGCTGAACGGGTCATGCTGGCCGCAGATGGCTATGTATGTAAGGAGATTACTAAGACCCTTAGCAAGACCCCGCTCTGGAAGACCAATCAGGAGGACGTGTTATACAACGTCCAGAAGGCGAAATTCTCCCTACCCACCTTGAAACAACAGCTTTTTGATACCCTTGACGAGGTATTGACTGAAGCAGCACCTGACACCACTTTTGCCTCTGGTAGAAGTATCACAGAAGGTGAGAAAAACTATGACGAGGATAGGCCTGGTAGAAACCTATGTGGGCAGCTACTTATGAGGATTAGAGGCGAACTAAGAGGAGACCCTCCACCACCACCGCTGGAAGACGACGCTGAGGCTATTGTACAGCGCACGCCAACCCCCTCACCTACCCAGTCACCTACCAGAGCGCGGCCAGACAGCCCTACTGTGCTACCTCCTGCCCCCGCCACACCGCCAAACAGTTAGGTTGTATACACTCAACATAAGTCACTATGCACGAGGTTCTAGTAGTATCTGATAGCCGAGGCAAAGGTCTACAAGATAAGATCAACAGACACTTAACGTCAAAGCAATATGATGGGATTATACATGTTCAAGTTGAGCCCACTGGAGGACTGACATGCAAGGATATGATTCCCAAGCTATCTGAACTCTTACATAACAGAACCTATGATATGCTAGTGGTTATGGTAGGGGTCTGTGACCTTTCTACAATTAAGTGGCTTGCTAATGGTGAATCTACCATAACACCTATATTTAATGAGGTGGGAAATCTAGTAGAGGTGGTTACTGAAAGATATGAGGACATTATGAAACATGTTTCTTCCCTACATCACCCTATGGCATTTGCCAAACTCGTCGGCTTGAACTACAGCAGATACAACAGTGCTCACGCCCCTTCACACTACATACCTGCACAGCATGATTACCCCGTCCAACAGGAGGTCATTAACACCGCCATTCCTCTTATTAACGAAATAGTGACCAGACTCAACTGGGAGCTAGGGTATCCAGGCCCGAAGCTGAACGAGACTGTACATGATATAAAGCAGGGTAAGGTAGTGCACAAATATAAGAAGATACCTGACGGCATACATCCAGACTCGTACAGCAAAACGGAATGGGCTCGTGTCATAGCAACCAATGCTATCTCCTGTTACAAGATTAAAAACAATATTATTTAATTTAATTATGCTAAATATGGTACATTGTGGGCGTCGGGCACAAAGACGCGGGCGCTAATACAATGTATTATTTTTAGAATCCTGCTGCTATTCCTGGACTACATATGTGATATAAATAGAATCGCTGTTATATAGGTCTATAGAGCCCTACGCTCGAGTAGTCTCTAGTAGGAACTACTACCCATAAGGTTACCCATGTGATACTGAACTGAACCACACCGGACTGTGAATATACGCTCTCAACATTAATTAACAGTAGGTGCATAGAATCTGTTGCTGTAATATAAGTGTGTTAGTGGATGGTTGCAATTGTATGTATGCATGTGTGTGTGGGTGTGTGATGTGTGTATGTGAGTAAGTATGATGTCTGAGTATGTAGGTATATAAGTGCTTGAATCATTGTACCCTGACTGCTCTGTATGAAATGGGATCAGTAGAGGATAGTATGTGAGGTCGGGCACAAAGACGCGGACCTTCGCCACTAAATTCTAACTTTGATCTTATCACACCCTACAGCGCCCGATTTGAAAGGCTGCTAGCCAGAAGCTATGCTATTCCTATGAACCTCCGCGTCTACCAGTCGGGTTTGGACGCTATTGAAACATATGGACTGAAGTATGTACCCGCTGGTTATGTATAGAGCACCTGTATATTTTAAACCAATACTACGTCAAGCCTTTGGTAGATCTGGAAGCTCTATTTATACATGACACTGTCCATATAATGTACCTGCTGATGTTTATTGCACTAATAATACCCTATGGTCCTAACTAAAAGGAATTTGATATATAAACTAGGACCTGGGCATTGTATTTTTGTTACTAACCTATATAAAACTGTTTCCCCGACAGTGAAATCTATGTCTTATTAATAATATGTGTCATTCACATCAACCTGCATTCCCAATTTAATGCAAGTTCTCGAAGTCCTGGCAATGAGATTATCATCAGCCAACATGGGCAGCACTAGATGCATGAGACCTATCGTATGTATAACATGTACAGGTAGAGAAGGGAGTGAGTGGATTCCTATTTTCACTATGTGTTACAGGGAAGGTATGTCCTCTGATGCCACAAATGTCTATTGACCTAGGCCTTAAAGGGGTTAAAGGCTTACATTTATGTCACTTTAATGTGAGAAGCATATTTAATGATATGTCCACATTACATGATTATTTTATGGACTCTGACATTGACTGCATTACTCTATCTGAGACCTGGCTGGATGGGAGCGTGTCGAATAATCATTTGTTCATTAAGGGTTACTCGCTTCAGAGGCTTGACAGACAAATACCAGACCCAGGTGATATTAACCATGGAGGCTTACTAACCTATACAAAAGATGGATTAACATCAAAAAATGAACTTTCTGTGCATAATACCAGTAATAAGGACATTGAAATTATGTGGTCAGTTATTTCAAAGCCAAATATGAGAAGAATTGTTGTCGCTAATATCTATATCCCCCCAAAAGGTAACATTACCAGTGCATTAGATACCATAAAAAAATCTTTTAATGATATTGATTCGGATAAATATAATGAAATATTTATTTTAGGGGATTTCAATATTGATTACCTAAGAAATAATCCTGATCAAGACAAATTAAATAATATAGCAGCAGGCTTAGGGATAAGACAGTTAGTTAAAGAAATTACACGTTATAATCCAAACCGGGACGGGAATGATTCGATTATTGATTTAATTCTTACAAATTCTGATCATATAGCGTGCACAGGGGTTAGATCAATGGGTGGCATTAGTGATCATGAGCTTATATATGTAACAAGGAAACACATCCCCACACCCAAAATCCCTTTAAGTTTCACTGGTAGGAGCTACAGGCTATTTAATGAAGTTGACTTCATCAATAGGTTAAGAAACTTAGACTGGAATAATTTTTGGGCTTGTGAGTCACCTACTGATGCTTGGGAACTATTTATAGCCTCTATACAGCACATTTTGGATATAAATTGTAAGGTAAAAAATTTACTGCATTTACTGTACACAGCACCAGAGAGTGATCATATACACAGGGCCATGCACTCAAAAAGTAAACTTGTCTCCAGACTCTTCAAAGTGACGGTCATAAAATAAACTAGTCAAAAACTCATCCAATTGACAAGGAAATGGGTCTTTTAGCTGAAGATCCACTTGGCATGTACCAGCCCAAACCCAGCATTTTCCAGCTCCAGATTCTATTTGTGGGATGGTAACCTGATGGGTTAGACAACTTTTGACTCGTTTTTTTTATAATAGTCACTTCGACGAGTCTGGAGACAAGTTTACTTTTTCAGTGTGTGCACCTGAACCCCGTGAATAGAAACAGTTGTCTTGCTCAGTGATACATTGTAACACTGCACAGGTCATTAACACTAGACAACATCTGTCATCATGATGCACCAATGCAACACTAGTGAGTAATTGGTGGTGCATGGGTGCATCATGCCTACACTTCAGGAATGCATCAGCCTGCATGATGCAGGAATGCAGCCCTGCAACTTACTTGGCAGGGATTTATTCATAAGCTTAAATAATGCAGAGGAAGGGGCACAGTACAGAAAGGGTTAATGGCGTTTTTTACCTAATCAGGTATCAGTAAGAGTTAGCATCCGGCGCTATTTCCACGTATAAGTAGCAACATAGCGTAAATACCCTTTGTTAATAACATGAATTGTTATGGCAGACATGACGGTGTCGGAGGGGGGGGGCTGGTTCAGTATGTTATTTGTTAGTGGTACTAATTTTGTCCATATGTGGATTACACAGGTAGATTCTACGTCCACAACTGTAACGATACGAAGGGATTGATGCGAGTGGCAATGCTTGTTTAGAGTTTCTCGGCTTAGTCTGTATATATGTGTGTGTGTGTTTATTGGTCATTGATGAATACTGTCTATGCATGTATAGATGTATACATGTATCTTTCAATGCCATAAACATGACCTGATTAATTTTTCGTAACAATTATTGAAAAAAAAGGCTGGTATGTAAAGAGAAATAGAGTGCACATATTATTCATCACCGGAATGGTCGATTTTTTTTTTTTGGGGGGGGGGGCAAATTCGACACATTGACATGGAAAGATTCACCTGTTTTGATTGGAAAATCGCATCACCCCTCCCCTGTTGTTATAAAATGAGTACTACCCCTAACTTACAAGGCAGATGCAGTCAGAGGGGTGGTTATGAGCTTCCATAGGTTGGTATGGTGCTAGTACAACCATATACCACCAGGAAGGAATAACTTTAATACCCTTTAATCAAACTCTGCCCTTGGTCGCCATGATGCATGAATGCATCATACCGACCCTAAGGTTTGATACACTCAGTGCATTCATGCATCATGCACTGATATTCCTAGGCTCCCTATACGCCCAACCTCTCAGTCACTAGTGCCTAACTTAGTTAGTCATTTTTTGGCTCCCTATACGACCAACCTAGGTCAGTTATTATTGTCAGATTGGTCAGTACTGACCAACCAACCTTAGTCTTTTTATTTCCAGGGGGAGCCACTGAGTGGTCATGACAGGTGGCCCCAACTAGTGGTATACAAATACAACACACCAATGATGAACGTAGGTTGGCCACTACTGACTGACCCCTCGTTCATTTTTGCATATAACTTTGCCATTATGACTAACACTCATATGACCAACCAAGGATAGTCTGTACTGACTAACCCTTTCAACATATGGATTTTCAGTGTATCATGAAGGCAAAGTGCAAATATGACATCATTGCACTCTATGTCCCTTAAAGGGTTAATAATATATGACATTGAACATTTAAAAACGACCTTTGATACACGTTGCTATGAGACAAACAACCCCCACCATGCACCGCGCATGTCACACAAATAGACAATCAATGGCTGAGGCAATCTACCAGCAGATTCTCTGATCCGTTTCTACAGGCACCTTTTCCTTCTCTGCCACAAGATGGGGGATTACCTTAAGGTGTCACCACCCTAAAGCACTAGGCCCCGTTCGGAAATTTCAATATTGACCACCGTCGACCTGCCATTTGAGACACTTGAAACTCTCAGTCTTTAGCCACCTATACCTAATTTTAGCTTATGACATGCAGAAAAATATATAACGGGTGTGACCCCAAAAAGTCAGGCTAGATTTTGCATGAATCGCAATGGTAACGGGGTAGTGGTTTTGTACAGTGAGGCCTATGCAGCGTATAGATACACTATAGGGCCTTTTCACCCCCATAAACCTACACTGTTTATAGGGAGTAGACAAATCCTTCTTTTAGGACTATAAATAAACACTTTCTGATCACCCTTATAACAAATAACCATGTATTTAACCCATTTTTCCCTCCCCTATAGGCTAAATTCCGCAAAAAAACAAAGTTCATAAGGGACTCTTTGGCCAGTAAACCCGGAAGTGACCCGATTTAGGGTGGTGACACCTTAAAAACTTGCCTATGCCATCCTTTTAAAATAGACACTTTTACAACTATGAATCAATTCAAATATTTAAAGGGAGGTATGAAGACCAATTGTTCAAGATTACAAAAGTATTGATCATGTTTTGATGCCCAAAATTGAAAATATTAGTGGGAACTATTTTTGATGCATGGATACTGCACTGAGTGATGGGGATAGGTGATCAGACAAGTAGTACCGTTTTCACCCCTTCTTCCGCAAATGATTTCCGGCAGTCCGCGCGTTTTAGCAGAGTCTTATTTGAGACTATGCTGGGAGAGTGTTTCTGAAGGTGCGTAAATAACACTAATGACACATAACATAGACATTCCTAGCCACCTGCATCACTCTTCCATTAGGGCTGAGTCATTTATTACTAGCTGCGCGGGGGGGGGGGGGGTGCTTGGTGGAATTACATACAATGACTTTGTCATTGTATGTACATTCCCTGGCCTCATCTCAAATAATGCCCATGCCACGATACAGATAGAGGTTATTAGTAGGCAGATCTGGTTCCCCGTTAAGTTGCGATTCATTGAACAATTAGTTTACCTATGAAAGCAGCTGTTCCATATAAGTACAGTGAGTGGCAAGAGGTATTACCTCCAGAAACCATAATTGGCAGGAGGTAGAATGACATGGACATTTAAAAATGGTGTGTGGTATTGGGCAGTAACTGGCAGGAGGTTGAGTGAGCAGTAACTGGCAGGAGGTAGAGTGAACAGTAACTGACAGGAGGTATAGTGGGCAGTAACTGGCAGGAGGTAGAGTGAGCAGTAACTGGCAGGAGGTAGAGTGAGCAGTAACTGGCAGGAGGTATAGTGGGCAGTAACTGGCAGGAGGTAGTGTGAGCAGTAACTGGCAGGAGGTAGAGTGAGCAGTAACTGGTGGGAGGTAGTGTGAGCAGTAACTGGCGGGAGGTAGGGTGCACAGTAACTGACAGGAGGTAGAGTGAGCAGTAACTGACAGGAGGTAGAGTGAGCAGTAACTGGCAGGAGGTAGGGTGAGCAGTAACTGGCAGGAGGTAGAATGAGCAGTAACTGGCAAGAGGTAGAGCGAGCAGGTATTTTCAACATTGAAAAAAAAATCAAAAAAAAATTGGACTTTTCTACCTTCATTTTTGGGTCCATGTTGTTGAAACACATTTCTCTTCTTTTCTGTTTTGCCTAATGAGAATTTCCAGAGGTATATGTTACCTGGTTTGTTCTATAAATAGACCATGTACAACAGGTCAGCTGGGGTCAGCTATACGTGAGTGTAACAGGGCGGTACCGGACCCCACGGGTTGGGTAACACAAAGCCGATTGTATCATCGACCCTTTAAGGACGACATGTCGCTAAAAGAAGGGGTAGACACTAACGCTGGCCCTGGAGCCAATGGCCCCCAATAGCGGGTCTGGGCCCTAGTTTTCTTAAGAATTACCTTCCCATGGGCCCCCATGGCCCACAGGAAATTTTGCAAGGTATTTGAGGAGAATGTATTTGTTAAGTATAGGCAGGTAAGATGTAGTTGGACAGAGGAAAGTGAGACCAAATGAAGCAATCTGGTTTTATTTTAACATGGATAAATTAGGAATATAGAATAATTTTCTCTTTGAGAAAAGTAAAATGAGTTCCCTGGCCTACAATTGAAAGTTCCCCTCTAAAGTTTCCCCTCTAAAATTCACCCCAAAAAAGTGTAAAAATGGGGAGACTTTTTTCCAAAATTTTGTAAGCCTAAAATTGACCCCAAAAAAGTTTGAAAAAATATAAATGTCTGCAAAATTGCATAAAAAAAATGTAGGGTCGGCCCTGTTTAGATAGGGTCGGTCGGGTGACCTGAAACAAACCTCTTTTTTTTTGGCCTCACCAATTTTGCAGGACTGGGTCAATTTCCGCAGGACCGGATGCGAAAATTTTGGATAAAACTTTTGAAAAATATGCTATTTGATTGAATAAAACGTTAAAACAATAACCCTAATTTGCCTACAATATTAGAGTGTTTTCCAGGGCTTGTAACTTCGTTTCTAATTGGAATATTTGGAAAATGGTTTCAGTTTTGGAAAGGCCAGACTATTGCATGATATCTGGTCTTACGACACCAGTCATTCTGCCGGACCAGAGCCATTTTAGGCGGATATTACCACTCTCCGGATGATATGTTATTTATCAACATAAAACTTCCTTAAAAAAATTCGATTCCAGTTGGAATATTTGAGAATCTCTCTCAGCTTTGACAAGGCCAGACCATGCAGGACACCTAGTTTTGCAACACCAGCCATTCTGCGGACCAGAGCCATTTAAGGCGGATATTACCACTGTCCGGCACGTTTTGGCAAAGACTGTAAAAGTAGGGGAAACCATGAATGTAAAGCCTTAAAAGAGCTGTAGCAGACATAAAGTGACTGTAACTGGTACCCGACTGTACATATAGCAGATCATCCCGTCTCAGTGGGTACCAGCGAAGGGGATATACCGTCTGATGCCACCCTCAAGTGTTATAAGCCCCCAATGGTGTGCTTTAAGGTTTAACCCTTTATGGGTCGCATCTTGCTTTGATATACCCTTTGTCGTAATGATGCGCCAATGCAGCCCCGATGGGTGAGTAACTCGCCGGTGTTGCATTGCTGCATCCTGCCAAACTTTCAGGAGTGTATCAACCCAGTAGGGTCGGCATGATGCTTGAATGCAGCACTGGCGAGTTACTCGCCAGGGCTGCATTCCTGCGTCAGGATGACCAAGGGTATGATGCATTAATGCATTATGCCGTCCTTAAAGGCCTTTGTCAGTTAGCCCTATGAGGGTGACATAGTGATTTAATGTACTCTGCCCTTTGCCGTCATGATGCATGAATGCAGCCCTGGTGCGTCTACTACCCAGGGCTGCATTCATGCATCATGCCGACCCCTCATGAGTGTATCAGTCGGGCCAGCAGGTCAACCACCAGGGCTGGATTCATGCATCATAACCATAAAATGTATAATGTATTAAAGCACTATCTGGGCCCTTGAAGGGAATTAAGACTTAGTGACAGCTCAAGGCGTTATCTGCACACATTTGGGTATTGCACTGTATAACACCAACCCCCCCCCCCCCCCAAAAAAAAACAAAAAAAAATCTAAATTTAAAAAAAAAACAAAAAAAAAAAACGGAAGAAGTCATCTTAGTGCTTAAACAGCAGTGCTCTATGTCCCTTTAATAAGCCCCGTCCACCCATTGGGGCATTTTTGTAGACTCAAAGCCTTAATTTTTTTTTACAATAACAAACTTTTAAGCACTCAATGCCATACAAATCATTTTGTGAGCCCCCATGGCCCTTATTATGAATAGGATACAGTGCTTTTAATGCAGGATATATAAGTTGGTTGCCATGATGACTCACATAATGACCTGGGTTACTCACTGGGGCTGTATTTGTGCCTCATGACGACAAAGGATCACTTTGGTTTCCATGGTAACTTCCCTAAACATTGGGGATCGGTAATTATTACTTATTCCACTTGGTCCTTATAATAGAAGTGTTCTATTAAAAGAATCTCTGATAATAGATATGATCTATTAATAGAACCTACGTTCTATTATTAAAGAATGTAATTCTAATGATATAACTTTTAGAATTGCTCAAGATGACTGGAATGGGCTGCATGATAAAGATGCCATTGCAGCTAATTTTGTATAAACTTCTGTAACCCTAATGTGTGTACTGTAGGGGGAACATTCTCGCCGTTTCCTAGTTTTAGACCATTTTTAGACCATTATATGGGGTGCAGCTTATACGAGAGTTTTTATAGGTATAGTACAGTGCTAAATTATCGATTTTCAGATACCCTATTAGGCTTATAGGATTTCCCAAAGTTAGGGGTGCGGCTCATACGCGAGTTAGGCTTATACGCGAGGTTTTATGGTAGTTGTGTCTTTGTGCCACCAGGGATCTTCTGTATGTCTTATATATAGGGTATAGTTAGTTGTGTCTTTGTGCCACCAGGGGTCTTCTGTATGTCTTATATATAGGGTATAGTTAGTTGTGTCTTTGTGCCACCAGGGGTCTTCTGTCTGTCTTATATATAGGGTATAGTTAGTTGTGTCTTTGTGCCACCAGGGGTCTCTGTATGTCTTATATATAGCATATAGTTAGTTGTGTCTTTGTGCCACCAGGGGTCTTCTGTATGTCTTATATATAGGGTATAGTTAGTTGTGTCTTTGTGCCACCAGGGGTCTTCTGTATGTCTTATATATAGCATATAGTTAGTTGTGTCTTTGTGCCACCAGGGGTCTTCTGTATGTCTTATATATAGGATATACGGGACTAGCACATCAGGTAGTCGAGGGCTAAACCCCCATCTCCTTATCAGGCTAATCCCCTCCCCTCACACCTAGAACAAAGGTACTGATGAGAAATTTACCCATGATGCACTGCTCTGGAGTCGGGGGCCTAACCACAATGCATTGCTCTGAGCCAAGATGGCGGCCCCCATAACCTAATGCGCTAGTCCCGTATAGCTAGTTGTGTCTTTGTGCCACCAGGGGTCACTAAGGGCTCCTTACCTGTAGGGTTGTAGTCTACAGAAGACTTATACGACACCACGGTCAAGCCATATCCGCCATCTTCTTACATCTACCGAGCATGGCCGCCATTTTGTTTATGGATTACCGATGAAGATGTCCTTGTTTGCACCTTTAATACCCTTGAAGTGCACTCAAGGGCATTTATTTGTATACTGTGTCGGGGGTAGTATCAAGTGTCATACAAGACTGGTTACCCTCAAAGGTAAGGATGTGTCTCACCAAATCGATACAAGTTGAAAGTCTATGTCAGGCAACAACACAGAGAAAAGAAACATCGTCAATAAGGCCAAATTTAAAAAAAGGTTTGTTTCAGGTAACATGGGAAGAAACTCTAGGGTCGGTAGGTCTGATTTTTTTTTGATTTTTTTTTTCCTTTCCCTCTAAGATTGACCCAAAAAAGTGTAAAAATGGGGAATTTTTTTTCCGAAACTTTGTAAACCCAAAATTGACCCCAAAAATGTTTCTTAAAAAAAATCGTAGGGTCGGCCCTGTTTAGATAGGGTCGGTCGGGTGACCCGAAACAAACCTTCTTTTTTTTGGCCTAAGGAAGTCCAGGTTGCACCAGAATAAGTCCCCTCTCTAGGGGACCCTGGTCCTAATGGGACTCCCTTAGTTGTGGCACTGTGGCACTTAAAGGGATGAATGGCCAGCTTCCTAGACGCATGTATGTTGGCATCTAAGCAAATGTTGGACTGCTTAAAGTCACTCTTTAAGCATCTTTAGGTTCCGTAAACGCCATGTAAGTGTCACCAAAAGGAATTCTAGCGACTTTTAGTGGCATTTACCAAGAATACATATGCCTTAAGTATGGCTTTAAGCAGTCCAATCTTTGCTTAAATACCAACATTCATGCAGTAGTATGGTTGTGCCCCTACATGGGTACTCATATTTTTGACCGTATCCATGTGTCGATTTTTAGCAAAAGGGCTGTGTCGATGTGTCGATTTTTATCCCATACCATTAGTATACACTCTACTTCATGTGTCCATGTCCGTCGATTTTTAAAAGGGCCGTGTCGCCCGTGTCGATTTTTAAAGGGGCCGTGTCGCCCGTGTCGATTTTTACCCATGTAGAGGCACATGGTTGATTCACAGCTGGCTGACTGGTGAATGCATTTACTGAACACAGCACCGGCGAGTTATCATATACACAGGGCCATGCACTCAAAAAGTAAACTTGTCTCCAGACTCTTCAAAGTGACGGTCATAAAATAAACGAGTCAAAAACTCATCTAAGTGACAAGGAAGTGGGTCTTTTAGCTGGAGATCCACTTGGCATGTACCAGCCCAAAACCTGACATTTGCCAGCTCCAGATTCTATTTGTGGGATGGTAACCTGATTAGACAACTTTTGACTCGTTAATTTTATGATAGTCACTTCCACGACGAGTCAAAAACAGTGACAAGGAAGCGGGTCTTTTAGCTGGAGATAAAAGACCCACTTGGTATGTGCCAGCCCAAAACCCGACATTTGCCAGCTTCAGATTCTATTTGTGGGATGGTAACCTGATATGTTAGACAACTTTTGACTCGTTTATTTTATGAAAGACACTTCGACGAGTCTGGAGACAAGTTTACTTTTTCAGTGTGGGTAGCAGTAAGAGTTAGCACCCGGCGCTATTTCCACGTATAAGTAGCAACATAGCGTGAATACCCTTTGAGTAGTATAGTATGTATCGGAACGGGACTATAGTTAAGTACTGTTTATTACTCAATCGACATGCAGCCAATCAGAGGCCTCCATTTGGTCACGTGACCGGAAGTGACCTACTTAGGGGATTAGTGGTGACGTCACGTGACCTAGTTAGCCAATCAGAGGCCTCCATTTGGTCACGTGACCGGAAGTGACCTACTTAGGGGATTAGCGGTGCATTCTGGGTAACCCTGCAGCCAATCAGAGGCCTCCATTGGGTGACCGGAAGTGACCTACTTAGGGGATGGTGCATTCTGGGTAACCTACTGACCTACTTAGGGGACCGGAAGTGACGTCATATGACCTAATTTAGGATCACGTGATCGGAAGTGACCTGATGAGTCACGTGACCGGAAGTGACGTCACACGACTTAATGGCCAACCGGAAGCGACCTGATTGATCACGTGACCGGAAGAAGAAGAAGTTTTTTTTTTGTTTAGGATCCCGTGACTGGAAGCGACGTCGTCACATGAGTGACGCTTTAAGAGACTGCGCGACTTACTAGTAAAAGAAGCCGTATGATAATAAAAACACAACAATATTTTCTTTTAATTTTTTTTTATTTATTTTTTTTTCAATCTTGATAAACACTCTATTTTTGAAAAGATGCACACGCTTATTTTTTTTTTTTTTTTTTTTTCATATCTCTAAAGGACTCGTTGTCACACCGTCAGAATGCACGCGACGCTTATAATACAAGTAGCGCACGCCGTCTTTCTCTATGGTGTAGGTGACCATTTTGTTTCGCACCACTTTGAAATTTCTATTTACAGCAATGAGAGTTTTTCGTTGGCGAAGAACATCCAAGAAGGCGTCTGGTTCCTGGGGGTTTTGTTTCTTCTGTACGCCTTTTGCACTCCATTTTTTGGATTTTCTTTCACCAGTGTCGCTGACTCGATCGTAGCAAATGTAAGTCTTAGGGTTGAGACTTAGGATCCCGTCACCTTCCCACTCCGCTTTCATGAGCCCCGAAGTTCTCAGATCGTGAAGGTACCGTCTCTCACAACATCCGCCGGGCGGCGCACACCATTCTCGCACTCTTTCCGTTTTTGTCTTCACGAAAAGCTCTAAGTGCTCGTCGCACACCGCTGTCGGAAGCCACTTTCGTTTCTCTCTGAAGTACGTCTCTCTCAGGCGAGGTTTCACTAGGTCATCCAACGTGGCACCGCTGAGAGCCATGTAAAGACTGTCGGTGTCCATTTGACAAAGGGCATAATCGCGCCGATCGACGAATCTATCCAAGAAGTCGTATGTGAACTCTAACATTTTCAACTTCGCGTACTGGTATACCATGAACCCTATCTGAATAGGGAGGTTGTTCTTGACCGTTTTCGGTTGTAGTTCGACTTCAAACAGATCGGAAGTCAACTCGGACGCCTTTTTGAAGCGCCACGAATTGGCCAATAGTTCGAACTTCCGACTGTCAGTGTATCTCACCGCCGTGTGTTTTTCTTTGTTGCAGATTGTTTTACCGTACGTAGCGTTTCCCATTAACTTGTAACAGTCTGACAGAATTTTCTCGTTCTCGTTCACGTCGCCACGTCTTCGCGCCGCCGTCACTTCGTCCGCGAAACCGGCAAAGGAGCGTTTAGGTAGGTATTCTACCACCAGCTGCACTTTGGTGACTATCAAACCGTGCTCTAAATACCACTTGAGAAGCGGCGTTCCCAAGAGAATATTTTTTCCGTGGTAACTCCCTATCAGACATCTCTGAGGCGTGTTCAACAGCTTTTCTTCCTGCGCAAAGTCTGACATGTGAGGGCCTATGTCCGATTTTGAAACGGTCGCGTTCTTGAAAACGGGGGTCATTTCTTCGAAGTACTCTCGTAGGTGAGGCGGCGTAGTGATGTCCACTTGAACTAAACCGAACATTTTCTCCTCTTTCACAGCGGAAAGGATGTCGCTCTCGCTCATCGCGTTTCGAGACACTTTCAAAGCGTCAACCTTCCAGCGTTGTTGGGAGGCCTTGACCCGCTCATCTCGACGCTTCATCTCTCGCCATTCGCACTCCCACACGACGACCAGCTTGTAACCTAACGCTTTCAAGTAAGCGCTTACTCTGGTCGTTCTGTCGCGTCTCTCCTCTCTCAGTGAAGCGCACTGATATCGGTGCGACGGTATGCACTCGTGAGCGTGGAACCAACACCCGTGAAACTGGAAAACCGTATTAGAGGCCGCGTGAAATCCGTCCACGCGAATTCTCCGACAGCCTACCGCCATCTCGCCGCCGTTCAGAGCGTGGCGCAGTTTCACGTCGCGGTCGTGCTCTACGAAGCGTAACCACTCCAAAGCGCTGTGAGAGTTTCTTTGCCTGATTTCGGGCTTGAACTCGGTCTCGGGCCGTCTCACCGCGTAATAGCCCGTGCAGTGCGCTTCGCTCATGCAGCGCAAGTACAGAGAGTTAGCGTCTAGTCCTAGGATGTGTTGGCACGGTCTCGCTTCTTCGCCGTACTTGTGCTCCCTTATCCGCGTGGTGCCCTTCTCGTGAAATCTATGGAAGATGATGGAAGGACCGCCGACTAGATTCTCTTTGATCAGAGCGTGGAGGACGGCGTCGAACTGGGGAAACGTTGTGAACGCGTCTTCTAGGTTTTGGAAGAGGAAGCGTAAAGTCAAACCGGCGAGAGAAACTCTGTCTTTCAACATGTCGATGCCGCGATCTTGGAAAAATTTAGCGTGATTTTTCAGAGCTTCTATGAAAGGTTTCACGTCTTTGTTGTTGTAGTGGATCAAGTAGTCTTCCATAGTTTGCATCTTCTCGTCGGACCAAACTTTCTGACATGCGGCGTAGTCGGATTCGGACATTTTGACGCCCGTCAGCTCGCTGTCGAAAGCCGATCTCGGCGGCAGCGTTCTGTTTGCCAGTTTCCTGGTAGACGTCATCCATTCGTAAGGAAAGTGACCTTTCTCTTCGTTCCTGGTGAAAGCTCGCAAATAGGTCGCGTAGTTGTAACCGGGTGCCAAATAGTTGACTACGTCCAAGAAAACCGTGTGCTGTGTGTAAACCGCCAAGTATTGATTGCTTCTCTTTATGACGCTGAATTCTTGGTTTCTTCGGTCTCCGGAGGCGAAGAACGAGTGAAGGCGTATTTTGATCAGGTTCAAGTCGTAACGCCCCGAGTTGAAGCCCACCACTGGAGCTTGACGGATGTATCTCAGAAGACGCTTCTTCAGTTGAACTAACGGGTGTCTGGTCTGAGCCGCAGCGAAGCCGCCTGGAGAAGGGGTGGTGAACGTCGCCTCCTCCAGCAGGAGAGCTTCACCTATCGCCGCATCTAACTTCGCTAACGTCGGTCGGTAAAGTTCTAGCACAGCTTCCCCGATCGCTTTGGCGTTCTCGTTTATGTGATTTAAAACTCGGTCCAACAAGGGGTCGGAATCTGCGTCGGACGCTCTGACGAAGCAGACGGGCCCCTCCCACCCCGGAAAGTCGGATGCGACGCTAGCCGACAAAGGGACGTGATCCCACAGCAGGGACACGTGCTCCGTCGACGGTTCTTTGCACGGTCTGAAGAAAGCCTCGAAATCGAAGGCGATCTTGTAAGGGTAGATTCCGGAATGTCCGTCGGGGGGAAAAATGGAGAAGTCTGCTAGCGCTTCGAAAATCGTTCTCGAATTTTGGTAGATGCCACCTACGTAGCGCAACTTGACTTGTCGGCAAGAGGAAAGCTGGTTCCTGTGTCGCTTCAGCAAGAACTCGGTGGTGAACGCCGCCTTACACTTGCAACATTCGTATATGCCCGCGTACGCGTTGAAGTCCGTGACGAGAGAGACGTGCAAACCGCCTTTCGCCGTCAGGTGTAGGTTGACTTTACCTCGGGCGGCCACAGTTCTGGAAGGCGGTCTGATCAGAGTAACGCGTCTTCTCAACTTCCGCCCCGGCACTTGACGCGACGCGGTGTAAACCGCTATTTGTACGTCAAACAAGTTCTCTAACGCGGGTAAGTCGCGGATGTTCAGACCCGGAAAGGATTCAGGTGTGGCAGCGGGACAGAACTGACGTAACAAATCTGAAGCGCGCTTGCTGGTGTTATAATCTAACACGCCGCTTCTCTTTCCAACTCGACCGGCCTGAGTGATCCTACCGCCTATGGGGAATTCCCCCGGTCCCATGTAAACGCAGATGTTCAAATTGGTAGGAAAAAGAACGTGCCACTTGGTGTCAGCGTCGCAAAGTTTCCGTACCTCCTCGCAAGCGACGGTGTTTTGCATCTTTGAGAGGAGCTCTTCCAAAGTTTCTGAATTAGTTACAGTAGGGAGCGGTTGTATGAGAGTTGCGTTGTTCTGGGAGGCGTGGAAGTAGCGCAGTTTGCTCTTGTCTTCTCTGTGTTGTAACAGTAAGCCTACCGAGAAACCCACTTTGTATCTGAATCTTTGTGTCAAGTGAATGCGACGCATAGTATCTACAGCGTCACTCAACTCGCCGGTTGGTAGCCTGAAGTTTGTTACACTCACGCGAGTCCCGTGCATCCTGACGCCCGTTTGTATCGCAGGCCAATTCGCCGTGAACGTTTCCTCCCCGTTCGGTACAGCACATATGCGCGGAGGGACGGTCACCCCGTCCAGAGATTCGCGTCGACAAGCGCTCTTTCGGCAATCCCCTTCGCCGCATAGAGGGCAAAACTTAGCTACTACTCTACAATTTTCTACGTGTCTCTCGTGGTTGTACGCTCTTTTAAACATTTTGAAACACTTTTCGCATACGTACTGTGTCATGTTTTTTTTCACTCGGTTACCAACTACTTAGCCGTCTAACTATCTATCTATCTATCTAGCCATCTATCAATCTGTCGTCTATGTAACTATCTTTCTGTCTGCTGTCTGTGTATCCGTCTGTCTGTCTGTCTGTCTGTCTCATACAGCGTACGTCAAACGCTGTGTGTGTGTGCGCGCGTGAGCGTTGAGCGTCTCTCATTCCGAATCTATGCCGAGATATTTCAGAATGATCTCTGTTTTGTCATCCAACTCTTTGAGCGCTCTGGCGGACAGCGTCACCCCCTGCTGTGTGGGTTTTTTGTCAGGACCTTCGTACTTGCGCACGTGGACGAGGTTCTTACCGCTGTAGTAGCTCACAGCTGCGTACACTTCGCCCGCCTCATCCAGCACTGCGAACCAGGGGGTGTGATTAGGTTTTCCTTGCGCGGCCGCTGTGTCGCGTATGCGCACCACTGCGCGGATATCGGCGATGCGTGCTATGAGCTCGCGCAGCGCGTCGGCCGTGAAGTGCACTCGCTTGCTTCTGGTCAGAGACGCCTCTTTCACCTGGCCGTCTTTTGTGTAGCGCGGCCTCCTAGACAGTCTAGCCACGTCCTCCCAGATCTCCAGCGTCAAAGCTCCGTCTAAGCAGAACTCTAACCCGAGTGTTTTCTCTGCTTCTTCTCGTCCATCTCCTTCTTTTTCTTGTATTTTTCTCTTCTTAGTGGGCCTTGTTGTTCTGGAACTCACCTTAGAACGTTTCACACCCGCAGGATGAGTAACACCATCAGCGTGAGCTGAATCAGCAGCAGAACCGATAGCAGGAGCAGCGTCAGCGCTGGTGGTATCGGAGGTCTCGTTGTTGGAACAGCGCAGCCACACGCCGTCCGTGCTGTGTGTAGCGGTAGAAGATGAAGCGCCGCCGCCGCCCTCGTAAGGTGGCGGTGAGGGCAGTCGCCACGGACCGGACGGGGGGGCGCTAGCAGTGGAGGAAGTGAGGTCGAAAGGTCGAAGAGGGAAGCCGAAAAACGTACCGCTCACCCCTTGCCCTTCGGGTTCTTCGTACGCCTCGTCGTCAGCGTCGTTCTCTGTCTCACCCTGTTGCTGCTCCTCCTCCTCCTCTTCTTCTCGGTTCAGGGGCTGAGTGTCCGAATAGCTGTAACTCTCAGCGCGAGCGGCGTCGAGGGCGTCCGTCGATGTAGTGGTGGAGGAGAGGGGCTGTGCAACGTGCGGCAGGTCATCAAAGTCATCAACAGTAGTGGGGAGGTAAAAACCCGGTTGCCAGTACTGCGCTGTGCCAGGAGCGTTGTCGTCAGTAGTAGTAGCAGTAGCAGCAGGTGCAGCAGAAGCAGCCGCAGCAGCAGCCGCAGCAGACGCAACAGTAGCAGGCGCAGCAGCAGCCTCAGCAGGCGCAGCCGTAGCAGGCGCAGCAGTAGCAGGCGCAGCAGCAGCAGCAGCAGCAGCAGCAGCGGCAGGCGGGACGGCGGTAGCAGCGGCAGCGCGCTTAGCAGCAACGTGTACCGTCGCGAGTGTAACAACGTCGCTAGCACGACGACTGCTACCAGTAGTACTACTAGTACTACTACCACTACTACTACTACTGCTACTACTAGTGCTACTGCTACTACTACTACTACTACTGCCGCGAGCGCTCGCTACAGCAGGAGGGTGATAAGACCAACCGGCTGCGGCGGTAGTCTCATGTTCAGTAGCAAGAGCAGGCACTGACGCTAAACGAACGCTGTTCCGCGTAGTCTTCTTGTTCTTGAACGCCGCTAGCTGTTGTCTTTTGCTCATGGTGGTGACTGTAGAGAGCAGCAAAAAAGAATGAGTGAGTGAATGGAGGTTTCCAAGCCCCTTATATACGCCTTCTCGCTTCTAGAGCTAAGCTACTTACCGACCCTGTTCAGCTGCCGCCGGCTGGCCGGCGGCCATTCACAAAGAGAAACAAAAAGACATAAGGCATGACGTTTTCAGCTGGATCCCTTTCCCCCCCCTCTTTTGAGAGATCGACTGTGATGATGAGCTAAGCCGCTTACCACCCTGTTCAGCAATTCAACGCGCATTAGCTGTATAAAGGGTTAAGCGGTTGCTGCCTGCCGTCGACTGACCGGCGGCGGCCATTCACAAAGACATAAAGTATGACGTTTTCAGCTGGATCCCTTTTTGAGGGATCCACTGTGGTGAGCTAAGCCGCTTACCACCCTGTTCAGCCATTCAGCGCGCGTTAGCTGTATAAAGGATTAACGGTAACGGTGATGAGCTTACAGTGTGTATACAAAAAAAAACTACAGGAGGCGTGTGGCGTGAAGCAGGACCCCCCTAAGACGAACGTGTCTGTCTGTGAGTAGAGGCGTGTGCATGTGGTGAGCGACTTAAGTGTAAGACAAAAATCGCCACCTCCTGCCGTGGTGAGTAGACCGGGCCGGCCAGGCGAGCGGGCGGCCGGCTAGTTCAATAGGGAGGGGTGACAGCTGCCTAAGGCTGTGCATGAAAAAAAATCCGATTTTCACCTGACCTCTGACGTTTGTTACAATGAATGTCAGAGGGAGGGAGACGTCCTCGGGTAGGGGGTAGGAGGTATTAAGGCTATGAGTGAGGAAAAAACACCGTTTTCAGCTGGTCTCCACGGATAGCGATGCCACACCCCCTCGTCATCTAAGCTCTTAAGGAGCGGAGCGGCTGAAAAAGCGTCATGCGGACAGGGCGCTAGACAGCTGGAGCGCTGTTGGAAATGGGATTAAACTCCCTCTGTATAAAAAGCTCTCATTTCTGTTGGAAAAAAAACATATCGCCTCTGACCCCAGTAACGGCTACTACCACCACCACCGCCACCACCACCACCGCCGCCACCGCCGCCGCCGCCGCCGCCGCCGCTGCCGCCGCCGCCAAGACGAGACAAGATGGCTCAAGCTATTCCACTTTCAAGCTCGCCTTCACCGCCCGGTGCGCCTGAAAAAAAGTTAATGCAGCTTGACGACGTGAGACGCGGCGCGAGGCAGCAGACCGATGATGGGGAGACCCGACAGGTAGGACAGCGGCGGTTAGCCTATAGCGACGCCTTGCTTCGTCAACTAGGTAAAGAGTTGAGCGGCTGTTGGAGAGAGTTGGGCAGTAGCTTAAAAGTCAGCGCCGCCCGTATGGATGCTCTAGTAGAGCGCAGTGTCAAGACACCGGAGGAGCTGTGTACGGCGATGTTCCGAGTGTGGTGGGGTGAAACCCCGCATCGTCATAGATGGGGCGAGCTCGGTCGCGTCTTCACCCGCATTAGACGCATGGAACTGTTGGCTCAGTGGATGGCCCTTCTCCACAGACAGGGGTTGGATTTCGAAAACCCCGACTCGCGCGCGATGCATAAGCACTTGGGCACCCTCGGCAGACGTCTGGGTAGCAGGTGGAAAGAGGTGGGGGACCATTTAAAATTGTCGCCTGAGAGGTTAGATAAGATCGCTGAAGAATGCGAATACGGAGGAAGTCCCGCTGAGTGGGCCTTCCGAGTGTTGAAAATGTGGCAAGATGAAGCTGACGGCGCCGGCGGTACGCCTTTTGAACTCCTTCGAGTGTTGACTGAGGACATGGGAAAGTTTGGCCTCGGCATCGCGATATTACTTGACTTTATCAAGCAAGAAACAACGAGAACGACGGACATGTGAATTGTTGTGTTTTATTTTCATACGTCTTCTTTATTAGTAAGTAAAAAAAAAAAAAAATATATATATATCATAACAATTAAGACGCGCGATCTCTTAAAGTGTCACTTCCTCCAGTCGCAGCTGATCGCCTCATCGCAGCACGTGATAAACAAAAAAAAAACACGAAGAGACACGCTTCTTCCTCTCGAGAGGAAGAAGCGTGTCTCTCGATTGAAAATCTTTTTCTTTCTTAAAAGAGACAAACGCGCCCCTTAGAGTGCCCCCCCCTAGAGTGCCCCCCTCCCCCCCCCTCCCCCCCTCCCCCACTCGCCCCATGCATCCTAAAAGCGCCCCCCTCCCCATGCATGTTAAAAGGGCCCCCCTCCCCCCCTCCCCTCCCCTCCTTCCCCTCCTTCCCCCTTATACACTCTAAAGAACGCTTCTAACTAGTTCAATAAGTCACTTCCAGTCGCTCGTAAAACAATAAAAAATGAAAAAAAAACTTATATCGTGGTGTTTTTTATTAGTTTACCAAAAAAAAATAAGAGACTCGCCTCCTCCTCCAAAAAAAAAAAGATATCACATTTTAAAGCCCGTGACCCCTTAAAGACGCTCATCTCTTCATTAAGTCGCGTGACGTCACTTCTTCTTCTTCTTCTTCTTCTTCTTCTTCTTCTTCTTCTTCCGGTCACGTGATCAATCAGGTCACTTCCGGTCACGTGATCCTCAATGAGGTCACTTCCGGTTGGCCATTAGGTCATGTGACGTCACTTCCGGTCCCCTAAGTAGGTCAGTAGGTTACCCAGAATGCACCATCCCCTAAGTAGGTCACTTCCGGTCACCCAATGGAAGCCTCTGATTGGCTGCAGGGTTACCCAGAATGCACCGCTAATCCCCTAAGTAGGTCACTTCCGGTCACGTGACCCAATGGCGGCCTCTGATTGGCTAACTAGGTCACGTGACGTCACCACTAATCCCCTAAGTAGGTCACTTCCGGTCACGTGACCAAATGGAGGCCTCTGATTGGCTGCATGTCGATTGAGTAATAAACAGTACTTAACTATAGTCCCGTTCCGATACATACTATACTACTCCTTTGTTAATAACATGAATTGTCATGGCAGACGTGACAAACCTCCAGTATGGCGGCTCGGTGTCGGAGAGGGGGGGGGGGGGGGTTGGTTGAGTATGTTATTTGTTAGTGGCACTAATTTTGTCCATATGTGGATTACACAGGTAGATTCTACGTCCACAACTGTGAAAACATGGTGTAGGATATGAATGCATCATACCGACCTCAGGGGGGCACTTGAATTTTTTTTGACACGGGTGTGCGGCTGGACCTTACCCTTACCCTTGTTATGGCATTTTCGGCCAAAAGCTCCTAGGTTTGGGGAAAAAAGTTATGAAATAGACCATGTTTGGTAAAATCTCCTCGAGAAATAAACTCTTCTGCAAATTTTCTTGTAAGAAAATGTGATGTTTTAGTGAAAAATGGGAAGTTTTGGTAAAATCTTTTTCTTGAGAAGTAGACCCTTGTCATGGGGATTTTCACGAAACTGGACCCTTGTAATGGCAAATTTTCTTGAAAAGTGGACCCTTGTCATGGGGAATTTTGTAGAAAAAGTACCCTTGCCAGCCGCACACATGTGTATACAAAATATACTAAGTGACCCCCCCCCGGATACCGACCCTAAGGTTTGATACACTCAGTGCATTCATGCATCATGAAGGCAAAGTGCAAATATGACATCATAGCACACATATGTGGCCTTCAAAGGGTTAATAATATATGACATTGAACATTTAAAAATGACCTTTGATACACGTTGCTATGAGACAAACAACCCCCACCATGCACCGCGCATGTCACACAAATAGACAATCAATGGCTGAAGCAATCTCCCAGCAGATTCTCTCATCCACTTCTACCGGCACTACTTCTTTCTCTGCCACAAGATGGGGGATCACCTTGAGAACTTACCTATGCCATGCTTTTAAAATAGACACTTTTACAATAATGAATCAATTCAAATATTTAAAGGAAGGTATAAAGAACAAATGTTTAGAATTACAAAAGTATTGATCATATTTTGATGCCCAAAATTGAAAATATTACTGGGAACTATTTTTGATGCATGTATACTACACTGAGTGATGGGGATAGGTAATCAGACAGGTAGTACTGTTTTCACCCCCTTCTTCCGCAAACGATTTCCGGCAGTCCGCGCGTTTTGGCAGAGTCTGATTTGAGACTATGCCGGGAGAGTGTTGCTGAAGGTGTGTAAATAACACTAATGACACATAAAATAGACATTCCTAGCCACCTGCATTACTCTTGCATTAGGGCAGAGTCATTTATTACTAGCTGGGTGCTGTTTCTCCACAAATTTGCGGACCTCCGCAAATTTGCGGATGTCTGCAATACACATTCTATATATTTGTGGAGAAAATGAAAAATGATGAATAGAATTGTTATTTTCTACTTAAGCATACAAATACAGACCTCCGTATATATTTGCAGACATCCATATACATATTTGTGGAGTTCCATAAACATATGGAGAGTCGTCCACAAATTTGCGGAGGTCCGCAAATTTGTGGAGAAACAGCACCCCGTAATAATATCCACCAAGCACTATAGCTGTTCTATATTAGTACATTGAGTGGCAAGAGATAGGACTTCCAGAAACTATACTTGGCAGGAGGTAGAATGACGGTGTGTGGTATAGGGCAGTAACTGGCATGAGGTAGAGTGAGCAATAACTGGCAGGAGGTAGGGTGAGCAGTAACTGGCAGGAGGAAGAGTGAGCAGTAACTGGCAGGAGGTAGGGTGAGCAAAAATAACTGATAGGAGGTAGGGCAAGCAGTAACTGACACGAGGTGAGCAGTAACTGGCAGGAGGTGGAGTGAGCCGTAACTGGCAGGAGGTGGAGAGAGCAGTAACTGGCAGGAGGTAGTGTGAGCAGTAACTGGCAGGAGGTAGAGTGAGCAGTAACTGGCAGGAGCAGTAACATCCTTTCCAGCAGAGTTCACTCTTATTGCAGCCAATTCATTTTCATCTTTCGGTACCCATCTCCTAATCCAATCTCCGCAACTCTCATGAAAGAAGTACCACTGCCCCAGGGGGGCTTCCTTGAGTGGGGTGTGTGGGGGGGGGGGGGGGGGGGGGGGGGGTCCGCAGGGTCCCCATGAGTAGGACAGGTGAGGTGGGTGGAGCTGGTCTCATGCACCTGGTCCTGCTACACCTGTACTGACGCCACACAGGTGGGCACCCCCCCCCCCCCTCCACCCCACCTCCGACACAGGTGCCACCCCCCCCCCCCACACACACACACACAACCAGGTGGGCAGTCCCAGGTACAGGTAACCAACATACCAACTACTGTAGTGCTTTAACCCTTTAATGATGGCGTAATGCCTTAAAGCAGCACTGGAGAGTTACTCACCAAGGCTGTATTTATGCATCATATAATGACTAAAGGCAAGTTACTCACCGGGGCTGCTTTGGTGCATCATGACGACAAATGCCATATTTCAGTCACATTCACCCTTAAAGGGTTAGCCCTGTATGGACGGCATAATGCATTAATGTTTCATAGCCTGTAAGGACGGCAGATTGCTTTAATATCCTATATCCTTTGTTGTCATCACGCAGGGGCGGATCCACGGGAGGCGCAAGCCCCCCCCCCCCCCCCTATTTTTCTGTACATTTTAATTTAGATGATTCAACACCCCCAATGCTGTAGGTATTGCAACGCCCCCCCCCCCCCTTTCCCAAATTCCTGGATCCGACACTGTCATGCATTAATGCAGCCCGGGCGAGTTACTCGCCAGTCTGCGTAACTCACCGGTGCTGCATTCAGGCATCATGCCAACCCTACATGGTTGATACGCTCCCGAAATGTCGTCATAAGTTGTATTGGTACATCAGGATGACAAATGTCACCTTTTAGTGACATGCCGTCCTCAAAGGGTTAACCCTGTAAGGACTGCATAGTGCTTTAATGTGCTTTGCTCACTTATAGTCATGATGTATGAAATACAGCACTGACTATTGCTGTATTAATGCATCATGCCAGGCCCTTGGGAAAGATTGTAGCAGCATGATGCATGAATGCAGCGCTGGTGATTTACTTGCCAGAGCTACATGCATGCATCATGATGGCACTATTAAAGGGGAAAATGTATTACGCTGCCTTTGGAGGGTTACTCCTTCCAATCACACAAATGTCAAATTCTGAATATAGATTTTAAAAAGGGAGGAAAGTGGTTTTGTGTTTTATTCCTTTTATAGCAATTTTCCATTTGGATATTCTAGTGACAGGTTTTACATGCAGTCTGGGATGCTTATTTGTTATTTATATTATCTGGTTTTCAAATTGAAGAATAGTGGATATTCATAATGAATCAGTTAATCAATTATGCCTTTAATAGTCTTATAGACTTTAAATTGAACAATGTTAGATATTTATAAGAATCAATTAATCAATTATGCCTATAATAGTTTTACAACCTTTAAATTGAACAATATTAGATATTGATAATCAATCAATTAATCAATTATTATGCCTATAATAGTTTCATAGCCTTCATTTGAACAATGTTAGATATCTATAATGAATCAATTAATCAATTATTATGCCTATAATAGTTTTATAGCCTCTATCAAGGCACCTTGAAATGTAAAACTGGAAACCATGTTTAGAAACAGCACAAAGAGCAAGAGCCCACCATCACCGCAAATCAAAAACAGTCGTTGAAATCATCCGATTGATCATATTGAACCGGCTTTAATAAATAGCATCGGGCAAGGCCAGGGACTACTACAAATAACTGCTCTAAGAACAAAACTATTCCTGGCGTATTTACTTGAGACGGTGACATTATTAGACGGGGAGGTCGTTCTTTATTAACTCCCACACAACGCGGTATAGGACACAGGTAGACGAGGGGGGCTATACCGGGGCTTACCCTGACTGTAGGTAAGGGTCCTGGTGGTACCTGGTCCTGTACAGACTCCTGCCACAACTAGGTAAGGGTCCTGATGGTACCTAGTGCTGGCACAACTAGGCAAGGGTCCTGGTGGTACCTAGTGCTGGCACAACTAGGCAAGGGTCCTGGTGGTACCTAGTGCTGGCACAACTAGGCAAGGGTCCTGGTGGTACCTAGTGCTGGCACAACTAGGCAAGGGTCCTGGTGGTACCTAGTGCTGTCACAACTAAGTAAGGGCCCTGGTGGTACCTAGTCCTGGCACATCTAGGCAAGGGTCCTGGTGGTACCTAGTGCTGGCACAACTAGGCAAGGGTCCTGGTGGTACCTAGTGCTGGCACAACTAGGCAAGGGTCCTGGTGGTACCTAGTGCTGGCACAACTAGGTAAGGGTCCTGGTGGTACCTAGTCCTGGCACATCTAGGCAAGGGTCCTGGTGGTACCTAGTGCTGTCACAACTAAGTAAGGGCCCTGGTGGTACCTAGTCCTGGTACAACTAGGCAAGGGTCCTGGTGGTACCTAGTGCTGGCACAACTAGTTGAGGGTCATGGTGGTACCTAGTCCTGGCACAACTAAGCAAGGGTCTTGGTGGTACCTAGTGCTGGCACAACTAAGCAAGGGTCCTGGTGGTACCTAGTCCTGGCACAACTAAGCAAGGGTCCTGGTGGTACCTAGTGCTGGCACAACTAGGTAAGGGTCCTGGTGGTACCTAGTCCTGTACAGACTCCTGCCACAACTAGGTAAGGGTCCTGGTGGTACCTAGTCCTACCCAGACTCCTGCCACAACCAGGTAAGGGTCCTGGTGGTACCTAGTCCTACCCAGACTCCTGCTATAACTAGGTAAGGGTCCTGGTGGTACCTAGTCCTACCCAGACTCCTGTCAGAACTAGGTAAGGGTCCTGGTGGTACCTAGTCCTACCCAGACTCCTGTCAGAACTAGGTAAGGTCTCTGGTGGTACCTAGTCCTGTACAGACTCCTGCCATAACTAGGTAAGGGTCCTGGTGGTACCTAGTCCTGTACAGACTCCTGCAACAACTAGGTAAGGGTCCTGGTGGTACCTAGTCCTGTACAGACTCCTGCAACAACTAGGTAAGGGTCCTGGTGGTACCTAGTCCTGTACAGACTCCTGCAACAACTAGGTAAGGGTCCTGGTGGTGCCTAGTCCTGTACAGACTCCTGTCAGAACTAGGTAAGGGTCCTGGTGGTACCTAGTCCTGTACAGACTCCTGTCAGAACTAGGTAAGGGTCCTGGTGGTACCTAGTGCTCGCACAACTAAGTAAGGGTCCTGATGTTACCTAGTGCTAAACAGACTCCTGCCACTACTAGGTGAGGGTGCTGGTGGTACCTAGTCCAGGCACAACCAGGCAAGGGTCCTGATGGTACCTAGTCCAGGCATAACCAGGCAAGGGTCCTGATGGTACCTAGTCCAGGCACAACCAGGCATGGGTCCTGGTGGTACCTAGTCCTGGCACAACCAGGCAAGGGTCCTGGTGGTACCTAGTCCTGTACAGACTCCTGCCACAACTAGGTGAGGGCCCTGGTGGTACCTAGTCCTGTACAGACTCCTACCACAACTAGGTAAGTGTCCTGGTGGTGCTTAGTCCTGCCCAGACACCTGCCACAACTAGGTAAGGGTCCTGGTGGTACCTAGTCCTACCCAGCCTCGTGCCACGACTAGGTAAGGGTCCAGGTGGTACCTAGTCCTGTACAGACTCCTGTCACAATTACAAAGGTGTTCAGCTGGTACCCAGTCCTGCAACTATGATGTGATCCTCATAATGCATGAATGTTTGCATTTAAGCAAATTCAATATTCCTTAAAGGAACTCTTAAGTTCAGTAATTCCATGTTAATGTCCCTGAAAAGTCATACCGTACCTTCCCGAATTAGCGCTGGGGCGCTCTTCAATTGGCGGGGCTATAAAACACAATACAGGTGCTTATACGAGATCCTATTTTAGTGCTTCAAGACCCCTGTACCCTGGCGCTTCTACAAGACCAGCGTTCTTTTGAAACCGGCGCTTTTTTGCGACGGTACAGTAATGATATTTAAGTGGCTCTAAACGGCATTTACTCATAAATGTGCTCAAAGTGTTCCCTTACGCATTTTACTTAAATACAAACATCCATGAAGTATCAATAATGGCTTGTCTAGACCCTACATACAGGCAGCCTACTGGTGAGCAGGTTGACAGAGTGTAGGCCCATGCTGGTATTTTTAGTGTGGAGGGAGGGGCTGCAGTCTCAGTTACCAATGAGCGGCTCGTGTAACGATCAGAATGTCGTAATAGCTGCCTTTGTTGCCTATTACCAAACTGACATTGAGAACTTTCTGTGTTAGTGTGTAGATACTTTGTCTTATGCAGAAACGGGCAGTTGTCGATAGTTTAGAGGACAGGCAGATTTGGTGCACAAAAGTCAGGGGCGGATTTATGGGGGTAGACTCGGTGTATTCCCCCACCCTTTTTAGATTGAGATTTGAGGTTTTTCAATCTAGTTTTTTTTATATATTTTTAAACGATGCCCCCCCCCCTCCTTTTCAGAATCCTATGTCCGCCCCTGAAAACTTTTATGAATATTCAGATGTTTTAAAACCTACATGAATGTAGTTATGTAGGGTCGAATTCAAATTATATATATGTTGTGGTAAAAATTAATGAAGTGTGTTTTGCTTAACCCTTTCCCCCTTGAATTCACTTTAAACCAGTTGTTTTTGTGGGGTTTTTTTTTCTTTTTTTGGGGGGGTGGCGAGGATTAAATATGTCTCTCTCTCCACCGCCTCTTTATCTCTCTCTCTGACCCCATGATCACTTGTCTCTTTGGATCCCGGCCCATCATTCCCTCGCGTCTGCCTCGTGGAATATGGACCAGGACCCATCTCATGTATAACTGTCAGTTTGGACTTTTGATCATGGACCTCTATCTATGTGTGCCCACGTGTTCTAGGGACTGTCACATGATCTGTATGTATCCTTACAGTAAACAGGTGGAGGTGGGGGAGGGGGGCATACATGCAATCTCCTAGCAGATTCTCTCATTCATTTCTGCTGGCACTACTTACACTCTGCCACATTGCGACAGATCACCCTGAAAACTTGCCTACCGGTATGCCATGCTTTTGAAATAAACAGTTATACAAATTCAAATCTATTCAAATATGTAAAGAGCAAATATTAAAAATAACAGAAGTATTGGGTATGTGTTTATGGTCTAAATTAAAGATATTCCTGAGAACTATTTGTCGTGTAGGGAGACTGCTGTGTGTGAAGACGATAGGAAAACAGCAAAGTAGTATTGGTTTCCTCCCTTCTTCCACTGAAGATTTCCTGTAGTCCGAGCCATTTAGCAAAGTTTTATTTGAGACTGGGCTGGGAGAGTGGTGGGTGAGGAGGGGGAGTATCACTCTCCCAGCACAATTTCTCATAAGATTCTGCCCAAATGTACAGACTTTAGGAGCTCTTCTGTGTTAGAAGGGCTGAAAACAGTACTACTTTCCTGCACTTCTATTGCCATCTCACACTGCAGTATCCATACACCAAAAATAGTTCCTGGGAAAATCTTCGATTTTGACCATGAAGCACTGTCCAATCGCCCTCTCATTCTCTACAAGACATTTCTTTAGATATTTGAATCACTTCATACTTGTATAAATGGATATTTTCAAAGCAAGTCAAGGGTCAGTTTTCAGGGAAATCCGCCAGGTTTTGGCAGAGAAGGAAGTATAGTGCCGTTACATGTGAGAATCTGCTGGGAGATTGGGGAGATGTGGTAGGGGGGGGGGTTGGGTAAGGCCAAATTAAAAAAAAGTTTTGTTTCAGGTAACATGGGAAGAAACTCTAGGGTCGGTAGGTCGAATTTTTTTTTTTTTTTACTTTTTTTCTTTTTTCACTTTCCCTCAAAAATTGACCCCAAAAAGTGTAAAGATGGGGGCATTTTTTTCCTAAATTTTGTAAACCTAAAATTGACCCCAAAAAAGGCAAAAAATATTAAAATCTCTTCAAAATTGCATAAAAAAAACGTAGGGTCGGCCCTGTTTGGATAGGGTCGGTCGGGTGACCTGAAACAAACTTCTTTTTTTTTTTGGCCTAAGCAGGGGGTGGGTGTATTATTATAGACATAGGATCAGTTAGGTACATACATGGCTGCTTGTGATCTATAAATAACATGTATTTAATGAGTGCTATATTTGTGGACCTACAGAACATATGAAGCTAATCAGAAGGATGGGTTGGGATGTTATGTGCACTAATAGAGTCGTATGTGTATCTATAGATGAGTGCAGAGTTTATTTATATACTTTATACAACATACAGGTGTACTCAGTGACTTTGTCCCACCAGCAGAAAAGGCAGTGCCTTCAGAGGGTGTATTCTAAATGACCAATCAAGGAATGGCGCTTTTGAGCGTGAATCTAGTTGAATAGGTATGACACGATGCCTTTATATGTATTTTGAACATCACACTGTGAATAAATACTTCTATAGAATCAAATTCTTAGAAACCCTTCTTTTATACTGTGAACATTATTATTGATCAAGCAATTCGATTTATGTATCGGATTGACATGATTATAGCTAGAGAGATTTCTACTTCCTGTCTGAGACTACCACCTTTTTACCTCCATATGTAACAGTGAGGGAAAGTTCTACTTCCTGTCTGTAGACTTAGACTTGTTTTACCTCCATGTTAATTGTTATAGTGAGAAAGAGTTCCTGTTTGTAGACAACCACATTCTTACCTCCATGCTACAGTGAGAGAGAGTTCCACTTCCTGTTTCCATGCCTAGAATACTACCTTTTCACACACTGACATATTACACAGTCCGGCATACCATCATGCTGCTCATGCGTCGTCATGGTGCTCCAGCTGCCTAGTAACGTGTGTCGTCATGGTGATAACGACACCTAGTAACATGCTGATTCCTCATGTCTCCTTTCTCACCTCCAGCTGCCTAGTTACATGTGTCGTCATGGTGATAACGACACCTAGTTACCTATAGCTGATTCCTCTTTTCTCGCCTGCAGGTGCCTCCTACCGTGCCCCGCAGCACCCCCGCACCAAAGTCAGCCAAGTCAGGAGCCGGGAGTGAGACAGAGGGCGAGCTGGCGTCAGGTGAGTACTCATTATTATGTAAAGCAGACAAGTTTCTCGTCATTTTTAAAGCTTGACCATCATGGTTGAAGTGAGGCCTAAAGCACTTTTGGATATAGTTCAGTTTTGATTCACAAGAGGGCTCTTAAGGGCTGGGAGCTCAGCTCTTACAGGCACAAGATAGGGTGAATATGTTGTAGCTGGACAATGCTCATGGTCCCCTGTCCAAACACTGCTGCCCTCTGGTGGAGCTGTTATTTTAGTCCATGTATGGAAAATGCTGAACTTATTCCCTGACGGCCCAGATTTAAGTAACTTAAATTCTGGTGTAGAAGCCGCAGCTGGTACGCAAGTAATCAGATCACCCGTGCGGCTTATAGGATCAGCCCAGAGTCTGGATGCGGCTTATAGGCGAGTTTTTGCTGCTATGGTGCAGTACTAAAAGTCACCATAATCAGATAGCCAGTGCGGCCTATAGGATTGGCCAAAAGGTGGGGTGTGGCTTATACGCGAGTTAGGCTTATACGCGAGAATTTACAGTAATATTCACGTGAATAAGATGAGCCGGGCCAGCTGCGTAACTACTGTAATTCTACAGAATGTTCTTTGATAAAATGCTAGAAAATTGCATTCGGCCACCATATCCTCGTTCTATTTCCTGACCTTGTCGTAGTGAAAGCCACATGGCCACTATTTAACCCTTTAAGAACGGCATAACGCATTCAGACTTTGGTCGTCATGAATGCAACCCTGGCGAGTAACTCACCAGTGCTGCATTCATGCATCATGCCAACGCTATGGGGTTGAGACAACCCCGAAGGGTCGGCATGATGCACCAATGCAGCACCGGCAAGTTACTTGCCAAGGCTACATTGGTGCATCATGGTGACAAATGTCATCTCTTAATGAAGGGTTTAAAGGGGTAGCGCTATTTAAGGGGACGGTGGAGACGGCAGTCACATTGCCATTGTTTGTGAGATAGGGGGCTTTTAGTCTCATATTAGGCCGTCTTTATCTTAGCAAAATAGTCCTGGCATCAAAATAGCATGAGTGGGCCTCAGCCGGGACCCTGGAGAAGGGGAGCTGAAGGTAGCAAGGTGTCAGCTAAAGACCAATGCAGCAAGAAAGGGTGACTTTTCTCATAACTATGTTGTGTTTACATTGCTTTTAGCAGAATCATCATAACATTTCCCGTAATGGATGTGTTTGTGAATATCTCATTTTAGGATTCACAGGGGCAATTATCCTTCAAAAAGGGTATATACTGGAAGGCAGGATTCTGAGGATATATTTAAGCTTCAGAAAAGTTTAAAGATCAGCAACTTTTCTAAATAGTGACCCTTTCTTGCTACTGTCTCTAGAAGGAGCTATACTCACAGTGAACTTATAGCAGCATAGTAACATCAGGGGGCAATGATGATGATCCCAAGTGACAACTTCCAAACTCAATGCCTGGACATTGCACATCTCTCATAGTCTTGAAACATAATCTTTGACTTGGTTGTGTTCCATAGAATAATAGTGCCACACTATCATGCATAATAAAATGAGAAAAGAAAGAAAGGAGGCTTGGGCGGAGTATTGTTTTGGGGGTGATGGGGGTGGGGGGGGGGGGGGGGTCATAAGGGCTTCCAACAGGTCTATTTGAAGACTTTATGAATAAAAGAACTGAAACAATATTATTAAAACAAGCAAGGGATCAAATACTTGGAGCATTGGGTATCTATAATGTAAAGGTCTTTTCCTCTGTCAGCATTTCTAAATGTAGTTGTAATTTGTGTTTTAATGAAAGAGAGGGGAATGGGTTTCCTTTCAGGATTTATTTTAATGTGGTCTAGCAATCATCACATGGTCCTGCATGTACACTAAAAAAAGTAAACCGGTCTCCAGAATCGTCTACGTGACAGTCATAAGATAAACAAGTAAAGGGTTATCTATCTGACAACTCCAGCTAGTAGAAGACCCGCTTCCTTGTCATCACTTAGATGAGTCTGGACACGGGTTTGTGGGATGGTAACTTGATAGGTTAGACAACCCTTAACTATTTTATGAGAGTCACTGTGAAGAGTCTGGTGACAAGTTTTTGATGCCCAAAATCCCAATTCATATCAACATTAAATCAACGTTGAATCATCATTGACAACCAGTTATCAATGTTCTGTTCTGTGCCCATGCATTGGGATATTTGCTGTACAGGAGCAGTACATACTTTTAACAGTGTATATGGCAAAACAATATCTCCATAGCTGTCCCTGTTAGCTGTGCACATGTTATTTGTCAGTAAAAACCGCAGGTAATAAAATAATTTTAAAAAGTTAAATAAAAGAGGTGCCTGGAAACCAACTTTGTCTCTAGCAGGATTAGAGGCAGAACACTCAGCTGATCTCATTTAATCAAAATAGGTAACAAGGCTCCAGTGCCATTTTATTTTCCATCCGCCCCAATACTATCCGCCGGTCCGCCTGTGATTACGTTTTTATTTACATCGCTATCAGAAATTCACGGTGAATTAAAAGCATTTCCATGTCGTGAAAAGTAGGTCCTTTTATCTATATGATAAAAGTGGCTGGGTGTGGGTGGGGTGGGGGCGGGCAGGGGGTGGGACCCACTCTAGAGCAAAAGGAGTCATCAGAAGGCCTCTCTGTGCGGGACATTCTGCAGTAGAGGGAGTCATCAGAAGGCCTCTCTGTGTGGGACATTCTGCAGTAGAGGGAGTCATCAGAAGGCCTCTCTGTGTGGGACATTCTGCAGCAGAGAGAGTCATCAGGAGGCCTCTCTGTGTGGGACATTCTGCAGTAGAGGGAGTCATCAGAAGGCCTCTCTGTGTGGGACATTCTGCAGTAGAGGGAGTCATCAGAAGGCCTCTCTGTGTGGGACATTCTGCAGTAGAGGGAGTCATTAGAAGGTCTCTCTGTGTGGGACATTCTGCAGTAGAGGGAGTCATCAGAAGGCCTCTCTGTGTGGGACATTCTGCAGTAGAGGGAGTCATCAGAAGGCCTCTCTGTGTGGGACATTCTGCAGTAGAGGGAGTCATCAGAAGGCCTCTCTGTGTGGGACATTCTGCAGTAGAGGGAGTCATCAGAGGGCTTCTCTAAAGAAATCAACATTATGTACAGTCGATGTAAACAACCGTATACTTGCAGAGAAGTAATTGACGTAGGTATTGCATAACAGCATTTATCATTTACTTTTATCATCTGATCTTACATGACATCTATACAATTGCTACATTAGCTGGAGAATAGCAAAAAGGGGCCTGGCCCAATTGATATAGTCCAGGATAAATAAAGTAATATACAATTCAATTTACCATAAAACCCTGGTTATGAGCCTGACGTGGTTATAAGCCGAATGTGAGTTTGAAAGGGAATATTCGGCTTATACTAAAAGTCTTAGAAATTAGCTTTTACTATATAGATTTCTATCAAAACGTCACATATAAGCTGAATGCCAAAATCCTACTTATATCAACGCCAGGAGAAAATCGGCTTTTTACTAACCAAGTTCCCCCAAAGGAGAATGGCGGAGGGAGGTCTGGGGGACTATAAATAGTCTACACTGGATACCTGAACTGTTGGTGAGGCCCACAATCTGAATGTGGTCCGTGGACACGTGATAACGCGAGATACCGCGAGATATCGCGTGATAACACGAAGATCAGCGAGAGCAGTTCTGTTTGGTGTTGCATTATCAGAGGATACCGACCTTAGCCCTTTAAGGACAGCATAGTGCGTTGATGCATCATGGCCTTAGTCGTCATGATGCAGCAATGCAGCCCTGGTGAATAGCTCGCCAGGGCTGCATTCATGCATCACGACGACCCCTCGGGAGTGTACCAATGCCATAATACACCTCTGGCGAGTTACTCACCAGGGCTGCATTTATGTATCATGACAACCAAGGGTACAAACACAGTATGCTGACTTTAATAGGTTAGCGATTAGGGGGGGGGGGGGATTAGCCATCCCATCGTGTATATGTTTGATGATAATGCGTTTTCTATTCTATATCTGGATGTGGATTATCTACAATAATCCACTGACAAGATATCTATGGTGGCGGGGTATGGGATGTGGTACATTTGTACTAATGAGGGGTCCTGGATAAGGGGAAGTGGGAGGATGGGGGGGGGGCTCTGTCCTAATTACCTCTGTCGATTTTCATAAATGCCATCATGCCATCATCTTTTTATTCCTCCTGATCCCTTGGAAAGGTCCAAAAAGTGGCCAAAAGTGTGGGGGAGGGAGAGGGGATATGCCACACCCCGACCCAGAAGGGAGGCTGGTATCCATGGAAGGTGTTGCATTTAATCTACTGCAGCGCTTTATAGTACATGTAACAATACCAAGGAGGGGGTGGGGATGATCTTGTATCTAATTTACTGATAGTGACAAAAGGTAGAGGGGTCGGAGGGGGTTGATAAGATATCCTAATCCCTGTAGTCCACACGATCCTACCACATGGCTGTTGAACGTGCACAGTAGCAGGTTCACTATAACAGTGTTCATTAGGAGAGTGGTAGTATAAAGAAGGCATAGAGTACAGCAGTGGGAGGCAGGAGTCTGAGGAGGAGCTTTAAGTGGATACAAGGTATACAGGATAGCTGTAGCATGAAGATGGAGACAGCTGCTGTGTGGTCTGGGACGCGTCCCCAGCCTGCTCTACCTACCATTGTCATACACACAGGTAAGGTGTACAACCCTAGGCATCATTTTTCAATGAAAATTTCTCTCTCCCAAACCTAACCCTTCAAACAGAGCTTGCGACCTGCCCAAATTCTACCCACTTGCGAACATTCAATTCCCAAGCTCTGATTGTAATAAGGATATGTTCACAATTCTTGGGAATATCTCGTGCCTTTCTTGTGTCATTGTGACCTACCCGGATTCTACCTAGTTGCGAACGTTCAATTCCCAAGTTCTGTTTGATATAAATAACGTGGAATTCTACAGGATATGACACAGTCAAAAGCTGTTCACATATTTTCGTGCCAGATACATGCACAATTCTTGCAGGGCTCCCGAGTTGTGACTCAAGAACCGCACGAGTTCTGCCTGAGATGTTGTTTGCAGGGTAATGTTTGACCTCCCGCAACAGGGTCACCCACCTGTCCTCGTCTGATGGTCCCCTCGGACGACGCACAAAAAGGTGTACAACCCTTAGATACTTCTTACCCCTTTAAAGGGGCATTCTCACCACTCACACTTACCACATAGTAGACTAGAACAGTATTAGAGTTGTGAGTGGGAAACGCTCAGTGAGAATGCCACTTTAAGGATGGCATGTCACTGACATTTGTCATCATAATGCACCAATGCATGCAGCCCCGGTGAGTAATTCGCTGATGCTGCATTGGTGCATCCTGACGATGTTTTGAGTGTCTCAACTCTGTACGGACGTCATGACCCTTGAACACAGCACTGGCAAGTTACACCACCAGGGCTGCATTCATGCATTGTGCTAATAATGGGCACTTATAAGAGTATTACAGTCGTTAAAGGGTATCAGGTAAAGCGGGGGGGGGGATTTACATGAGTACCGGTATATGTATAAATATGGAGGGATACCACACTCTTCCAAGTGATGATCATAAAATAAACGAGTCAAAAACTCGTCTAAGTGACAAGGACGCTTCTAGCTGGAGATGGAGGATCCATTTGGCATGTGCCAGCCCAAAACCCGACATTTGCCAGCTCCAGATTCTATTTGTGGGATGGTAACCTGATAGGTTAGACTACTTTTGACTCGCTTATTTTATGATAGTCACTTCGACAAGTCTGGAGACAAGTTTACTTTTTCAGTGCACATACCGTATCGTCGTGTATAAGCGCCGGGGCGCTCTTCAAGTTGGCGGGGCTCTTACCCCCGGCGCTTATATAAGACAGGCGCTTATTCAAGGTCACGTTTTAGTGCTTAAAGAAACATTTGGAGGCATCTATACCCCCGGCGCTTATTCAAGACCGGCGCTCTTTCAAAACCAGGCGCTTTATCGCGATGGTACGGTACATGAATGTCAGGACGAACTAGCATTTGCGCAGAATTAGCGTTAATGTTGGTGGCATACATCTGCCACCTAGACTGTGTGACATCATTCACTTAACACTCATTACATCTGGCCCATGCCCAAGGTGAAGAGTTAAAATCATGTTTAATGGTGAAATAACTACATGGGTACTTATGCCAAAAAAAAAAGGTTTGTTTCAGGTAACCCGACCGACCCTATCAAAACAGGGCCGACCCTACGTTTTTTATGCAATTTTGAAGAAATTTTTGTATTTTTACCCTTTTTTGGTAAATTTTAGGGTTTTCGGAGTACTTTCATGTTAAAAAAATAAAGTTTAAAAAAATAAAAATCCGACCTACCGACCCTACATTTTCTTGCCATGTTACCTGAAACAAACCTTTTTTTGTTGGCCTTAGCATTAACAACATTAAATAACATCCGGGGGCTGTTACAAAAGAAAAATTACGCTAATAGCGAATTTACGCCAATGATTAACGATTTTTAATACATAACCTTGATATTAAACAATTTACGATAATACGATTTATAATAAAATCATTTACGCTGTGGTCTTCAAGTTGACGCTCATTTAGGCTAATTTACTCTATTTTTTAACACCACCTTTGAAGTAGGATGTTTTTGTTTTATTTCAACTTGAATTAATGTAAATAACTTTTTTTTTAAACTAAGGTAAATCCATTACGTCAATTTGTTTCTATAACACTCCCCGGAAAACAATGTAAAAAGATTCTTTTGTAACACTTATTTACGCTATGAAAATAATTGCTATGTTTTGTAACAACCCCCGGGCGGTGTTAAGTATCGCAGTTAGGCTTATATAAGTAACCCTGTCAGGATATCATCATACCTTAATGCATTACATGCTTGTTCGTCATGATGCATAAATGCAGCCCTGCATGGCGAGTAACTCGCCAATACTGCATTCAATCATCATGCTGACGCTATTATGGGGTTGAGACACTTCAAAAGGGTCGGCATGATGCACCATACATCATGACAACAAATGTCATCTTTTAGCGACATGCCATCCTTAAAGAGGATCCCCTTAAGGATGTGTATATATTAAAACGCTAACCTTAGCACAATTGGTAGGACTTTTGATATCTATATAATGCACCTCTATTACACCATTGTCCCTATCCAAATATTTAATAATTATGTAACATACCTATGCCAGTATAGGGGTATTTATGTTTCAAATAGGCCAAATAAAGAATGTAAAAAAACAAACCTATGTTTTGCCAAAGGTGGGATTTGAACCCATGAGGCCAGACACAACATATCTATGTCATTCATGATCATGTGACCATGGCTAACCAATCAGTGGTTGAGCTATCTCATTAAGAAATGATCCAGGATCCTGGATCATTTTCTAAGTAGGTCACAGTTATTAGATACAAAATTGTCCAGGCCATTACAGCCTGACCGCTGTAATGGGCCTGGAGAGCTCTAGGCTGGCCCTCTCCCTGCTGTTAAAACCACTCTTATATTTAATTGGTGTTTTTTCTACAATTAAATGTAATTACACTATTAGCATGTTTGACTTTACCGTGAAACTCGTGTAACAACCACTTAATTTTTTTATCAGGACTCGAAGCAATAACTTATTTGGGCCTTTATCAGATTATGTAAACTATAAATTGTCCCGATTGCCATCAACATTTTTTTATAATCGCCCAGATTGCTTATTACATCCAATACGGTTATATACTTTTAACAAAAAGTTGTTTACCAAACTAAAATTAGAGTTGTGAAATGCGATAGTTGTATTACAATTACGGCAAGTGAAGTGACATGGTTAAGTAAAAGTAAATATAACAAAAGGAGGAAGTTAACCCCTTAAAGCTGGGCCGTCAGGGAATAAGTTCAGCATTTATATAAGGACATTGAGGTCAAGGGATCATTTCTATCTATGTGTGATAACAAATGATTATATTTATATTAGGCTTACATAATGATCCATCCTAAAATACATCTTTATCAGGTAGAGATAGGGAAAGCGTACCCAGGTATAACACACTCTATAACACACTCTTTAAGGACGGCATGTCACTAAAAGATGTATGTAAGAACATTTTCTAGTAGCCTCTTTAGGTGAACGACAAAAATGTCCAAAAATCATGTTGCTAAAAGATGACATTTGTCATCATGACGCCCCAAGGTGCTGCATGCCGGGAGTGTCTTAACCCCATAGGGTCAGCATGATGCGTGAATGCAGTAGTGATGAGTGACTGCATTCATGCATCATATTACAACCAACACTGAAAAAACTAACTTGTCTCCAGACTCGTCGAAGTCGCTATCATAGAATAAACGAGTCAAAAGTTGTCAAACCTATCAGGTTACCATCCCACAAATAGAATCTGGAGCTGGCAAATGTCGGGTTTTGGCCTGGCACATGCCAAGTGGGTCTTCTATCTCCAGCTAGAAGACGCGCCTCCTTGTCACTTAGATAAGTTTTTGACTCATTTTGTTTTATGACCGTCACTTTGAAGAGTCTGGAGACAAGTTTACTTTTTGAGTGAACGGCATTATGCCGTCCTTAAAGGGTGAGGAGGGATTTATGGTACATGTATAATGATATGAGGTAATGATACAGATAGACGTCCATGTATGTTTGTTTATTTGTTGCTACTTCAGTATACTATAGTCTACTGCGCTTTCACTCTTCACTTCTTACCATGCGCTGGTACAGAAATACCATCAATTCGTGCAAATAAGCCTAACTCGTGTATAAGTTGTACCCCCAACTTTGTCCAATCCCATAAGCTGCACAGGGGTTGAGAATTTCTAATTTAGTACTGTAGTATACTTATACTTAAAAAATATTGTATAAGCCGCACACGGGCGGCATTGGCGCATCATGCCGACAAATGTTATCTTTTAGCGACATGCATTAAAGTGTTAAGGAGGTAAGGAAGTGGCGCCATCTGTGGTTTATATAAAGATGGTCATGGACTGTTGGTGTTCGTGGATGGGCGCATTCTGCAGCAGAAGGCCTCTCTGTACGTCCTAACAGTATTACACTGATATTCCTAGGCTCCCTTTAAGACCAATCTCTCAGTCACTAGTGCCTAACTTAGTTAGTCATTTTTTGGCTCCCTATACGACTAACCTAGGTAAGCTATTATTGTCAGGTTGGACAGTACTGACCAACACACCTTAGTCTTTTAATTTCCAGGGGGAGCAACTGAGTGGTGATCAAGGTATCTTACAGGTGGCCCCAACTAGTGGTATACAAATACAACACACCAATGATGAACCTAGGTTAGCCACTACTGACTGACCCCTCAGTCATTTTTGATTATAACTTTGTCATTGTGACTAACACACACATATGACGAACCTAGGATAGTCTGTACTGACTAACCCTTTCCATCTATGGATTTCCAGTGTAGTCAGGTAGTCATACCTTGCGTCTAGGTAGGGCAGAGATTTTTTGACTGATTTTGGTCAATTAGGGTATGGCGATTCAGAATCTGCCTGTTGCCAGCTTAGCACCATTGGGCATTTTTTGTTATTCCAGGTTGCTTAGCAACCACCCAAAATCAACAAAAATGCATGGTATTGGTATATAAATTGCTAAAACGAATAAATAAACGTCAAATTCCTTCTCAATGGAGCTGACCTATTAACATGAGGGGGAGGGGGTTTGGTGGATTCTCAAGCGAGCGGGTCAGCATTGACATTTTTTCAGTACCCCCCCCCCCCCCCAGGCAGGTTTAAATTGAGCGCAGCCAACCCCTTTGAGCTACAGTAACACACTGGCTTTTTAGCTTTTTTTAGCTAAAAAGGCGTGCAATTTTTATAGTCCCGCCTCAGGAGGGATCCAAAACAAGGGGCCCAAATATTTTTGGTTCCCCCCCCCCCCCAAATTTGCCAGCCCCCCACCTGCTGTGGTTAATAAATGACCTCTCCCTAACATAATTATGTTTACCTTGGCTACAGCGTTGTGACGTCACGAACCACGTCACATGTACGTCAATGACGATTTGATAGCATAATGGATTAACCCATTGTACCTTCTGACAATGACATACCGGTACCAAAGCCAAATAGCCTTTTTATAACCATGTATAAAACACCCATTTGGTCTATAGTAGGTGCAATGGAGCAATCTCCCGCGGCAGAGATTCCCTGACATGTATACATCTCTGCCGTTCTGTACACTGAAAACCTCAGGGTCGTCATTTTGACAATACCAAAATTGACAACTTTAGGTCGTCATTGTGACGACCAAAGGTAGTTATATCTGATCCATATAGACCAAAGTTGTCATAATGACAACCTTGGATAGTCACATGGATTGGGTAGTCAGAATTACTACCTTAAGATTGTTGTTTTAGGTATTGTAAATTCGAAGACCTAAAGTCATCAATAATGACAAGTCTCAACACCATTGGGTAGTCATTGGGACAACCTAGGGTATATCTGGGTGTTGGACGTGACAAGTGCTGCCACCTAACTGGTAACAGGGAACAGAGTAGTCTCTATACCTTCAAGGCCATCATTCTCACCCATACACAACTTATTTATAACAAGTAAAGCTACTTAGTTTATTCAAGAGTAAACCAAATATGTGAAAGGGATGCCTTTCGTTAGGAGGTGAATTAGTTAGAAACTGTTTATACACCATTCTCCAGAGCACTTTCCAATAGTCATTATCACAACCTAGGTCGCCATAATGACTCGGAACCTTCCTCTGGGTTTTCAGTGTAATGGCCAGTAGGGAAGGGGGACTCTTCTGTGGAAAAGGGATAGAAAGCAGTACTACTTTGCTGCTCTCCTATGGGTTTCTCTTGAGTTTGTAGTTTCTATAGGGCCCTAGACGGGGGGAGTGCTGTGTCACTTGTCGATTTCAAGAAATGCCAATGTCCCTTGTCGATTTTAAGAAAAGGGTCTTGTCACTTGTCACTGACACTGTAAAAATGTCACCAGGTCTTATGTCACTTTTCGATTTTAAGGAATGCCTGTGTCATTTGTCCATTCCAATAAATAGGTATTGTCCCCTGTCACTAGGCTCATGTCGATTTGTCGATTTTACCCGTCTGGGGCCCTTTCTATTTTTGATCATTATTGCATTTTCTCCTGATGGATCAGAGAGGGCATGATATGTTTGTAAGCTGGCTGGTTAGTATATTTAGAATACTACATGTCGGCCACTTGTACAATAGAGGTAGACCCCTTCGGTGCATTTGGTCATCATGATCTATGATTGCAGCCCTAGTGAGTAACTCACCAGGGCTACATTTAAGGATTATACCAACCCTTTGGGATTGAAACACTCCCAAATGGTTGCCATGATGCACTAATGCAGCATCGGCCAGTTATTCGCCAGTGCTGCATCGGTGGTGACATGCCGTCCTTAAATGGTTAAGAACCCCTCTCAGCTATATATAGTAACCCCCTCCCCCAATTGTTAAATAATGAGCACCCCCTCACCTGTGACGGCGTGAGGTATGTTATGGGGTATGAGCCTTAACCCTTTAAGCACGGATGTCGCTAAAAGATGGCATTTGTCATCATGATTCACCAATGCAGCTCCGGCGAGTAACTCACCAGTGCTGCATTGGTACATCATGCCGACCCTTCGGGGGTGTCTTAACCCCATAGGGTCGGCATGATGCTTGAATGGTCGCATTCATGCATCATGACGACAAAGTGCATGATGCATAAAGGCATGATGCCGTCTTTAAAGGGTTAATTATGTAAACCTGTATTCTTGGTATGAGGTCATCCCCTTATACTCTTTTTCCCAAACCCTTCCTAAGGAATGCTCTGGTAACGGCCACTTTGACCTTGAACTTTGATTTTGCTGGTTTTAGGTAACCCCTATTGTTGGAACCATCGAACAGGAACCAGAAATGGAACCAGAAAGTATGATGGTAAAACTACCATCATACATTCTGGTTCCTGTTCACTGGTTCCAGGCTACCAGCAGGGATTACCTAAACCCAGCAAAATCCAAGTTCAAGGTCATAGTGGTTGTTATCAGAGCCTTCCTTTGGCTGGATTTGGGAACCGGAGTAATCCCCCTGGTACCCCCTAACGGGTCCCAGTGACGTCAGCAGGTGCTCTTAAAGGGTTAAGGACAGCATGACACTAAAAGATGACATTTGTCGTCATGATGCACCAATGCAGCCCCGGTGAGTAACTCACCAGTGCTGTATTGGTGCATCATGCCAACTCTTCAGGAGTGTCTAAACACCGTAGGGTTGAATGCAACCCTGGTGAGTTACTCGCCAGGGCTGCGTCCATGCATCATAACAACCAAGGCAATGTTACATTGATGCACACTGCCGTCCTTAAAGGGTTAACCTTCTCCCTACCACCTTTGTTTGTGTGTATACGACAAGTACCCACATACAACCCATATAATAACCTGACTCCGCTCGTCCCCCCCCCTCCCCACCCCCACCCCAAGGGCCACATTCACATACCCATTTAACCCTTTAAGTATGGGATGTCGCTAAAAGGCAACATTTGTCATTATGATGCACGTACTAAATTCGACGTGGCGACATGCCCGTTTTTGGGCCTAGTGACATGCGACATGAGGAATATCAGAGATAGTGACATGGGACATGGGTATTTCTTAAAATCGACATGAGAAATTGGGACCCCCATCCAGACCCCCCCCCCACTCAGCGGTGCTGCACTGGTGCATCTTCCGACCATTCAGGATTCTATAGACAAGTGTGATGCTTAAATGCAGCCTTGGGGATTCAGGGCTGCATTCATATACCATAGTGCATACTGCATTAGGCCAAAAACAAGAATTGCGGTTGTTGCCGCGTAAAAAAATGCCTCAGGCATTTTTATACGCGGCAACAACCGCAATTCTTGCATTCGAAGAAACATAATGTCTACATGGTTGGTATGTTTGAAGGGGGCCATCCATTAATTACGTACGTACATTTTCGGCCAAAATAGACCCCCCACCCCCCCTGTTGCACCATGTATGCATTTGGACTACCCCCCCTCCCCATGCGTACATACGCATTCAACTTTTAGCCCCCCCCCCCCGCCATCAAATAAAGGAATTACTGAGGAACTTTAGTGTTAATGTACTTGCGTACGTAGGGGGAGAAATCAGGTCGTGGCACTTTGCTTGATACATGTACACAACCTGCGTTCCCTCTGCTCAATTCCCACGGCTTTCTGGACAGAAAGGTACCCCTTTTTGTGGAAAATGCTGACTTTTTTTAAGGAAAAAAGAACAACTTTTTTTTTTGCAAAACCCTGACATTTCTTTCAATGCCTTCCGTTCCCATGGTTAAAAGAAGCAAATGATACAGTGATGTGTCACATTATCAATCCTACAGCGACCGGGAGAGGAACTCCTTTTTTAGGATCTGTATCTTTAGCGGGGGTACAAATATGCCCTAATCCCCCGCCTTCTACCAAGTTAGGACTAGTTGGTAGAAGGGGGGGGATATTTGGCCTGCTTGGAAAATCCAAGAGAAAATTTTCAAAATTTGGTTGAGTATTTAGACCTATCAATTAAGTCTGAAATGACCAGAAAATCGGCCCTATGCATACACAATGCGTATGCCCAAATGGGCCTAGACCCCCTTGGGTCCATGTTAGGGGGTAAGGAAATGTGTGTTGCTAGGCAGATAAACAATTACAATAGATGTTGCTAGGCAACCAGCTGGATTAGCAACAAACTAATAGAACCATTGAATTCCTTGCGTCCATATAAGGGGGGTAGGTTTGATTATCATCAACCTTAGGCCCATGGAAATGTGTGTTGCTAGGCAGATAAACAATTAGAATAGCCGTTGCTAGGCAACCAGCAGTATTAGCAACAAACTGATAGAACCATTGAATTCCTTGCGTCCATATTGGGGGGGATAGGTATGATTATAATCAACTTCTTAACCATGGAAATGTGTGTTGCTAGGCAGATAAACAATTAGAATAGCAGTTGCTAGGCAACCAGCTGTATTAGCAACAAATGGAAAGAGCCATTGAATTCCTTGGGTCCATATTAGGGGGGGTAGGTATGATTATAATCAACCTTAGGACCATGGAAATGTGTGTTGCTAGGCAGATAAACAATTAGAATAGCCGTTGCTAGGCAACCAGCTGTATTAGCAACAAACCGATAGAACTATTGAATTCCCAGGGTCCATATTAGGGGGGGCAGGTATGATTATAATCAACTTCTTGACCATGGAAATGTATGTTGCTAGGCAGATAAACAATTAGAATATCCGTTGCTAGGCAACCAGCTGTATTAGCAACAAATGGATAGAACCATTGAAAATCCTGGGTCCATATTAGGGGGGGTAGGTATGATTATAATCAACCTTAGGACCATGGAAATGTGTGTTGCTAGGCAGATAAACAATTAGAATAGCCGTTGCTAGGCAACCAGCTGTATTAGCAACAAACCGAAAGAACCATTGAATTCCTTGGGTCCATATTAGGGGGGGTAAGTATGATTATAATCAACTTCAGGACCATGGAAATGTGTGTTGCTAGGCAGATAAACAAATGGAATAGCCTTTGCTAGACAACCAGCTGTATTAGCAACAAACCGATAGAACCATTGAATTCCTTGGGTCCATATTAGGGGGGGTAGGTATGATTATAATCAACCTTAGGATCTATCAAAGGTTGATTTATATTATTGTTTTCACATAGCATAAATTTGTGTTGTGACACCTTAATCCAAGATGGCGGCACAATCCAAGATGGCGGCGCCCGTTCTGACTACTTCTGGCAAAGTGCAAACATCATATACCTCGTTCTGATGGTGCCTGGCGGCACCACCAGGTGGCTACGCCACCACTTCGGCATAAAAAAAGAAGGTTTGTTTCAGGTCACCCGACCGACCCTATGTAAACAGGGCCGACCCTACGTTTTTTTATGCACTTTTGGAGAAATTTTTATATTTTTACACTTTTTTGGGGTCAAATTTTGGTTTACAAAAATTTTGAAAAAATCTTCCCATTTTTACACTTTTTGGGGGCAATTTTAGGCTATGTAAAAAAAAAAAAAGTTAAAAAAAAAAAAAATCCGACCTACCGACCCTAGAGTTTCATCCCATGTTACTTGAAACAAAACTTTTTTTTTATGCCGAAATGGTGGCGTAGCCACCTGGTGGTGCCGCCAGGCACCACCAGGACGAGGTATATGATGTTTGCACTTTGCCAGAAGTCAGAACGGGCGCCGCCATCTTGGATTGTGCCGCCATCTTGGATTAAGGTGTCACAACACAAATTTATGCTATGTGATAACAATAATATAAATCAACCTTTGATAGTTCCTGAGGTTGATTATAATCATACCTACCCCCCCTAATATGGACCCAAGGAATTCAATGGTTCTATCGGTTTGTTGCATATACAGCTGGTTGCCTAGCAACGGCTATTCTAATTGTTTATCTGCCTAGCAACACACATTTCCATGGTCCTGAAGTTGATTATAATCATACCTACCCCCCCTAATATGGACGCAAGGAATTCAATGGTTCTATCCTTTTTTTTTGCTAATACAGCTGGTTGCCTAGCAACATCTATTCTAATTGTTTATCTGCCTAGCAACACACATTTCCATGATCCTAAGGTTGATTATAATCATACCTACCCCCCCTAATATGGACGCAAGGAATTCAATGGTTCTATCAGTTTGTTGCTAATACAGCTGGTTGCCTAGCAACGGCTATTCTAATTGTTTATCTGCCTAGCAACACACATTTCCATGGTCCTGAGGTTGATTATAATCATACCTACCCCCCCTAATATGGACCCAAGGAATTCAATGGCTCTATTGGTTTGTTGCTCATACAGGTGGTTGCCTAGCAACGGCTTTTCTAATTGTTTATCTGCCTAGCAACACACATTTCCATGATCCTAAGGTTGATTATAATCATACCTACCCCCCCTAATATGGACCCAAGGAAGTCAATGATTCTATCAGTTTGTTGCTAATACAGCTGGTTGCCTAGCAACGGCTATTCTAATCGTTTATCTGCCTAGCAACACACATTTCCATGGTCCTAAGGTTGATTATAATCATACCTACCCCCCTAATATGGACCAAACAAATTCAATGATTCTATTGGTTTGTTGCTTATACAGCTGGTTGCCTAGCAACGGCTATTCTAATTGTTTATCTGCCTAGCAACACACATTTCCTTACCCCCTAACATGGGCCCAAGGAATTCATAGGAAATGCAATATTTGAAGTAATATCATTCTTCCCCCTGATAACCCCTTCCCGGCCCTGTTTTTATGGTGTCTTGAACGGGTTCCCTTCAAACATACCAACCATCTAGACATTATGTTTCTTCGAATGCAAGAATTGCGGTTGTTGCCGCGTACAAAAATGCCTGAGGCATTTTTGTACGCGGCAACAACCGCAATTCTTGTTTATTTGGCCTTTGAAGGCATTATGCTGCCCTTAGAGGTTAACTCCTTCAAGGACAGCATAATGCATTAATGCAGCCCTGGTGAGTAATTCTGTGAGCAAAGCTGCATTCAAGCATCATGGCGAGGTTGATTTACTCCAGAAAGGGTCAGCATGATGTGCCTATGCAGCCCAAGCGATCTAATGCCAGGGCTGCATTGGTGCATCATGACTACAAAATGTAATGTTATCTTTAGCAACATGCCGTCCATAAAGGTTAAAGAAGCAGCAGGGACATGTATAACTGTCTGGCACCTGTCAGTGTAAATGTAAACCTTAGTTCACCACAGTGAAAGTGCTTTTCATTTTATTTGATTACCACGGGATTATGGGATGACGATTTTACAGTTAATCTTCTGTCCTGCCAGAGGAAAGCCCGAAGTGTCGCCCAGGGTTCCAATGTGTCCAGCGCAAACAACATGTGGGCAAACACCTTTTTGGGCAAATATAAGAATATTTTTATTGGTCACTACCTCTCGTTGAATTTCATTTTTAGCTTATTTTTAGATCTTTTTCCCTCTCTGTCTCTCTCTGTCTCTCTCTGTCTCTCTCTTTCTCTCTCTCTCTCTGTCTCTCTCTCTCTCTCTCTCTCTCTCTTCTCTCTTTCTGTCCCTCTCTGTCTCTGTCTCTGTCACTGTCTCTGTCACTGTCTGTCTCTCTGTCTCTCTCTTTCTCTCTCTCTCTCTTTCTTTTCTCTCTTTCTGTCCCTCTCTGTCTCTGTTACTGTCAGTCTCTCTGCCTCTCTCTGTCTCATTCCATGCCACATTCCAGCCTATTTTAGCCATACCACTTCTATTCCTCCTTCTGTGGTAAATTGCAGTTCATTTTGTCCAACCCCTATCCCCTCCCACCACCCCCACCACCCCACTCCTATCCTCCCCTCTCTCCATTTCCATCCCCTCCCCCCGGTGGTTCTCTGACGTAGGTACTTTCTGTGGCGGTGGGTGGGGGGGGGGAGGGGGAGGGTGTAGAGCATCTATTTATAGCCGCTGTAGGTTCTAACAAGGTAGATCTGGGAATGTCAAGGCCACGAGCATGTACATGTGGGTAAACACAAATTTAACCCTTTAAAGGAGCAACAGTCGGGGACTTAAAGATGGGTATAGACCCCTAAAAACGACATGGCGACATGGGCATTTCTTAAAATCGACATGGCGACATGGGCATTTCTTAAAATCTACATGGCGACATGGGCATTTCTTAGAATCGACATGGGACATAGGCAGTTAAGTGACATGTGACATGGGCATTTCTTAAAATCGACATGTGACATGGGGCTTAGTGACATGGAAAAAGAATCTCATATGGAGTGAAGTAGGCTACCAAACCCTTTCTTCAAATTTGGCCCCTGTGGGTTTTCAAATTCCTAAATTCTTTTTCCTAAATTTTTTTTCCTAAATTTTCCTGGGGCCTGCGGCCCCAACACCCCCATTTATAACTCTCTCTATGCCCCTTAATTATTTTCCTTAGTGACACTAGTGACATGGCTTTTTCCTTAGTGACATGTGACATGGCCATTTCTTAAAATCGACATGCGACATGGGGACCCCCCCATCTACCCCCCCCCCCCTTAAAGGGGCATTCTCACCACTCGCACTTAACCACATAGTAGACTAGAACAGTACCCTACTAGAATTGTGAGTGGGATAATTTCGGTGATCGTGCCACTTTAAATATATAGAGTGGGTGGGGGTATAAAGGCTGCATAAATACATTATGGGACGTTAAGGTATTTGTACCTTTGTCGACATGATGCACCAATGCAGCACTGGCGAGTTACTCGCCGATGCTGCATTGGTGCATCATGATGACAAATGTCGTCTTTTAATGACATCCGTCCTTAAAGGGTTAATTAAATATATAATAGAGTGGGTGGGGGTTTAGGGGCTGCATTAATGCATTATTCCCTTAATGTACCTTTGTCACCATGATGCATGAATGCAGCCCAGGCGAGTAACTCGCCAATGCTGCAAACAAGCATTATGTCATGATGCAGCCCTGGCGAATAGACTCACTAAGACTGCATGAAACCAGGGACGTAAAGCACTATGCGGCCCTTGCATAGTAAGGATCCGCCAATGCGCAGTACTGTTCTAGTCTACTATGTGGTTAAGTATGAGTAGTGAGAATGCCCCTTTAATGCACCAATGTACCACTGGCGAGTGTTTCATAAGTGCATCATGCCGGCCCTGCGGCAATATATCAAGGGTTAATATGATGTATGTATACGCAGCCCTGGCGAGTTATTCATCAGGGCGGCATTCATATATCATATCTACCAAGGGCATGGTACACCAAATCACCATGCTACAACTAAAGGGTTAAAGCTGGGCCGTCAGGGAATAAGTTCAGCATTTTCCATACATAGACTAAAATAACAGTTCCACCAGAGGGCAGCAGTGTTTGGACAGGGGACCATGAGCATTGTCCAGCTACAACATATTCACCCTATCTTGTACCTGTGAGAGCTGAGCTCCCAGCCTTTAAGAGCCCTCTTGTGAATCAAAACTGAACTATATCCAAAAGCGCTTCAACCATGACAGTCAAGCTTTAATGCACAACACCTTTTGCTTGACATAATGGATGCAGCGCTGGCAGCGCTGGCGAGTAACTCGCCACTACCACATTCAAGCGTTACGTCGACCAAAGAGGGGTTGATACACACCCGAAGGGTCGGCATGAATGCATGAATGCAGCCCTGGCGAGAAGAACCATTACCCAGTGGGCACAGAACATTGAATCAACATTGACAAATGGTTAATTAAATGTTGATTCAATGTTGAACTGAATTTTGTGCCCACTGCATCATGACGACCAAGGACATAAAGCACTCTGCGGCCCTTGCGTAGTAAGGGGTTATTAATTACAGCAAAGGTGAGGCCCTCCTTTTTGCTAAGGCCCAAAAAAAAGTTTGTTTCAGGTAACATGGCAAGAAGATGTAGGATCGGTAGGTCGGATTTTATTTTATTTTTTTTACATTTTTTACTTTAAAAAAAAAGAAAGTACTAGCCGCAGAGGCGTAGGAAGCAAATCTTCATTGGGGGGGCCCAAGGGGGGCCACTCCAACCAACTTAAAGTATTGGTTTTTGTGCATGATGTATCATATACATCCTTATATTAGATTGTATGGAAAAGTAGTATTTGAGCCCCCTTTAGGTCTGATTTGGGGGCCCGGCCCCCTCGGCCCCCACTTTTTTCTATGCGGGAGAGTTAAGGATTGAAAATTGTGTGTTTTATATTACAGGTCTTGACAAATTTTGGGGGGGGGCCCAAACATATTCAGGCCCCCCCTCCTCAGTGATTGGGGGGGCCCGGGCCCCCCTGGCCCCCCCTTTTCCTACGCCACTGCGCCGGCCTCTCCAAAAACCCAAATATTTACCAAAAAAGGGTAAAAATAAAAACGTTTCTTCAGAATTGCATAAAAAAACGTAGGGTCGGCCCTTATTTGATAGGGTCGGTAGGGTTACCTGAAACAAACCTTTTTCTTTTTTTTGCCTAAAGAAGGGAATAAATTTTATACACACCCCTTCAGGAGGGGTCGACCAGCTCAATACTAGTAAACCAGCCACCCCGCTGTAATGAATACCTGAACACTCCTTCAGACTGAGATGTGTGTCAGATACCCCTGCTGGGGTCCCTTCAGGACGCAGTAATTGTCATACAGATGACACACTTCTCTAAGTAGTCTAAGTGTGCTAGGAAGACTTGGGGAAGTCCCAATTTTATTAATTCAAACTTCTCAAGAAATTCCCCTCCCTTTCCCTTCCTGTTTACCACCAGGGATAGAAATAATATCTGGAGTAAATACTGTAGACGTATTTAGAGTGAAACTTACAAAAGAAGAGGCCGACAGAGAGATGAAAAAAAAAAACAATTTGATTTAAAATGTTTTCAAATGTAATTAAATTTTTTTTTAAAGAAGAAAGAGTCCTTCCATTTGCATTTAACCTGGACTAGATATCACGTCTGCTAAAGACCGAATCAGTGTGTCATCAGAATATATGTTTCCTGTGGTAAAAAAATTAAATTAAAAATTAAAATACACAAGTTTCAACATGGCGACTCTCCTTGTTGGCTCTAATCAAATTGATCCTTTAAGGACTGTATAGGGTGCCTCAAGGATCCATGTTCATTTGTGGTCATAACGACCCAATGTAGTCCCAGTGAGTAACTCGCTGGAGCTGCATTGGTGCATCATGCCGACTCTCTGTGAGTGTATCAACGTCATATGGTCGGCATGATGCATGAATTCAGCATTGGCGAGTTACTCGCCAGGGCTGTATTCAAGCATCATGCCGATTAGAGACTAACCGTGTTAAAGCAGTATGCAGCCCTTAACCCTTTAAGGGTGGCATACTGTATCATGACCTGTCATAAGCCCCGGTGAGTAACTCGCCAGTGCTGCATTCAAGCCCTACAGGGTTGAGACACTCCTAAAGGGTCAGCATGATGCACCAATGCAGCACCGGCGAGTTACTTTAATACCGGGGTTGCATTGATGCATCATGACAAAAAATGTCATCTTTTAGTGACATTCCTTCCTTAAAGGGTTTAAGCAGTAAAATGGTTAACGAGCCGAAGGTGCAGATATCTTACCCCCCGGCGCTCTCACAAATTGGTAATCCTATCTCTACAGTAGAGATGCAGACTGCCAGGTAGATTCAGGTAGAAGTCTACCTTAGCCGTCTTGCTTTCTACCTCTCTACTTAGAACTACACCTGTCACTTTTTCAGGGAAACATATGGCCGAACGTCTGGGAATGCTGATATTTTCCATGGAAAAATTAGGTCTCCTTGTACGATTTATCTGACTGACATTATATATATATATACTTTATATATATAAAGTTATGAAAAGTCATAAAACCTCACCGAAAACCTTTTCTTTTTTCAATGAAACATATGCAAAAAAAATATTTTTTAATCAAACAAATAAAATAAAAAGAGAAGACAAATATATAGGCATATTTGGTATCAAATTCAATCACCTTGGCCAGGCCCAGATACAGGCCAATGTAGAGGGTGAATGTCTCTCAGTAACTAATGTGCCTTACCTCTGACGGCAGATGTGTCAGATTCTAATCAGACGGTGCCGGTCTATTCAGCACCAGATGGATGGTTGGGCCAAAAGAAAAAGATTTGTTTCAGGTCACCCGACCGACCCTATCAAAACAGGACCGACCCTACGTTTTTTTATGCAATTTTGAAGAAATTTCCTTATTTTTATTTTTACAATTTTTTGGTCAATTTCCAGGTCTTCGGAGAGGCCGGGTAGTACTCTCATGTTAAAAAAAAAGTTTAAAAAAAAGAAATCCTACCTCCCGACCCTACATTTTCTTGCTATGTTACCTGAAACAAACCTCTATTGTTTTGGCCTTTGTATGACGAGGGGATCTCCCCGCGATGTCAACTATAAAACTGCTTCAAATTCCCCAACTTTCTCCTTCCCCGTTCACCCAGTTTTTAACCCTTTCAGGATGGGATAATGCATTAGTGCATCATGCCCTGGGTCGTCATGATGCATGAATGCAGCCCTAGCATGTCACTCGTCGGGGCTGCATTGGCGCATCATGACAACAAATGTCACTTTTGCATTAATGTATCATGCCCTTGGTCGTCATGATGCCCTGGGGAGTAACTCGCCAGTGCTGCATTTAAGCAACATGCCGAGCCTTCAGGGTTGATAGATTCCAGAAGGGTCGGCATGATGCACCAATGCAGCAGCAGGTATAGTTACTCGCCCGTACTGCATTGGTGCACCATGACAACAAATGTCATCTTTCAGCGACATGCATCCTTAAAGGTTAAGGACGGAATATTGCATTAATGTATCATGTCCCTGGTTATCATGATGCATGAATGCAGCCCTGGCGAGTACTTTGTGGTTGATAACCTCCAGAATAGTTGGCATGCTGCAGCAATGCAGCACCTGCGAGTTACTGATGCCGACAAATGTCACATTTTAATGACATGCCGTCCTTAAAGTGGCATAAATGATAATCACTGAGCGTATCCCACTCATATTATACTGTTCTAGTCTACTATGTGGTCAGGGATATAGTTTGTGTGGTGAGATTGCCCCTTTAAGGAGTCAAAGTAAGAGTGTCTAATAATCAAGACTCAAGAAATCAATGGCTCACTCTCACCAACTCAGTGCAACTAAAAAAGTGAGGTACATGATCGGTGGACGTACATGATCGGTGGACGTACATGATCGGCAGAGGACAAAATCCGTCTTTTACCTCCTGCACTACGATGTTTAACTCTCCCAACCATACCTACAGGCTATAATGTATCTTTGGGGAGTTTATTAGAAAAAAAAACTCTTTATAGGGGCCGGAGGGGGGGGGCTCAATGTGTAACCGATCATGTACGTCACATGACGTACATGATCGGCTTGGAATGTCATGTAACATTTCCTCATTACCCACTCCTTCACATGTCTATGATTATACATATTTAGACCTACATCATATGTACACCTTGCTATGATTGATTTATGTTTTATATATGGTCAGAAAGGGTAATTAAGACAGTCAATAAATAATGGCCGATCATGTACGTCACATGACGTACATGATCGGTATTTCAAAATGTCATGTAAAATACTCTTACTAGTCGCATCTACACATGTCTAACATCTTACATGTCAAGACACACATCATATGTACACCTAGGTAAGGTTTATTTATGTTTTTCCTTGTTCAGAAAGGGTAGGGCAGTCAATAATCACCGATCATGTACGTCACCGATCATGTACGTCACATGATGTACATGATCGGTATTGAAATGTCAAGTAAAATTCTCTTCCTAGTCGAATATACACATGTCTAACATTTTACATGTCAAGCCACACATCATATGTACACCTTGGTAAGGTTTACTTATGTTATATGATGATCAGAAAGACTGGGGCAGTCAATAATCACCGATCATGTACGTCACCGATCATGTACGTCACCGATCATGTACGTCACCGATCATGTACGTCTCCCGATCATGTACGTCTCCCGATCATGTACGTCACTTTTTTAGTTGCACTGATTTGGTAAACTTGTCTCCAGACTCGTCTAAGTGACTATCATAAAATAAACGAGCCAAAGTTGTCTAACCTATCAGGTTACCATCCCATAAATAGAATCTGGAGCTGGCAAATGTCGGGTTTGGGCTGGCACATGCCAAGTGGGTCTTCTATCTCCAGCTAAAACACCCACCTCCTTGTCACTTAGGCGAGTTTATTTTATGATCGTTTATTTTATGATCGTCACTTTGAAGAGTCTGGAGACAAGTTTACTTTTTGAGTGTGGGGCCCTGCATGAGTTGCCACCCACTTGGGTTAATCCCATCACAGCTAAAAATGTAAAGCCTTTATTTCTAGTCTCACACTGTAAGAAGTAAGTACTGTACACCTACAGTAAAAGTTGCTGGCAACTTTTGTTCCAGTAGATTTTGCTGTAGGTGCACAGCAACTGGCTTGCTGTACATGTACAGCAACTTCTACTGTAAATTTACAGCAACTTCTACTGTAAATTTACAGCAACTTCTACTGTAAATTTACAGCAACTTCTATCGTACATCTACAGCAAAAGTTGCTGGCAACTTTTGTTCCAGGAGATTTTGCTGTACATGTACAGCAACTGGGTGCTGTAAAGTTACAGCAACATGTACTGTAGCTTTCATATTATTGTTATCATCAATTTATATCAATTAATATGTATGCATGGAGAGTACTTTCCTGCATAATAGTTCAATATCAGCTAGGATAATACACACTACATAATGTAATGGTTTAATCCTGCATTGATACAGCTGAACTGTTCAAATACAGTAACTTTTTACAGTGCACATGTATGTACTGGCCCATGATGGATCTTTGATGAGTAAGTGGGGCTGCCTTCACAGTCTATATGAAAACTTTCTCCATGCAGGACATTCTTTGCAGGTCCGACTCGATTCACAGGCTGAGATATCAGAGTACAATCTTGCTATTTAAAGATGAAATATAAAGCAAGTGTTTGTAGACAACGAAAATGAATAGAGCTCCCTAAATGTTACAATTATATCAATCATTTCAATAAGTAAATTACTGAAGAAGATTACAGAAAATATTCAAGCTTTCTGTTTTATGCTGTAGAAACCTTAACGATGGTTTCATTTACATGTACAAGCCATAAAAAATGGCATGTAGGCAAGAATCTCTGGAATACAGCCAGCTATTCGAGCCAGAAGTAGCCCTCTTTCTGCCGTATCGCCAGACTTTTTGCCAGCTATATTCAGTGTCCAGCAGGTTCTCGTATACTGCCTTCATTAACAGACCCAGGTCTCTGAGCTGTCGGTGCCTTCAAGCATCATGCAGATCCTACAAATGTCATCTTTTAGCGAGACGCCATCCGCTAAGGGTTAATAAAGGCTATGAATAGACCCACACAATAGATGGGTTGATAAGGCTGACGAGGTTAATAGAGGGCCATCCAGGGCCTACTTCCCCCATACACTACCACAATAAACCCCACTGAATACAGTGAGAACCAACCCCTGCCTTTACTAAAGGCGACAAATTCTATCAATGCCAACCGTTAAATGGATTCCTGGTCCATATTTACACATGAACTATGAACTATAGAAAGACAGACAGAAAGACAGACAGAGGCAGAGACAAACAAAAACAGCGACAGCTAGACACACAGACAGATAGAGAGAGAGCTACACATATATATGTATATGTTTGCATATCTGTGTATCTCTCTCTCTCTCTCACTCTCTCGCTCTCTCTCTCTCTCTCTCTCTCTCTCTCTCTCTCTCTCTCTCTCTCTATATATATATATATATATATATATATATATATATATATATATATATATATATATATATATATACCGGTATTTATATATATATATATATATATATATATATATATATATATATATATATATATATATATTATATATAAACATACATATATGATTATACAGATATAAGTCATAACGTCATAAGTCATGACGTCATAACCGTTAACGTGCCTAATGGAAGGACGCCATGACGTCATGTGATAATCCCTTTAATGTCCGCTTAGGGCGTTAACCCTTTAGGGACGGATGTCGCTAAATGATGACATTTGTCGTCATGATGCACCAATGCAGCCCAGGTGAGTAATTCACAGGGGCTGCATTGGTGCGTCATGCAGACCCTTTGGGAGTGGCTTAACCCTGGAGGGTTGGCATGATGCTTGAATGCAGCCCTGGCGAGTAACTTGTCAGGGCTGCATTCATGCATCATGATGACCATGGTCATCATGCCCTTGCAAAGGTACACTGTCAGAAGTAAGCACTGTAGCTGTATAGTATAAAAGGAGGTACTTTTGGTTTCCAGTATCACATACTGTATAGCTACACTCACCTACTGTAGAACACCACACACAAGAGATTGTGGGTTCGAATCCCACCTTGGCACAATAGGCACTACTGTTGTTTATCAATAGAAAATCTAAATTATACACATGAACATATTTAAATATTCACTAGCTGACATTTCTATGTCAATCTAGGTGGAAATGCATGTCAACTGGGTTGAAGAAAAATGAGAAGAAAAACATATTTCTCATTGTGCCATGGTTAGACTCGAACCCAGGATCTCCTGTGTGTGGTGTTCTACAGTAGGTGAGTGTAGCTGTACAGTATGTGATACTGGAAACCAAAAGTACCTCCTTTTATACTGTGCAGCTACAGTATATCTCGCTGTGCAGCTACACTAACTTCAGACAGTGTATGATGCCGCCCTTAACGGGTTAAGGGAGTGTTCATTTATTATTTACAGGGGGGGGGTGGTGGGTTTGGGGGGGGCGTAAAAATTCCCGACCCCTTCTGAGGGGGGGGGGGCGTAAAAAATTCTGACCCCTCTTGAGGGGGGGGCGTAAAAATTTAAGCCCCTTTTTAGCCAAAAAGCCCGCGCGTTACTATAGTTCAAAGGCGAAAAATTTTCGGCGCCTTCGGCGAGGGGGGCGCAAAACATTACACGCGCTCTCGAGTGGGGGGGCGTAAAAAAATTTCGCCCCTCCGTGCGAAATCTCACCATCCCCCCCCCTGTAATTAATAAATGAACACTCCCTAAGGGCTGCATAATTCTTTAATGCATTATGCTCTCGATGGGTGTGATACACCCCCAAAGGGTCGGCATGATGCATGAATGCAGCCCTGGTGAGTAGAACCGCCAGGGCTGCATCATGCTAGCAGTAGCACTAGAGTGGTGAGATAACCCAGTTATATCACAGAAACTGTGTTCATAACAATGCCACGTGCCTGGGACATGACCAACTATGTGACATGCAGATTACATTATGATGCTGAGGTGCCTGACGCACTTTGGGCCACTCAGAAAAACATTGGTTTCTTATCACTGGCCGCATTATTCCTGAGAAATATGACGTAACAAAATGCAAATATTGGCATATTTGGTATCAAATTAATATACTGTCAGGGATAAAGTCAACTAGGAATGATTGCATTATACTCTTGCAGATCAATAAACTCTTTAACTACTGAAATGTGAAATTTGTTTGTAAAATGTCTATATTCGGCCGTCATAGAAAAGATTAAAATCTAAAAGTCAAAAGCGGCCTCATAATATTGTTAAGTGTTTGGTGATAAGAAACCCTTTTCTGTTATGAGTGGTTTAGCCGATTAGTTTTGACGTCATTGACTCACTTCTGAGTTTCCCTGCCTTATAGTATGAATAAGTACGTCGATGACGTCACCTATTTTGGGACATCTTCAATGACGTCACCACACTTTGGGACTGCTCCAAGACCCACCCCACCCCGTCACTATATTGGGCAAATTAGTCCATAGGGATGTGTGACCCGGCCCACGCTTTGTCACTAAATACAGCATCCAACCACTCGGCTGCCACTGGTAGCTCTGGACAAAAATGACCAAAACCCAGATATGGGCAAATCAGCTTACCCAGGTAAAAACACACATGGGCCCCATTAAGCAATGTTGACTGGGAAGTGGCCAAGGTTGACTAAAACTGGTAGGAGATTGAGGAGGGGGCATAGCATTTAATCTTTATCTACGAAGTGGTTTCATACCCCTAGATTATAGATATCCAATCAAATGGTATCCATTGTCACACGATCATGACATAGCAGAGTTGGAAACCTTTTCAGTCACTCATTTTTTCTTACTTCATTTTAATATTACACTAAAGTGCCGCTATATAGATCTATATAATACACATATACATATACGGGGGTCAAGGGTGTGAACAGGGGTGCTGATAAGAAATTCACCTATAACGCACTGCTCTGGGGTCGGCGGCCTAACCGCAATACAAGATGGCGGCCCCCATAGCCTAATGCGCTAGTCCCATATATGGGGTTCACGTCCTTAGTATACAAGTTAATCTACCATGTATGGCCTCCATGTAAAGGTTTAATCTACCAAGGTTAACCCTTTAAGGACAGCATGATGCCTTAATACATCATCCCCTTGGTCGTCATGATGCATTCATGCAGCCCTGGCGAGTAACTCGCCAGGGCTGCATTCATGCATCATGACGATCCTAAGGCACTGAGACACTCCCGAAGGGTCAGCATGATGAACCAAAGCAGCACAGGCGAGTTACTCGCTGGGGCTGCATATGTGCACCATGATGACAACTGTCATCTGTTAGTGACATCCGTCCTTAAAGGGTTAACTATATAAACATGTGGTTACTTCAACCATGCCTGCTAGCATCAACCAGGGCCCAAGCTCATGGTGTCCTCATGGCAACAGCCAAGGTCATCTAAAAAGCTGTGTCACTACCTCTGCTTGAACTTTTGAGTTATTAACATTTAATATAGTAATATTTAGCTAATTATATATATATATATATATATATATATATATATATATATATATATATATATATATAGCTAGATACAGATAGATAGATAGATAGATAGATAGGTAGATGGATAGATAGATAGATAGATAGATAGATAGACTATCTAGTTATCCACCTCGCTATCAACCTGCACTCATACAAGCATTTACTTGGGATCTAATTTCTAATCGTTAACATTATTCCAATGCCCCCTTCAAACATGCGCTAAAATGGGACATGCGCTAATTTTAGGACTTTAGGCGCTAAAACGGGAGGATACGGTACAATTGTATGTACCAGTATCCTGTGACGTTACCTACTTACAGGGCTATAAATAGATAACTAGGTCATCTAGGTCAGCCACCCCCCACCTGTAGCTGTAGGTGTGAGTAAACAGCAGTGACCTTGGTGTGACCTTGGTGTGACCTCCAGGTGACCTCCAGGTGACATGAAGGTGAGATGTGTGTAATACCTGACTCAGATACTCTGCTCTATACACCGTGGTTACACCCTGTACTGTATCATATGGCAAAGTTTAATGCATACTCTTAAAGTCATGGCATGGTGACATGGACATTTTGAAACATTTCGAAAATGCGATCGAGCTCAACACTTTGGGTGCGGGTGTCTCATGTCAAATTTCTCATGTTACTATCAAATCTCCAAAATGTCCCTGCTGTATTTAGGCATCTACCCCCATACATCCACATGGCATTTTTAACATGAGGAAATGTATCTGTGACTTCACTTCACTGCGCCCAGCCCCCATGAGTGAAATACAGCAGAGACGTATCAATGTAGTTGGCATTTGTTTTTATATTTTTATTTGAAGCCATTTAATGAATGAAAACCAACTTTTTCTTAGCCCATTGAATACGGCCATGTTGTATTCAATGGGGGCATTGAATACGACCCTTCAGTGCTAAAGCATAGGACATCTTGTATTTCAAAAAAATAAAGGTTATGTCTTAAACCCTATATTGCACAGGTTCTAGGGCCGTTTTATTCTGATAACTTGGATTATCTTTTTTACCTTTGCCCTCTGGGATCATTGAGATTTTTTTCAAAAAATCTAGCCAATAAAAATAGGCTAGATTATTACCTTCATTTAATAACCCAAAAAAGGGATATTTTTTCCTCTGTCCTTAGGGAAATTGTAGGGCAGTTTCTTTTTTTTTTGGGAGGGGGGGGTCCTCTGCCCTTCCAAAAGCTGGAGCCAAAAGCCGTATTCTAAGTCATCAGAAATAAAACGGCCTAAGCAGTGAGAGACAGAAAAAGGGTCTTTTGCCGAAAAGTGATACTTGATTAAAGGTATTAAGTAGAAAAGTGGGCCTTGGTTACATGGCAACCAAACACGTGAGAGACGCCCAGTAGACGCCCTGAGACGTGCCCGGAAATAGCTGTCCGTCACGGCTGGACGCGTCCATGACGTCAGACGCAGCGTCCTGTGACGGTAAGGCGTCCCAATGACGTCAACGCAGCCCCCCTCCCCCCATGCCCCCTTCCCCCATGCCCCCCCCCCCCTCAGTGGTGCCCGTTTTGGGTTGTTGTGGTGATTGTATCAGGGTTTGACCCAGGTTCTTGGTAGAAATGGCCTCCCCACCATCTGCCACAAGTCTACTTATACTGGTGTCATATAGTCCAAGCTTTAATATCTCCCACGCGCCGTTCTGTTCACGTCAGTGCCAAACTTTTCATTCTTCTTTTCCAACTTCCTGTCCCACTATAATATTTATATATTCTAGTTGTTTCCGATTTTTTAGACTAGTCTGCATATCCCCCCCCCCCCTCGATCCCTCCCTCGATCCCTCCCTTTCTCCCTGCCTCCCTCCCTCCCTCCCTTCCTCTTATCCTCCCTCCTTCCCTCCCTCCCTGTGGCTCCAGAGGGGTCAAAAGCGACCTTGCGACCTGGGCTGTTTTGGAGGCGACCTGGCGAATTTTCGACCAGGACCCCTTAATTTCGGCGACTTTCCGACCTCAGGGGGACCCCTCTGCACCCCCTCCCTCCCTCCCTACTATCCTCCCTCCCTCCCTCCCCCCTTTCCTCCCTCCCTCCTCCCCCCCCCCCCTATTACCCCATCCTCCCTACACCATATTCTATTGCCGGCTGGTGTTTCTTCTTCCCGATGTCCTCTCCCTTGGTGCCCAATTACTCCCCGTCCATGTGCAGCTATGACGCACGTGATGACGCCGTGAGAAGGGCCCCAGGGCTTCTGTGACCGCCGTACTAGGTCCTTTAAGGGTCGCATAGTGCTTTAACCCTTCAAGGGCGGCATGATGCCTTAACGCATCATGCCCTTGGTCGTCGTGATGCATGGATGTATCATGCCCCTGGTCGTCATGATGCATGAATGCAGCCCTGGCGAGTTACTCATGCCAACCCTATGGGGTTTAGATACTCCCAAAGTGTCGGCATCATGCACCAATGCAGCACATTATCACCCGGTATGCTTGAATGCATAATTGGTGACTAGACTCCAGGGAAATTGTTGGGTGTTTTAAAATTAGAATTTCAGTGCAAAGATCATAACGAAATGACATTTCTGATACCACCACCATATTCTAAAGATGCTAAATCCGCCACTGCTGCCCTCACCAGGCCAAAGCCAGTGAAAAAATGATAAGGTTTGTCAAGGTGTGAAGATTTAGGACTGACCCACTGCAGCCGTTTTCTTAATAGTTCAGCCGCTTTCATGATCGCATAATGCCTGATGGTATCCAATGGCACCTGATTGTGCCTGGTGGTACATTATAATATATGATGGTACATGATGACACCTGATGGCACCTGACGGTACCTGATGGCACCCGATGGCACCTGATGGCACCTTATGCCATCTCCCAGTGGGCATAAAATTCAGTTCAATGTTGATTCAATGTTGAATCAACATTGACAACCATTTGTCAATGTTGATTCAATGTTCTGTGCCCACTGGGCTGATGGCATGAACAGGTAGGCCCCAGTTGAATCATAAGGGCCACAAGAATAGGGCCCTAGACGGGGGGTAGCTGTGTCACTTGTCGATCCTATGCCAATGTCCCTTGTCGATCCTAAGAAATGGGTACGTCTTGTCCCTTGTCGATTTAAAGGGGTAGGTTTGTCACTTGTCGCCAACCCCCAGCATTCCCTTATCCCTTGTCCATAAGGCCTAAAACAAGGGCTTGTCGCCTTGTCGAATTTACCCGTCTGGAGCCCTAAGAATGGCAAGATGCTGCAAAAGGGTCACCCATGCCGTCCATAAAGGGTTACAGCGTGAGGTGGTGGTATATTAGGGTGTAGTCTCATCCATTCAGGGTTTCTAGGTTGCTTCTGACGACACTGTGTGTGTGTGTGGAGGGGGGGGGGGTTGAGAGACGGGGACCGGGGGGAGGGGTGAAGGCACCTGATGATACCTGATGGCATGAACATGTAGACCCCAGTGAAATCATAGGGCACAAATATAGTATTATGTGGTTCAGAAAGGGTTAGGTGGTAAATTAGGGTGTAGTCTCATGCATTCCGGGTTTCTAGGTTGCTTCTGACGACACTGTGCGTGTGTGTGTGGAGGGGAGGGGGGTGAGAGGCTGTTGGGTGAGGGGGTTGAGAGACAGGGGGGGTGACGCACCTGTCAGACCTCCGACATCTGTGGGTCGTCGTCACACCTGCTTGTGGCGGGAAAGGAGGAGGACAAAGATCGTCTGCTTATAAGTAGTTGCTGTAGCAAAAAGTCGTCTGCTTTTGGTGATCAGCGTCAGATAGAGTCAGGTGTCTGCTGCAGCCACACACTCACACACACACCAAGCTACAAACCTACCACTACCGCCAAATATCGTCTGCTCCAGGGAACTAGACAAATTGTCGTCTGCTACAGCTAAGAGTGGTTACTTAGACGTTAGAGATCCTTCCCAGATCAGTCACCTGCCAGAAGATACCTGTAGCCAGTACCTGACAGCAGAAAGGGACCCAGAATTGTCGTCTGCTAGAGCTAAATATCTGCTGCTGGTGACTTAAAAGTTGGAGATCCTTTACAGACAACTCCTCAGCCAGGAGACACCTGCATATAGTCTACACTTGGTGTATGTGTGATTAGGGGAGCAGAAAGCACAGACAGCAGAAAGCGACTCAGAGGAGAATTGTCGTCTGCTAGAGCTAAAAGTCGGCTGTTGGTGCTTACATCAGAGATCCTTCCTAGATCACTCCTCAGGAGGCTCAGCCAGAGCACACCTGCAGTCTACACATCACCTGGTGTGTGATCAGACAACTAGCACAGACAGCAGAAAGGGACTCAGAGACAAATTGTCGTCTGCTAGAGCTAAAAGTCGGCTGCTGGTGCTTACTTATAGGTCAGACTCAGGGAAGTCAGAGACCCTTCCCAGATCACTCCTCAGCCAGGAGACACCTGCATACATATACAGTACCTGGTGTGCGATCAGGGTACTAGGACAGACAGCAGAAAGGGACGAGTCCAATTGTCGTCTGCTTGTGTGATCAGTGTATCACAGACGGCAGGTGAGAGAGGAGGACACACCTGAGGCTCAGACATCCTGTAATAGTACCCCTGTGTACCTGCCAGCACCAGTCAGTATGCCGCACGGACCCAGAGGTAAACCTTGTTATAACCAGGGATTATGTAGCCTTATTTATAATATGAAGGGATAACAGATAGGGGGTGAGGGGTAACAGTTGTACAGTAGATTCTACTGTAGGTGTACAGTTTATTGCATGTAAACACTAGAATCTACTGTAAATCCATTCTACAGTAGAATCTATTGTGTAGCTATTGTGTAACTATTTACAGTGCATGTCGAATGTCGATTTTAAGAAATGGCCATGTCGCATGTCTATGTCACTTAATAATGCTCATGCCTGTCGATTTAAGAAATGGCCATGCCGCATGTCTTTGTCACTTGATAATGCTCATGCCTGTCGATTTAAGAAATGGCCATGCCGCATGTCACTATCTTTTTAAGGGCCATGTTATGAATACATACCGCCACATATTAACGTCATATGAGTACTCATATGTGTACACCATACATTTAAAGCTTGACCGTCATGGTTCAAGTGAGGCCAAAAGCACTTTTGGATATAGTTCAGTTTTGATTCACAAGAGGGCTCTTAAGGGCTGGGAGCTCAGCTCTTACAGGCACAAGATAGGGTGAATATGTTGTAGCTGGACAGTGCTCATGTTCCCCTGTCCAAACACTGCTACCCTCTGGTGGAACTGTTATTTTAGTCCATGTATGGAAAATGCTGAACTTATTCCCTGACGGCCCAGCTGGGTGTATCACCCACAGCTTTTGTGAGATATAAGGTATAGCCTGTAGGAGGAGGTGTTCTAGGAGACTTATTCAGGGAGCTGTTACAGCAAGCGTCATGACCCCGTCATGACCCCGTCACTGCCCCAGACGTGAAGGTTACCTGTTTATACACTTCCCTGTACCCGGGGACGTCCCTCAGGTGGCATGGGGCAGATGTGGAATATGACTCATCTAAGGGAGTGTTCATTTATTATTTACAGGGGAGGGGGGGTGGTGAGATTTCGCGTGGAGGAGCGGAATTTTTTTACGCCCCCTCATCGGGAGCGCGTGGAACGTTTCGCGGCCCCCCTCGCTGAAGCCGACAAAAACTTCCCCCCCCCTTTGAAATATAGTAACGTGCGGGCTTTTTTGCTAAAAAGGGGCTTAAATTTTTGCGCCCCCCCTCAAGAGGGGTCAGAATCTTTTAAGCCCCCCTCGGGAGGGGTCAGAAATTTTTACCCCCCCCAAACCCACCACCCCCCCGTAACTAATAAATGAACACTACCTAATCCATATGAAAGTATGAGGTAGAAAAATACCATTTTCTACACCTTATACTTTGTATCAGAATAGCAGGCGAGGTTGACAAAGGGATTTCTTAGCTCATTATGGGCTGTATACTACACAGAGAAAAGAAGTAGAATCACTGTAAATCCCGACTTGATCACTGAGGTGGCTCTCCCCAGGACTCTAAAGTGACTTCCTAACATTATCAGGACTCTATAACTCTATAATGACTCCCATTCTAAGACTACATTATGACTGGTTGTTACTTTAGAGCCGTGGGGAGAGTTACCTCAGTGATCGGGGCTGGACTCCCATTTGAGAGTTACAGTGATTCTACTTCTTCTCTCTGTGTAACTATAATAGTGCATACATATATATGCAGTATCCCTTTGTCAGCATGATGCATGAATGCAGCCCTGGAGCGTAACTCACCTACATTCACAGTCAAACCTACTTTTTAAAATTTGGATCTTAGAAGATTATAAACCCCTTGCCTTCTGATATGCTATTTTTTTCTGGAAGGGTATTTCTATAAACAGTATAAGCCTCCAAGGTCAACTTCTCTACCTTCACTGAGACATTTTTAGTATTTTAGTGCTTAATATAAACCAAAGGTGACATCACTGAGAAGTCTCTTGCCAGCTCAACATCACTGATCAATAGAATACATGTACTAGTGTCTGATATGTGACTACCTGGTACAGATGGGAATACTGGGCTGGTGTATAAAGGGGGTTCTTTGCTTGCCGCATTGTACGTAATGTTTCGTTATCCGTTTCCTTGAATTTAGCATGGTTAAATGTCAAAAACAGGTTGAGATTCTACCAACACACGCCATCAAAGAGGCTGTCAAGAACTATGCAGGAAGTGAAATATCTGTGAGCTTGAATAGATGTATAGGCCATAAGCGGAATACATTTTAGACCAATGAATCATTCCTTTCCATTCACTGCTGAATTCCTAATTTGCAACTGGTACCCATGCGGCAGCTATTATCAATGCTTTCTCTACCAGTATGATCCCGGTACATAGACATGAATCTTCTTATTTCCAGTGTAAACTGTCAATAAGAGAATTCTATCCAGTGACAGTACGATCTGTCAATAAGGGAATTTATGCCTACCAGTTTGAGTAATGGCCAGGCCCAGTGGACAACACCATTAACCCCTATATATGTTTACCTCCAGCTGAGGACCCGCGGGTACCAGTTTAAGTAATGGCCACGCCCATTAGACAACACACTTAACCCCTATACATGTACTTCCAGCTGAGGACCCGCGGGTACCAGTTTAAGTAATGACCGCGCCCAGTAGACAACACACTTAACCCCTATATATGTGTACCTCCATCTGAGGACCCGCGGGTACCAGTTTAAGTAATGGCCGTGCCCAGTAGACAACACACTTAACCCCTATACATTTACTTCCAGCTGAGGACCCGCGGGTAGACATCAGCGTTCCGGGAACCAGCAGCGGCGTACCGGAACCGGAACCGTCGGTCGGCGCCATGAGCGGAACAGAGATCGTGATCGGGTTGGAGGACGAGCAGGGGGAGCAGCGACCCGTGGAAATAGACGAGGCCGACGAGCAGCTCACCGCTACACCACAAGGTCAGTAGGTCAAGGTCATGTCGGGGTCAAGGTCAAGGTCATGTAGGAGCCAAAGTCAAGGTCGATTTACTGATGTGATTATAGCATGTTCTAACATTACGGATAGGAGTAGGGTAGTCAATGCTTTAAGGATGACATGTTTCTAAAAGATGACAATTGTCGTCATGATGCATCAATGCAGCCCTGGCGAGTAACTCCCTGGTGCTGCATTGTCGCATTATACCATCCTTAAATGGTATTTATAAGCTCCAAAGCTAGTTATAAGTCATCTTGTATGCCAAGGTCAATGTGTTGGGTCGAATTACTGATGTAATTTAAGCCTGTTCTAACATTAAGGACATGTGCAGGTTAATCAAAGTTAACCAAGGTCAAGTTGTATACGGTGAAGCCAGTGACGTCACGTAAATTGTACTCATAGCATGCTCTTACTCTGAGGTCACGTGTAGGTCAATCAAGGTCATAGACCTTACATCAGAATTAACAACCCCAGGTCAGGTAATGGTCATTATAGATTTAAGGTCATATGTGTTGTCTCTTCTTGCATAACTTTCAATAAGGCATAGCCATGAGACCAACAGAGAAGGAAGTTATAAAGCCTTAGATGTTCACGGCAGTGGAGAGTAGAAAGTGATTAATTATAGACTGCAGCTAAAGTAGGAAAGTAAGGCCTGTGACTAGAGGCAACAGGTGTTGCTGTAATAGGACATAATAGGACAGAAAAAGACGCAATAGGACAGAATTGGACACAAAACCATCCATGTGGCTACCAGAGTATTCCTGTATCTGCTATTTGTATGTGGGTAGGGATTAACTTTAAAACCTTTGTAGTTGGGGTCCTGCTGGGAAACAACTACCACAACTCTCCTCGTGAACTTACTTAACGTTAGAACTACCTGTGGAGGGGGGGGGGGGGATAAGGATTAACCCTTAAACCCTTTAAAGATGACATTTGTCACATTTAAGTCCGCTGCGGCCCTGAACATGGTTAACTTTAGAATAGGGCGTGTGGGGGGGGGGGCATGGATGACTTTAGAATAGGGTGTGTGGGGGTGGGGGAGGGGCATGGATAACTTTAGAATAGGGTTCTATACATAGAGTACCCATGTATAGGGCTATTACAAGCTAAATACGTCAGAGGCACAGCCACAGTCGGCCTCTTGAGTAGGGAGGGGGGAGTTGGGGTGTTAAACCTTTAAGGACTGCCACTGCATCAATGTTTGCATATTAGCAGATTTAAACAGTGTTGCCGAAAGCTTTTTATGCACACAGGCCAATGTGGCCTGTGTCGCGACATCTTACACAGGCCATTTACCCTCTACACAGGCCATATCACTATACATTGATGTCTTATACATCAGTATGTCGCAATATGAATGTAAATACTTTTCAATGCTTTACAAAATTGATTAAAATGTGTAAATTGATTGAATAATGTTTACATAGCCATAGCTCTGCTCCTGTTAGGAGTATTTGAGCTCATGGCCGGCCATTGTGGCCGGTGTCCGATGGCCTTACATTGGCCATAGCGATTCTACATCGGCAAAAGCCGATGTGTCGATGTCATTTCGGCAACACTGTTTAAAATGCCCTAAAGCTAACACTTAAGTTTGGTATTAAATGCCATGTAAACGTCCCAGAAAAAACTTGGACCCCTTGGCCGGGGGGGGGCAAAAAAATTGGACCCCACTTGGGGGAGGGTGTCAAAATAATTTAACCTGTTTTGAGCCAAAAAGCCCGCGATTTACTGTGCTTCAAAGGGCCCGCGCTCGAGCTGATTTTCGGCCCTAAGGGGGGGGGGGGTAAAAAATGTTGACCCCTTGACCGGGGGGGGTGTAAAAGATTTCACGCGCTCCACGGAGAAACCCCCCCCCCCCCCCCCCCCCGTTGTTAAAAAATGATCACTGCCTTTCTTAAATCAAATATGCTTAAAGTTTCCTGAGTATATCTATTTTACTTAAATGCAAACATTCATGCAGTGTGCATGATGCCTCAAGGTCCATGTTTATTTCTCGGCATGAATCATGCCAACCTTCGGCATGCATCATGCCTATCCTGTAGGATCGGCATGATGCATTCATGTATCATGAAGACAAAGGGCCCAGCACATCGGGTGACTGGAAGTCAAGCTCTCTTTTTTTCGAGCTCAATATTTTCACTGATTGTGGCTCTATTCCTAAACAGCGGGCGGTAATTCCAGCCATGCTCTTAGCAAGAGCGATGATTAACCGTAAATAATCAAGCGGACCGGGTGTCCTGGCTTCCTATTGGTTAGTGTACAAGAGTTGACCCTGCATTGACCCCTGAGTAAACAGTTCTATGTTTTCCCACCAGGAGGCACCACCTCTGCTACTCCAGGGTCAGTTACATCAGGGTGATTGGTGTGGTGTGTGACGTCATGTATGACGTCAGAGAGTGGTTTGATTCCCCCTCCATTCCTCCTACCCCAGCCCCCTCTGTCCCCCTCTCTCTGTCTCTCTCTCTCCGTCTCTGCCTCTCTCTCTCTGTCTCTCCATCTTTCTCCCTCTCTGTTTCTCTCTTTCACTCTCTCCTGGGTCTCTTCTTATCTTGAAATGGATATGAGGCAAATTATTTCTAAAATGTATAAATAGTATTTTTTATGTTGGTGCATTAGAAGTGTATGAGGAAGATTGTTCTCCCCCTCTTTCTCTTTCATTAAGCATTATGCTGGCCTTAAATCATTAAGATTGTGTCTATGTATGTGTGTGTTCCCATAGTGTGAGATTATCATACTGGATACTTTCAGATATAACATACCCCTCTCCCACACCAGTGTGTTTAGTCATTGATTTATTTTAATCTACAAATTCTACTTAAAATAAGTCATCTAAGTTAAATTACCCCACCCCTTGAAATGACAAATACAGCCTGTTGTTTTGAGTTTTATCTGTCTCTTACATTTCTAACACACTAATTTGAAGAAGGATAGTGAGAGTGAAATTTGAATTGTATATATGTGGGCCTTTTAGTTTTGTCATTGCAGTCAATGTAATATATCACAGTATTCTATCACCTCCAAGTATCTACCTAGCAAACTCATCTAATCAAACTATATATAGCAAAAGTATGCTATATAGTATCTAAACTTAAATAATCAAAATGGAATATCTAAGTATGTATCCATTCAATGTATGGAGGTTTGAATTGCCCTAAAAAAGTATTTCCTATAGAAAGGATATTATCAATAGAGATTGTTGGGGTGGATTCTTCCAATTCAATTATAAATATACCTGATTTATTCTTAAATACACAATGTCGTGCTACCCTTTTAGTCCTTAAAGGAGCACCTGGTGCTTTGATGCATTATACTTTTATTGCCTTAATACATGAGTAACTCGCCAGGGCTATAATCAGCCATCATGCCAACTGTTGATGATACACTCTCAAAGGTCTGACATGATGCATGAATACAGCCTTGGCAAAATGACTTGCCAAGGCTGCATTCATGAATCATAATAACAAACTACATTAAAGCACCATATGGCTCTTGCATGGATAAACCATGTTGTAAGTGATAGTTATATCACAGCCACTGCTCTGTATGCAGTATATTGGTGTGCAGGTCAAGGCTGATCACAAGTCGCAGCCGAGTGTACTCAGCGTTGACCATGGACTCCAATATACTGAATGCTGTGGTTTAACTGGCTTATACCACTACCAATTAATTACCTAGATTGCTATGTACGTGTTTTATACACAGCCGTTTTCTTTTGTTCTTCCGACCAGGTGTTCTACAAGACTTTATCTAAGGGAGTGCTCATTTTTTAACAACAGGGGGGAGGGCAAAAAATAAATGCACCCCTTGACGGGGGGGGGCAAAAAATTTTGGACCCCTCTTGGGGGGGGGGTAAAGAAATTTAACCTGTTTTGGGCCAAAAAGCCCACGCATTACTATGCTTCAAAGGGCCCGCGTGCGAGCCGATTTTCACCCTAAAGGGGGGATGTAAAAAATTGCAGAAACCCACCACCTCCCCCCTGTTGTTAAAAAATGATCACTCCCTAACCTCACTCTGTCTGTTATCTCCTTACAGTGGAGCAGGAGGAGGAGGACCGGTCGACGAAGCGGCGCGTATCGATCACTGACAGAGTCCTCCGCAACAAGAACTGCGAGCTGCAAATGAGGGAGATAGAGGTAAGAAGCAGTCAATGAAATGCTGCAATCTCATTGGTCAATAATCAGGAACGCTAAGCTGTAAGCAAGTTAAAGAGGAAATATTACTAAGAGAAGGTCAACTGGGAGATTGCCGGTAGCCCTAAAGTTCATGGTTCCCCAGGCCTCTAGTGGATGGAATGTATACTGCCCACATTGCCCACCCAAAACCTATTTCCCTCACCACAGATTACTGCATATTCTAGGGGATAGAATCATTTTTTCCTATAATATTTATTCCTTATGTGTTTTTCTCATTATCTGAGTCAAATGTGAATTAAATTTGATCAAAATTGTGGCTACAGAGGATCATTAGGTTAACTTGAAGTTGGTGGGAACTGGATTGTACACTCCATCCACCAGGGGGTGCCACAGGCTATGCAGGACCAGTAATCTGCAACAATCCAGAGACACTCGGGGTGAATGATCCTATGTAAAACAGCTTTCTCATTATCATTATCCAATGCTAAAACCTCAAAGCTAGAACTCCAACTTCAGACAATATTGTCTCTCTTTTTAGTCACTCTGATTGCAAATGGAGGTAGAGGTAGGCAGCAGATAATGAAGAGCTGTAATCTGATTGGTTAATACTCCAGCACTGTGGGGTATAGATGAGACAAGATGGGGTAATGAAAGCAATGAAGCTGATTGGCTGACTATAATCCTGTTACCACGGTAACCCTCTTAGTGTCTTGTTGGGTGCGAAGGGACTGACAATGACGTCATCGGGTGATGGGATTATCGTGTAATTAGTCATAGCTTAAATAGGTGTCATGTTGTCCTTCACGTTGACCTTGATGGTGTAAAGGACTTCCGTCGATGGTAAAACCCATTCTGTAGTGAGAAATGGCACCACCTGTCGAGGTCAATTACCTCTCTGTGCTGATACGGCCATCTTTATCTACCAATCAATAATATGTCAACTGCCGGTGATTCTAAATCATGCATATGCTTGGAGAGTTATGCCTCTACTAGGGCACTCTCCCAGCAGAGGCATGTGACGGTGAACCCGAGCTAGCCTCTGCCCGGATTACGCCATTTTTAGCACCAGGGTGCTACACAGCAGTACTACGTTGCCATGGCAACGTACCCAGAAAACCTTGCAAAAATAGGCAGAGGTTAGCTCAGTATGTCGCATGCTGGGAGAGTGCTACTAGTATTTTGAACCACTCAGAGAGGCCTTCTGATGACTCCCTCTGCTGCAGAATGTAGTAAACTCCATGAGGAGAGACTTCGACTTTCACTTTAACCGACATGGTTATGTATGACCTGTCAGTAAACTTCCCAAACCTCTAGACAAACCCTACTGTACTCCCTAACCAGACAACATTGCCTTCATGCATCATGCCCTAAGTCATCATGATGCATATATACTGTTGTGTATACGTACGTCAACCGGCGACCATGTTTACTCTGTATCTCGTGAACGGCATCACCTACTGTCTAGCTTTGGTCTGTACTACATGCTATCCGTTCACCAGTCTACTACGACGTTTGTCATACGTAATAAACCACTTCACGAACATAACAATGGCGAACGAGGACGGGATCCAAAGAACTCACGCATAAAACTCGATTTTCTTGCTGTCACTAAAAGTGATTCTCCTGCAGAAATCGACTATAAGCTAAGTAAAAAGGCCAAGAAGCCATTCCTACCAAAATTGGATGAACTCCCATTGATACACTGTGAAAACTTGGTTGTGAAAAGTGAAGTCCCTGAAACTGAAAGTAGACTCCAGATCCCAAAAGTGAAAGTGAACTCCATGAAAGTGAAAGTAGATCTCTGAAACTAAAAGTGACTGTGCATTTGTGTGGGCTAGGCCCTATATCTACAAGTGTTGATCTACAAATGAGTGACTCTGAAATAAGTGATCTTGAATCTGAGGCTGGGAGTCTACATCTAGAAACTATGGCTGAAGCTAGGAATGTTGTGAGTGCCATAGGAGAGTTTAGTCCCAATAAAGAAAAATGGGCTAATTATCAAAGAAGGTTTAATGCTTGGATGAGAATAAACAAAATCCAGGATGATGAAAAAATTGATGCCTTCATATCTATGGTGGGACCTGAGGTAGTGGATCTTTTGGTTGCATTGTGTGCCCCTGCTGAAATTGAGACCAAAACATATGCCCAGCTGACTACATTGATTAGTAACCACTATACCTCAGGGTCCAACGAGCTAATCGAGAGCTTCAAGTTTGATGAGCGGAAACAGGGTGATAATGAGTCTGTTGCAGACTACATAGTGGCATTAAAAAAAATCAGCATACATTGCGGGTTTGGGGATGAAGACCAAATCAAAAAGAGGCTAAGAAACCGCCTGGTTACCGGGTTGAGATCCCCTGCAATCAAAAACAGACTGTTAGGCTTGGGGGCAGGGTTGACATGGGAGAAAGCCGTAGATATAGGCACGTCCATGGACACGGCTAGCCATGGTAATCAGCTCATGGGGCCTACCCATGAGGTCAACCGGGTTCAACGTGGTAGCTACAAGAACAAAGGAAAAGCCCGCACTAAAAATAAGTGTTATCGTTGTGATGGCGACCACGAAGGCCGGTGCCCATTCGAAACGGAAAAGTGTTTCAACTGTGATAAAATTGGACACATTGCCAAGGCTTGCAAAACGAAGTCTGCTCAAGGTCAATCTCAGTCGAGAGGTAGCTCACGTCCATACCGTGGCCGTGGAAGAGGTCGCGGGCGAGGCCAAGGCCGTGCACATTACGTCGATGACGACGAAAAACAAGAGGAAGAGGTCAGTTACGCATCACTGTTTGAAGTTAAAAGCGGAAAATACGGAGAAATAACAGTGAATGCCCGTGTCGAAAACAACGAAATGACATTTGCTTTAGACACAGCGTCGGCAGTTTCGATTGTCGGTGATGACGACTACAAAGAATTCTTCCCCGATTTTGAGTTACGCGAAGCTTCTATTAACTTAAAATCGTACACCGGACACAAAGTTGAGCTACTCGGTGAAATCGACGTCCATGTGGAGTACGAGGGTCAAAAGAGACAGTTGCCGCTGGTGATTGCGAAAGGCGTCCGTACACCGTTATTCGGACGGACCTGGCTAAAAGCCATACGTATAGACTGGGAAAATGTCTTCGCGATACATGCAACGCCCGTGGAACAGCTCCTGCATGAGTATCAGTCTGTGTTCAAAGGAGAGATAGGAGAGATAAAGGGCTTTGAAGCGACAATTGAGTTAAAACCAGATGCCACGCCAAAATTCAAAAAGGCGCGTTCCATTGTCTATAACCTCACAGACGGTGTAAAGAAGGAGCTAAATAGGCTTGAACAAAGTGGAGTTTATCGCCGCATCGAGAGAAGTGATTGGGCATCTCCAATAGTAGTGGTTCCAAAAGATAATGGACAGATGAGGTTGTGTGGTGACTACAAAGTGACTATAAACAGTGCGGTTGTCGATCAACCATATACGCTACCCACAGCTGAGGATATATTCGCTACGCTGGCGGGTGGTAGCCAGTTTACGAAACTGGACCTGTCTAGTGCCTACATGCAAGTGGTGGTGGAGGAAAAGTCAAGAAAGTACCTGACCATCAACACTTTGCAAGGACTTTACGAAGTTACTAGGCTTCCCTATGGGGTAAAGACAGCACCACACATCTTCCAAAGGATCATGGACCAGGTCTTACAAGGAATTCCTGGTGTTTGCTGCTATATAGACGATATCCTGATAACCGCTCCCACAAAGGACGAGCACCTAAAGCGCCTCCAACTGGTACTTCAAAGACTAGACAAGCATGACATCCGAGTGAAACGGGAGAAGTGTTCCTTCTTGGCTCCTGAAGTCCAATATCTCGGACATGTGATCAGCAAGGAGGGTCGTAGGCCCGTACCAGAAAAAGTGAGCGCAGTAAAAGACGCCAAAGCACCAGAAGATGTCTCAGAACTTCGCACATTCCTCGGGATGGTCAACTACTATGGTGGGTTCGTTAAGAATTTGTCCACAATTCTCGCTCCGTTAAATAATCTCCTGCGAGATGACGTCCCCTGGAACTGGTCAAAGGAGTGCGAAGGGGCATTCGGGAAAGTCAAAGACGCCCTTACCAGTGAAACAGTGTTAACACATTACGATGTGAACAAAGAGCTTCTCCTCGCGACAGACGCATCTCCTTACGGAGTTGGTGCGGTTCTGTCACACGTTGACGAGAACGGAGAGGAGCGACCAATTGCCTACGCGTCAGTGACTCTAACGAAAGCTGAGAGGAACTACGCCCAAATAGAACGCGAAGCGTTAGGCATTATCTTTGGAGTTAAGAAATTCCACAAGTACCTGTATGGTAGGTCATTTACACTGTTGACCGACCATAAGCCACTGACCAAAATATTGGGTCCGAAAACGGATGTGCCAACGTTGGCAGCACTAAGACTGCAGAGATGGTCTCTCATTCTGATGACCTACAACTATGAGGTCAAATATAAGCGATCAGAGGATCATGCCAATGCCGACTATCTGAGTCGGGCACCAGTGGACATAGCCAAAGAAAATATGGAAGCTGAAGTGAACTATTTTAGCCACACTGACAAGTTACCGATCAACGCCAGAGACATCAAAGAAGCGACCCGAAAAGATCGGATCCTCACCAGAGTGTATGAGTTCACCATGAATGGTTGGCCGAACCATGTTGACGACGATGAACTGTTACCATTTTATACCAGACGACACGAGCTATCGTGTGACCAAGGTTGTCTTCTGTGGGGAATGCGAGTTATCATTCCACAGAAACTGCAGGAGCGAATGCTAGAAGAGCTACACATCGAGCACGTCGGTATAGTGCGCATGAAAGCACTAGCTCGTAGCTACCTGTGGTTTCCCGGCATCGACAATGCTATAGAAGCCTTAATAAAAGCATGCAAAACATGCCTGAGTCTCAAGAACGATCCACCAGCATCTCCGATGTATCCATGGCGATATCCTCAAAGGCCATGGGACCGACTGCACATAGACTTTGCAGAGTACAAATCTGAAATGTTCCTAGTGGTAGTAGACGCACACTCAAAGTGGTTAGATGTAGTGCTCATGAAATCTACGACCGCAGAAAAGACCATAGAGGTACTGGAGCGGATGTTCGGCCATAACGGGTTCCCAAGAGAGGTTGTGAGCGACAACGGCCCACAATTCATAGCGGAAGTATTTCGCGAGTTCCTGCATAACAAGGGTATAAAACATACCTTGACCGCTCCCTACCATCCAGCGTCCAACGGACTTGCAGAACGAGCGGTGCAGACCCTGAAAAATGCCTTAAAGCGGCATACCTTGGACGAAAAGCCCGGCATGACTACGCACAGGAAGTTGTGTAGTTTCCTCCTGTCGTATAACTCGACTCCTCACTCGGTGACAGGGGTGTCCCCATCCGAGTTGTTTCTCAAGAGACAGCTCCACACACGGTTGTCGATGATAAAACCCGACCTTCATGTGACGGTGGAGGGAAAACAGGACAAAATGATAGAGTATCGAGACCAGCGAGTGCCACAGCTAAGAGAGTTCGAGAAAGGAGAAAGAGTACGTGTAAAGAACTGTCGAGGCACCGACGTAAAGTATGTACCAGGATCCATAGTGTCTAGGAAGGGTCCCGTACAGTACTTGGTACGAATCGGTCGTAACATCCGTTACATCCATGTCGACCATCTTCGAAAGTCCGGCGAAGCCGTCGAAGATGACATTGATGACGAACAGCTCAGGCCTATGCAAAGGCCAATCACGGATATCATAAGTGATATACCTAAAGGTGGAAATGACCCTGTAGTTGTTGAAACGCCAGCTACGGACATGCCACAGGAAGATGTGGTTACCTATGAGGAACCACCTAGAGCTATTCCACCCCAGGTGGTTGCTACTCCACCGAGAGTGCCGTCTCCAAGACGTGTATCTGTGAGACCTAGAAGGGCTCCAGCAAAGTTCAATGACTATGTGCCTAAATAACTGTTCTATTTCAGAGACTGATATATTTGTGTTTCTGACACTACTGTTCATGTTAAAGTAACATTACATAAAGATAAGAGTTATCGTTATCAGTAATCTCAAAGAGATAAAAGACTCCTTATAGTATACTACAGTATTCTCAAAAAGACTCAAAGACGTTAAGTTCATTGACACCAATAAGGTGATGTTTAACCATATGTTTATTCCAGCATATATATTAAGTGTGGAGGAGTGTTGTGTATACGTACGTCAACCGGCGACCATGTTTACTCTGTATCTCGTGAACGGCATCACCTACTGTCTAGCTTTGGTCTGTACTACATGCTATCCGTTCACCAGTCTACTACGACGTTTGTCATACGTAATAAACCACTTCACGAACATAACATATACCCCTAGTGAGTAACTTGCCGGTGCTGGATTCAAGCAACTTAAGCTTGCCCAGATCTGGGGTTTGGTCATTCCTGTCCTGGGCTGCTAGTGGGAACCCAGATAGACTCAGCCCACCAACTTAAAAACAACAACCTTGCCATTAGTTCAAATTATCTCTGATTATTTCATGGATTCTTTGTGCTATGAGTAAAGTTAATGGTACTACCACTTCTCATGTTTTTTTTCCATGTACGACATTCCATATATACTTTCATATTCAGTTTAACTTGTTTGGGGAGTGAGTTATATTCTCTGATATAATTGTTTTACAAGCTAGCTGTTGAAATATTCATGATCCAGAAAGTTAAAGCAGATATTAAATCAAATTCTCCTTTTCTCTATTTCAGGAAACAGCCATGACGCGTAAGAACGAGTTAGCGGAGCTACTAAACGAACATGCACAAATAGTACAGGAAGTGGTAACCATGGTGAAGTCGTCGTCAGAACGGTCGTTAGCGGGAAAAGAGAACAGTATGGAAGCCATGACAGACGGTGGCAGCGAGGGCACGCCGGGGGAATGATGGCCGCCACGGTCATAACCAAGTGTGGCCACAACCATGTTGAAAGTCTTCACAAACTTTAATACAAAGAATTGAGACAGTACAAAGACAACACAAATACTTGAAGTGAACCAGGAAGTAATCAGGAGGTTCATTGTTAACCATGGATGGGCATTGCTTGGCCTCTGTCGTCAGCTTACGGTGCACTGTTCATGTTGTCAGGATGTCTCGCTCGATGTCTCGTGTCTCGTTGGATGTCTCATTGCGCTCCATCTGGTCTGAAGTTACCTCTGCTTACAGTCAGTGTCCATGCTTAGTCTTAGTCTGTGTCTGCCTCCATTGGGTACTGGAGTCTGTTAACCACCAATGTGTGTATCATGGCTGCTATTGGCCATGCTCTGATGATGTCATTACTCGGGATTCCCTCGTTGAGCAGCTTGGGATCTGGGGGCTTCCCCCAGCAGAATGTGCTGGTGGCTAACTGTCTCCCACTATTCAATGGAGGCAGGGACATTCTAGTCCAAGCTCACTCTCACTCAAGCTGGCCCCACCTCAACTTCTGTTACCAGGCGTCATCACTGGCACCTAAGCTTCTTGGTGAAAGTAGTTCCAGCACGCTGGGTGCTGTAGTATTATAAATGTAGGTGGGTAGGGGTGTATGAATCCTTCTAGCATATGGGGGAGGTGATGCGGTCATGGCCCCTCAGACACCAGCGATGTTGCTGGGACGCGTTCAAGGAGGAGCTGGGGCCAGCTTGCACTCACAACATCTTGAGCAATGTAACCTGAGCGTCATCACTGGTGTCTTAGATTCCTGGTTATTAAAGTAGTCCCTGTGCGCTGGTTGCCGGTGTATCCAAAATGTAGGCAGGTAGTTGCGTATGAATACCCAATCAGGGGCATGTGAAGCGGTCATGCGCCCATCAGTGATGACGCTTGGGTTGCTTGAGGATGGAGTGCGATGAGTTTGTCGTCTGACCTCTGCCAAGCCTAGAGGGGGAAATGTATCATGTAATGCTCTCTTCCCTCACTTGTCTCATAGAGATAGGGAGAAGTGAGAAAAAGGTATCATCACTGCATGAGTGTTTGCATTTAAGTAAAATAAATATGCTTAAAGGAACATTTATTTGATTATTAGGTAAATTGATATTTAATCTAACTATTGCCATTTTTAAAGGCACTAAAGTGAAGTTAGGACCTTTCCTGGACATTAACATGGCATTACTGAACTTAAAGCAGCTTAAAGTGTTCATTTAAGGCATCTATTAAATTTCCATAAATGTAGACATTTATGCAGTGCATGTGAACTCCCCCCTGTCACTTCTCCAACCTGTCACCGCATTGTTTGTATACAAGATAGGACCGAGGCTCCGGACCATTTTGGGACCACAGTGAATACATACACAGACGCCTGCTACCTGGACTACCGTAAAACCTCGCGTAAAAGCTGCAGCTAGTACGCGAGTCAGATCGCTGGTGCGGCTCATTAGGATTGGCACAGCGTCGGGGTGCTGCTTATACACACGGTTTACTGTTATAATAAGAAATGACAAAAGTCACCGTAATCAGATCGCTAGTGTGGCTCACAGGATTGGTCCAAACTCTAGGTGCGGCTTATACTCGAGTTAGGCTTATACGTGAGGTTTTACGGTATAGCTACCTTTAACATAGAGCGTCAGCCAAAGGATATCATCAGTATAGCCGTGTGACTTAGGCCTAGGCTGGGTAGACTATGGGGACCAATTTCTCCATGCTTAATTACAACATTCCACGTTGAACATTGATGGTCATGCTAGAAGCCCGTTCATGCCAGTTTGTAGAGAAATCCATCACATATTCATGTGATTCTAGATTTTTCATGATTTCGGGTGCGCTTTTATGTTATTGTCTCGCCTCGCACCTAGTTTTGTCATTTATAACTTATTATTTTGTGTACAGTGGGAAAAGTTTGATTGTACAGAACTGGCTTGAGATGCGATAAACGACTGCAGGTCGACTTATTTCATATATTTTGCCAACGTTAACATTTATGGTTGTATAGTGCTTTAACCCTTTAAGGATGGCATGTCGCTAAAAGGCGTCATAATGCACCAATGCAGCCCCGGCGAGTAATGTTGTTTGGATGCAGTCCTGGTGGGTCACTTGCCAGGGCTGCATTCATGTATCATGATTACTAAGGGCATGATGCATTAATGCATTATGCCCTTAATCACCAGGAGTGAAGTCCTGGCAACTAGCTCACTAGCGCATCATGCCAACCCTTTTGATACACTCATGAAGAGTTTCCATGATGCAAGAATGCAGCGCTTGTCAGTGAAGCTGCCAGGGCTGCATTCATGCATCATGACAATAGAGGACACAGCGCATTAAAGCTTGACTGTCATGGTTGAAGTGAGGCCAAAAGCACTTTCGGATGTAGTTCAGTTTTGATTTACAAGAGGGCTCTTAAGGGCTGGGAGCTCAGCTCTTACAGGCACAAGATAGGAGAACTGTTATTTTAGTCCATGTATGGAAAACTTTTTCCCTGACGGCCAAGCTTTAAAGCACTATACAGCCTTTAAAGGGTTAACAGACCTTTAATTGGTTTAGTTGATTTAGCGAAGGGAATTCAGTCCTGACTTGGTTTGTACATAAGGATGAGAGTAGTAGTGCATGTAATAACACGAGATTCCCTTAATTGTATGATTTATGTTGATTATACTACTTTGTTGTCTGTGGTAGCCTGCATTAAACCTTTAAGGGCCGCATAGTGCTTTAATATGCATTGCCCTATGGTCGTTATGATGCATGAATGCAGCCCTTGCAAGTTATTCCCCAGTGCTGCATCCATGCATTGTACTGACCCGACAATGTCGATATACTCCAAAAGGGTCGGCATCATACACAAATGCAGCACCGGCGAGTTACTCGCCGCGGCTGCATTGGTGCATCATGACAGCAAATGATAAAATACATCGAGGCATTATCCGGCTCTAAAAGGGTTAAGTCACTTATTTGGCTTTATGTGATTCATTACTATTTGTTTTAAATGAGTTAGCTACATTTAAGTGAAAATCAGGTCCTACCATCCTGGAAAAATACCGTAAATTCCCGTGTACTACCCGCGGGTTGTACGCGAATCAAACTCAGCTTTCATTTGATACCAAACATGCCTATATAGGGTGCGGGTTATACGAAGTTTTTCATTACTATAGAACAGTACTAAAATTGAGACTTTCAGATCCCAAAACGGGTTATAGGATTCTCCTGAGTTGGGGGTGCGGGTTACACGCGAGATGCGGGTAATACGCGGGAATTTATGGTATTTACTTTCTGTTAAGACAATCATAACTTTGATCTATTAAGTTATTCCACTCCCGTAGCTGTAGACCATAGAGGGCTCTGCCTTGTCGACACACATATCTCATAAATCATCATAATACAGACAAGCCTTAGAAGTTTTGTAGAAATGGGGAGAAGTTATTTATTGAAATATTAACATGTTGACTGTTACAAGGTTGTGTGTCCATAGATGATATCTACAGTATTGTGTTAATTGTCAAGGAGAATATTATTAGGCCAGGAGAGAAAAAGAGTTGGTCAATGGATTTCACACAACTCATTTTCGGAAAAAAATGTAGTCAATGGATTTCGCTCGCCTAATTCTTTTTATTATTTTAAGATTTCCTCATTCTTTGATTCCCGCGGATCAACAAATAAATTTGTTTCTGTGTGTTGAATAAGAATGCTTATTAGAGGCCTTATAAAAATTAAAAAAATTGTTGCCTCCTCCACTCTTCCATGTAAATAATCCATTGATACGATTTATTTTATTAGAATAAAAATAATGATTTCGCTCGCGCCGAGTCAAACCCTTTAAAAGTGAAATCGATTGACCAACTTGTATTTTTGGTGTGGCCTTAGATAGCCCTGTAGGCTTCAGATGCTCATGTGTAGAGAAAAGGGCATACATGCTTTTGTATCTGGGGATAAACCCAAGTGTAAATATATATAGGCATAATAACAGTGTGTTTCATATAAGGTATAACCACACTAAATTATATAATATTATAGAAAAAATCACAATGTGCATTTACTGTAGGAAGATGCACTTAGAAGTATTGGAAATATTGTGTATGAAATACATTTAACTTAAATCACATTCTGATAAAATATGTAAAATGCATTTTTTGTTGAACTACCTTTAGTGAAGAGGTATGAAATAAAAGGAAAATGATGAATCGGCTGTTGTCTCCTATTTCTGAATTGATAGCGCACCCTCCAAACAGAACTCAAGAGTGACTCACGTTAGAAACGTTCCTATTTCCCGGGAAATGCACAAGCTGTATACACAAGTTAGACACGGGAGATTCTTGAGAATAGTGAACGTTCCTAGTGATATGTTCAATGGTGATGCGTATTTCCCAAGTTTGACTCATGCAAATAACCAGAAATTTCACAAGTACAATGAAGACCTGTATTTCCCAAGTTTCACTACAAGAAATGACAGGGAATATAACACAAGAAAATTTCCAAAAACATTCTCAAGTTATGACACGAGTTCTGCTTGAGATTTTCTTTGCAGGGTACCCACATCCCAGATCCACACACAAGCACCCTTATATCAAAGAGCAAATATTACTAAGAGGGTCCAGTTGAATGTTCCCCCATAGGTTAGCTTTTTCCCTCACCAATTAGAATAACTCATAATACCTAAAAAGTTAGTTATATCGCTTGCCTACACTGCCTATACCCTTCCATACTTTATTATTGTTGAAATAATTTTTCAAAATAAGAAAATTGGCTCAACTGTTCAAAGCACTAAATTCGATGGCCATTTTGCTATGTGCATTAACTTCAATCACCCTGCAATATTGAACAGAGACATGATCGTCTTTGATATGAATATAGTGTCTGTATCCTTCCATGCTTCATTATTGTTGAAATGATTTTTCAAAAATAAGAAAACTGGCTCAACTGTTAAAATCACCTAACATTGGTGGCATCTCAGTCTATTTGCAATATGTGAAACTCACTAACCCCACCTGGTGGACATTCTCAGAATCTTCAGAAATACACTGACTCGGTCTCCCCCTGGTGTGTGTTGGTTCAAAGGATCTGGAGGCAGGCAGCCTCCCAACTTACTCTTTGGGAACGAGCGTACCTACCAACTGAGCTAGCCAGCACTGCATGAGATTTGGGTTTTACAACAGATAAAATCCACGCAAAAATGTGCTGCCCTCTGGTGGAACTGTTATTTTAGTCTATGTATGGAAGATGCTGAACTTATTCCCTGACGGCCCAGCTTTAATAAATGAATATCCAAAATAACGGTAACCCTCTCTGATATTTTGATTTTTCACAGGATGGATATGTCCCCAACTTATAAATGACGAGGGTCTGATGAGAAGTCAATACACCATACATTTCCCACAGAAAATAAAGAGACGGAGGCACAGGAAATGTATTCACATATTCTTTATAGAGCAAAACATGTTTCACCTGAAATGTGAACCTATGTGATATATATCATATGAATATAATAATCAGCAGAAAGGTTGATCCTCATATGGACAAAAGATATTCGGGGAATGCTGTATTTCAGTACTTTGTAGCTTCAATACGCACACCTGGGCTAGCTCTCCTAGGTGCGCGTACAAACGTTAAGAGCGCAATCTTGTTTTTTTCATTCTTTAGTAATGGTGAATACGACTTTAAGACTAAGACTTATCAAGACTTGATAAAGACCCGAAAGTGGGTCTTAATAAGTGGGACTATGACTTGATTAAGACCTGAAGTGGGTCAGGGGTGCTGGAGTAAAACAGGAGGGAGGGGGTCATACATTAAGACATTTTAAGATGTCTTAATTAACATTGCGCTTTTAACATTTGTACGCGCACCTAGGAGAGCTAGCACGTATTTGCCTTCAATACAAGGATCCTGGCAGTTTTATTTTGTATGATATATCTATGAAGCCTCAGAAACATACTTCATCATGAAAGTCATTGGCACAACATGGATCGTGTGTATCAGGTATCAAATAGTCTTTTTTTCCATAGCAAATAATCATTACTACTGCAGTTTTTGTGATAACGTGCAGACACCGGCTATAGCCAGGTAAAAGCCTGCTGGACCGGTTGTCCCGGTCCTAATGTCGGTCCAAATAAATAAATAATAAGATCCATCTTTGGGTACTTGCCACTTTTTATGGCTTATAAATCTGACCATTATTAAGGTTTCAAGGGAGAAAAACATTTTGCATAAACATTTTGAATAACATTACTCAAAATTGTATACATTATGTTTCAATAGGAATATACAAGAAAGCTGTATGAATTGTCCATGCATTTATTCCATGTGGAGAAACAACGTTACTATGCTTAAGTACTGGAATGGCCGTTCTCCACACCCCTGTGGAGAAACTGATGCTCATTCTCCATGTCCTCAGATATCTGGGACTGCAAAAATTCAGCCGGTCCTGCAAAATAAAAGATCTGCAGGACCGAATGTCATACACGGCGAAATATTTTGCACGGTACTTAAATGCAGCACTGGCGAGTTACTCGCACTCAACATGACAACCAAGGGCATGATGCATTAAGGTATGATACCAGGGATGCCAAGTGACCGAACCCCAAAATCGTAATGTTTTAGCTTGAAATATTAACAGAAATCGTAACAATAGTATATCCTTCAGAATGCTATATTGCACATAGGTTCTGCTTCATGCTTCACTATATAATGTAATAATTAATGCCTACTCATACTAAAGTAGACAAGTTTGTATGCAGGGATGTGGCAAGCAGTTTCAACAAAAACCGTTTTTCCTATCCCTTGGTCCACAGTGGAGGGGCATAAATACCCCTTCCCCCTTGTTCAAGGTATGGCCTAGGCCTTTTTGTAGACACATTTTAAAAAATCCTAAAAATCGTAATTTGCCAGTAAAAATCGTAATGGTCGTAATTGGAGTTAAAAATGTAAAATTACGAAAAAATCGTAACACTTGGCATCCCTGTGATACCATCCATAAAGTATTAAAGCGTTTAAGACACACACAAAGTTCAACAGCATAATCCTTCATGCTGTTTGTTGTAATGGGGGTGCCTGTTGTGGCTGTTGTTGTTGTTGTTGCTGTTGTTGCTGTTGTGGTGGTTGTGGTGGCTGCCGGTCGCCCACTTTCCGTGCACAGTCCAGGAGGGCGTCGTGGATCTCCTTAGCACACGCCACCTGGGGAGGCAAAATGGTGTCAATTAAGGGAACCCGTCTTGAGGGGGTTGGGTCTAACAGATTATGCCCCTTTTTTAAGGTGCTTTCCTTCTCAGGAAAGTAATAAATCCGGTTCTGTTTCGACCCTCACTACTCAAAGCTACAGAACTTAAAACAATCAGATTTATAGATTTAGTTCACATATACATTTGCATTTGTATTTATTTCCTCTTAGTGAAGAATTAAAGGTACCTTACCTCCCAACCATATTTTTCACTCTTATGGGTATTTAAGTGGGCAAGACGCATACCTGTACCTGTATATTGTAGTTATTGGCTATTAGGGAGTGCTCATTTTTCCCTCAAAACAGGTTGAAGTTTTTTGACCCCCCCCCCAGAAGGGTCTAAATTTTTAACCCCCCCCCCCCCGGTCAAGGGGTCCAAATATTTTACCCCCCCCCCCCTGTTGTTAAAAAATTAGCACTCCCTTAGAGGGTTTACCTGGGCCTCGATGGTGCTGAGGTGAGTACTTAGAGAATAGCTATATCTGTATAGTGTAGATGTCGAAGTGAGTGGTTTTACCTGAGCTTTCATGATGTACTTAGAGCCTACCTATGCCTGTTTCATGTGTACCATAAATCCTCTCTGATAGGCCAACCTTTATTGGGGGATTTTAGGCTTGATTCGGCTTATAGCATTGTCTCATAGAGGGGGGTCGGCTTATATGGGAGGTTTCCTATCAAGTGCTTTATAGTTTTATCATGTTTAAATGTATCCAAATTCAGCTTACCTTATTCGACGTAATAAGCGCCCTCCCCCTAATAAGCGCCCCTCTCCCTTTTTAGGACATTTTTAGACTAGAGCAAAGGCTGAAATTTTCCGATTTTGGAGACAATTAAACTCTTAATTACTTAAAACGCCATAAAAATGATTTTATAAGCGCCCAGAGCGCTTATTACGTCGAATACGGTATATCATCCTCTCAAGGTGGGGGGTCGGTTTATAAAGGAGGTCGGCTTATCAGAGAGGTTTTACGGTGGTTATTAGCTATTAGAGGGTTTACCTGAGCCTTGATGGTGTTGAGGTACTGTGAGTAGGGCAGCTGTTCGCCCGGTGCGGGCGGCGGCTGTCCGTCGGTGGGCGGGGGTGGTTTGGGTGCGGTGCCTTGCACGGGCAGCGGGGTGTGCTTCAGGCTGTCTGCGCTCTGTCCTGCCGCCTCCACCGCGATACGCTATCAGGAAAAAAGCACAAAAATCATCTTAGTATTTGGGACACAGAGGGCCAAAAATTATTTCATTCACAAGGCACTATTCTTTATATATTATTGTTTCTCACATATTGAATTTTCATAAAAAGTAATGGTTTGACCAGGTTGATAAATTGAAGATAGGGATATCAGGCATCGCTTGAAATGAACCCAGAATTTCTGTGACGGACGGGACATTTGTTATTTGGTCCCCTATCAGAAATTACTTACTGCTGTTTATATTTCTCTACTTTATGATCATCAGTATGGACATCCCTAATATTTGAACACTTTTTAAAGTAATATTATTGATAGATTTGTAAGAATCTTGCATAATGTGTCCCTTCTGTCCCGTCCGTCACTTTTTTTTCTGAAAAGTTACCCTTACAAAAAATATATTTGTTCAATACTTTCCTCACTCAGTTTTCTCTGTCACCTTGTCAAGCTCTTTCATATGATATAATTTTTATTTTGGTGAATTGTCTGGAAATTTGTCAAAATGACCATCGATGACCATCGTGACGGACGGGACAAGACAGAATAAAAATCAGTAATTGGTGGAATACTCTTACAAAATAACTTTAAAGTAAGCCTATCTTTACTCAGATGGTGTGCCACACTGGTACCATTATGATATCACATCCATTGGGTAATTATTTTGTGGGAAAAATGATAATATCCTATGAAAACTAAAAATCTGTGACTTCCAGGCCTGTCCCGTCCGTCACACTGCTCCAATCCCACAAATTGTCAAAAGATGTTGTTAAATATCATTCATTTCCAAATTAATATGTTTATACTGACCTAAATATACAATATATGTAGACAAATCAAAGAATTCATCACTTTAGCTCATAAAAATGTTGAAATCCCATTGTGACGGACGGGACATAAGCAGACAAGCCCAAGAAAAAATCTTAAAACAGTTGAAAATTGTCCATATTGTGTTCATTTCGGGGTTTTCTTTGGCCATATAGTATAGATGATGATGGGGCATATGAATTAACTTCTTAATTTGGTTTTATGCTATCTAAATACTTATTGAGCAATATTATTGGAAATTTTGACTATTTTTTTTCCATATATCTTGTCTATGGATCATACTTCCTATGAAAATATAGATAAATTGACGAAATCTTTGGTGAAATGTATTCATCTCAATCCCATAATTTGCAGAAATGCAATAATACCCTCTGTTGTCAGCTGTTAATTTTGTTAAGTGGTCTTAAAATGTAGTGGACAAACCTGTCCCGTCCGTCACGCAGGCCCTGTCCCGTCCGTCACGCACACATTTATACCAGTATCCAAATAGATATTCAAGATATACTTTCCAGCAAATCATTAACTTGAAGGTCAAACTCTTAGTGACCTATTGTATTTGTATCTTAAGCATTTACTCTGTAAAATTCACAGACTTTTAGCAAAACATAAACCCTTCCAAAAGTCATGTCCACATTGTGTCCCGTCCGTCACGCTCCGTTAAATACTCACAGATCCTGTTCTAGACATGATAGGTACATATATTTTACACAGAAATGTAGGTATTGTCCCTCTCTACATGCCTATTTCATAGCTCAGTCCTCCCATAAATACCCTGTCCCTTAGAAGGCAAAAACCTCTCTGATTTGTCCCGTCCGTCACAAACAGAATACTGTGAAATGCCTTAATTAAACATTTTTATTTAGATTGAGCGGCGTGTGCTTCAGGCTGTCCGCACTCTGTTCGGCCGCCTCCACCGCGATGGGCGATGGAAAAGAGACAGAAATTACCTTAAAAGAAAAGCCCACCCGATTTTAATGTTGACTTCAATCGATTATACTTGTTCTATAAAGGGGCTGCCTATATGCATAATGTTGAAAGGTGTGGCATATTCTGTTAAAAGGAAGATCTTCCATTCTGATAGTGACGTCACAAGTGATTCAAACCCTACCCCAAAGCATATAGTGTATGCCTATTGATTGGTCTAGACAGATAGTCTATGCCCACTGATTGGTTTGAATGACTTTCTGATTGGTTGCCCGGTAATACACACCACCTTGAGTACCCTGGAACAGCCAATTAAGTACCACTCAAGGGCCAATCATTGGGTACCCTCCCTTGGTGGAGACGATTTTTGTTCTCTATTTCTTTTATTTCATTGGCTATTTTGGCCTTCTTAATAAATTCCAATAATGTTTAGGAGGGGAAAGCAGGTTTATAACTAGTGTATAAAGACAATGGGTTATTTACAAACTACGCCATGACTGGATAATGGGCTACAGACCATGGTAAAATGATGCATTTTAGCATAGACTCAGTGAGTAAAGGCAGGTTGTGAATCACTTGTGACATCACTCAGTGACCACTCACTACAGGAGAGGTTATCCCATCACTAGCATATGCCACACGTTTCAACATTATGCAATTTAGCATATACTTTTTAGAACATGTATAATCGATAGAAGGCAACATGAAAAATGGGGGGGGGGGGGCTTTTTTTTCAAATTAACCCTTTTAGGACAGCATGATGCCTTAATGCATCATGCCCTTGGTCTTCATGGTGCATGGATGCAGCCCTGGCGAGTAACTCGCCAGTGCTGCATTCATGCATCATGCCGGCCCTAAAGGGTTGAGACACTTTTATCTTATTTGTTATAACATTTCGTCCTCCATGCATCTGAAAGTGTCTGTAACACCCCCCCCCCCCCCCCCCGCCCACCAATAAAACGTGTGGCCTAGTTTTAGGAATGTCATGAATGGGGGGGGGGGCGCCTCCACCATGATACATTGTCAGCAAGGTTGGAATATCGGTACGGTATGTGAAGGGATGAAAAGAAGATTTACTTTTGGAGAACTATCAACTTCAGAGAGTATCAACAAGCATTTACGATCGGTTTACATGAGTGAGATTTTGTGAATTAATCAATATTCAGTTTAATTCTCAGAACATGTTTCAACACCTTATTTACAAATTTCTTCATATGGCAATGTTTTCACCGCAACAGTTAATATTTTTAATGTACAGGGTACATGTGAGTACATTAAAACTTACTTACCAAATTTAATTCAATTTGGTCACAAATTGCGTAGAATTCCTCCAACGATCTGTCAAACCGCTGTGTAGCACTGTCGGTGGGTTTCCTGGTGAGTACAACAAACAGAGTTATGAGTTTTGATACTAGGCCCGTTAAGGACAGCATAGTACTTTATTGACTATGCTGGTATGTTGATATAATGCATGATGCCCACTCGCTAGGGTCCCTAATGGTCAACTGTGTTATAAAAATAAACATGAAGCCATCATTTAAGGCTATATATAGTCTATAGTATACAGTGTATACATGAGGTACTGAGATCTAGCCGTAATGCCTATCCCTTTAATGGGTGCATATTGCAATAATGTGCAATTACCGGTACCTTGTCTTCAAGTTGCATTCATGCATCATGCCAATCCTTTGAGAGTGTATCAACCCTGTAGGGTCGACATGATGCTTGAATGCGGCACTGGCGAGTTACTCGCCAGGGCTGCAAGGACATGATGCATGAATGCATTAGGCCGTCCTTAAAGCTTGACCATCATGGTTGAAGTGAGGCCAAAAGCACTTTTGGGTATAGTTCAGTTTTGATTCACAAGAGGGCTCTTAAGGGCTGGGAGCTCAGCTCTTACAGGCACAAGATAGGGTGAATATGTTGTAGCTGGACAATGCTCATGGTCCCCTGTCCAAACACTGCTGCCCTCTGGTGGAGCTGTTATTTTAGTTCATGTATGGAAAATGCTGAACTTATTCCCTGACGGCCCAGCTTTAAAGCGTTAAAACTGTAGTTATATACTTACGTGCAGCCGTCTATCTGCGCGTTGTGGTGAAACACCTGGGCTGCTACCTTCATCAGACCCTACAATTTGTGCAAACAAACCATGAACTGCTGTTAGTGCTACGTAAAACTGATTTCTAGAACAAGATGCCAGACCAAAAAAAAGTTTGTCAATGGATTTCGCGCACCTAATATTCGGAAATGGAAATTTTCTGTTAAAATTGTCAATGGATTTCGCTCGCTTCATTCTTTTCAAAACTGTGATTTTTTTTTTGGCATTTTCTTTTCTAGTGGTTTACCCAGATCAACCAATTATTCCATTGACAAAAAAATCTTTCTTGAAATCTTTTTTTTTTGCTCGCTCGCACGGACCACTTTTTGAAAAGTGAAATCCATTGACCAACTTTTTTTTGGTGTGGCCCAAGAAATTAATTTTCAGGCCATGAGGGTATTTAAACTTTCAGTTATGTTCCTATACTAATACTGTAAACCTTGATTTTTTTTCGCATGTATTTAAATGTCAAAATTTGGGAATTTGGTAGTTCTATAACTACTGTAAAATTACTGCATATAACCCACGGGAGGTGCGGCTTATACACATGTTAGGACATGAGAATTTACGGCAAGTCAAATTGCTAATTTGGTACTGTAGTATATTCATATCAACTCACTAGAAGTCTTCCAGTTGCTTAGAGAGGTTCTCCTAAGTTTGTCACAGCCTATAGATGTTGTGTGGCTGTCCCCTGCATTTAAGGTCTATCATGGGTCAAAAGTATCTAGATTTACCCCAAATATTTCCCCCATATACTCTATATAATTTGAAATCAACCAGTGAAAAGAAAAGTAGGGGTCCTGTGCTACCTTTTAAACTAATGAATTCTAAATAAAAGTATTTCTCCAATACTAGACTCCAGGGCAGGGATACCATATGAAGAGTTCAAACTGAACAGAAAAAAATGGCTCGGTAGCACTAATTATATTTAAGATGTAATATGTTCGGTTGGAACAATCAGAAAAATATATTACAGTGAATGTATGAGTAAAAACTACCGGTAAGATATATTGATAGTAATAATACGTTAATGTAAGTTGATGTTTACATATGCGAGCGTAATAGGGTATTGATAAAAAATAAAATATATATTGTAGAAGATGACAGGGTTCACCCAGACCCGGGCATCTATTCCAACCACAATTGTATAAGGTATTACATAAAGACATGAGGATTTGGTATATTAAGTGATATAATGTCTAAATGTAATCTGTGTGACTTATAAGGTAAAATAGTATTACGGTGTTTAATAATGAAACACAGTCATAAACAATCTTGTTATTTTATAGTAGATCAGTTATGTGTATTATGTTATATTGCTGGTGATATATATTATCGAGCTGTATAAGTTCTTTATGTTGCCAGGATAAATAAACGGGATAGATGTATTTACATCTTCTCATACCAAAAAAAAGACCAGGAACTCATCCAATTCGTAAGTACCGGTAATGGTAGTAAAAATTATTGTCACTCCCAAAAAATATTCATTAGATTATTTCTGAATTGATAGTATCTATTTTAACATATGGTCCCGTATATAATTCAGTTGTTTTGGGCAATTGAAAATAAGAACACAATATAAGAAGTAACATGTCTTTATTAAGTCTTTCACAAGGAGACACACAAGGGAAAGTAGGACACAACATAGAACAACTTAAAGGAAGGCATGTCTCTCAAAGATGTTATTCGTTGTAATGATGCACCAATGCAGCTGTGGTGATTTGGTGCATCATGCCGACCTAACGTAGGGTTGGCATGATGCTTGAATGCAGCCCTGGTGAGTTACTCATGGTGGCGAGTCACTCGCAAGCCCTGCGTTCATGCATCAGGCCAACTAAAGGACACCGTGCATTGAAACAGTATGCTGCCCACAAGGCTGTGTCTCCTCAGATCGGGCCAATGTAAACCTCGTTGACCGGGTGTCATCTTTGACCGGGTGCCATCTTTGACCACCTGACAGAAAGTGGTTTATTTAGGGCAGGTGAAGATACATATGGAGATATACCCCCTGCCATCTTCTTTATTTTATCCCTTACGTATCAAAGAGAAAATGATTTTCTCTGAATTCTTTTTTATGGTGGCCGGTAAAACATGGCACCCCGTCAAAGACAGTCACATTGGCCCGATCTGCTTAGACGCTGCCATAACCAATATGTAATTGAATCAATGATTAGAAACAGAAGATTAAATTAACAGGTATATATACTCCTCGACACGTGTCAAATACTTAGATATTTTGGCAGTTTATTAGTTGCAAGTTATATATTTATCCAACAAATCACCATGTACCTGTTTCTCTTTTTAACAAACATAAATTCAACATGTACCCAGATGGATAGATTGCGTGTTTATATTTACATAGAGCAGACAAATATATTAATTGATGTATTAAGAATATACGATTACATGTAATATGCATTAATGGGATTTTACAATGCATCTGACGTAGCAGTCACCTATCATACACATGTATTGTAAGGTATGTACATATTGAGGTCACGTTATTAATCTGAGGTCAATAGGTCACGAGTTACTATGGAGATAATACATCACAGTACTCTCCATCTTTATTTCAATTTTATTTTTTTGTTCAATATAATCTCAACGATGTCAGAAATAGTTCATTCCCGTCAAGTCTCGCGTATTAGTCACGGATTGTACGAGAAACACAACCAGCTTTCATTTGATACAAAAAACGCCTATATATGGTGCGGCTTATATGAGGGTTTTAATGTTTCCATTACAATGCTGTTATCGAGACCAAAATAGCGATAATCGCAATTGAAATTGGATGTCAATGATACGCCTAAATTTTATTGTAGCAGAGCACCTGTCAATAACAGCTCACAGCATCAACCCACACATATAACAGTGTTAGCTGGTATCATTACAACGTATAAGAACACATATATTTACAATTGTATGAGAAAATATTTGGGTTAGACGACCAACTTTGCACATGTATATAATCCCAGACTTAAACTGGCACTTTTCCTAATAACGAACGCGCCGTTTATTATTAAGATGTAATGAATTTGAAGTGAAGCATCGTCATTTGGGCAGTTTATAACCTATAGCTTCTCTGATAAACGTTGCTGGTGCTACCGTACCTTCGCGATAAAGCGCCTGGTCTTGAAAGAGCGCCGGTCTTGAATAAGCGCCGGGGGTATAGGAGCCCCCAAATGTTTCTTAAGCACTAAATTCACGACCTTGAATAAGCGCCGGTCTTGTATAAGCGCCTGGGTAAGAGCCCCGCCAAATTGAAGAGCGCCCCGGCGCTTAATCGCGACGGTACGGTATGTGTTGGACGCTAAAATCTAGCATCAGTTCTGTGTTGCTACCACAGAATCTCGATCATAAGGGCTCCAAATTTTATTTGGCATTCTATTTTGCTATAACCTATTTTTCGAAAATATTTGTATAAGCCAATCTTTTTGTCTCAAACTCACATTTTAACGGGAGGTAGGGTCAGGGTTTCCGTAACAGACCTTTTACCCCCTTTAAGGACGGCATGTTGTTAAAATATGACATTTGTAGTCATGATGCACCAATGGTCCAACGCAGTCCCGGCGAGAAACTCGCATTGGTGCATCATGCCAACCCTTCAGGAGGTGTATCAGCCTTGAAGGATCTGCATGATGCACTGGTGAGTTACTCACCAGGGCTGCACTCATGCATCATGATGACCATTATGCCATCCTTAGAGGATTATGGCTTTATTCTCCCGAGTCTGACAGCGACTTCCTGTCAAATATGCGCCATTTTGTTGGGGGACGTATAACATTGTTGTGTCAAAAATATTCACAAAAATATTCTGATATTGAGGAAATGAGCGTAAAATTAGCAAATACTCTGAGATGAATCAGGAAATATGTATCTATCTTGATGTCTTGACTATATTGGGAGCCAACCTCAGCCATATTTAGCTACAATAGACGATTTTGGAAGGCCGTCTTCCCAAAATCCATGCTTTACGTCCCCCGACAAAATGGCCGCCGATATATGCGCACAGCGCCCCCTACAGCCTTGGGCAACTCGGACAATTAATTCATACAGCTTTGCATGCGCCATTAGAAATATAGCCCAACATTTACTCAGGTTGAGTTGTGTCCACTGGGCAGAGCTCTCTAATATTTCTGTGTCCAGTGTAATTCTTCTGTGACATGGGCACGGGGCACAGCGCTTTGTCGAGGCCTGAGGCGGGGTTCGACATGACAAAGTCCACGTATCACGAGTGGCCCATCATTGGGTCCCCCATGCGGCTCATGTTGGGGTTGTGTGCCCCCTGACTCCCCCCTCCCTGGGTGTCCTCCTGGTAATGACAGTTCAGACTCGACAGACTCTCCCGTCTTTCTCCACACTGAGACTCTCCACCCCCACACTGCGACTCCCCGGTGTTCTGTGAAGGTTGATTTCCCGCTAGTTCCCGTTCCTTCTTCTGCAGAACCCTCCTCTCACGTTGTTTCTCGTTCTTCCACCAGATTTTGATTTTGCTGAGCGTGATTTTCGGTCGCTGCTGGCGCACATGTCCCTCGTTGATCTCGTCTAAGAAGCGCCTGAGGACCTGGTCGGACGGCGTTTTACACGCTCGGTACCACTCACGCATCTTAGGGAGCTCAAACTTGGGGTGGAACGTCAGCCGAGTGTCTTTAGGGGGCGCTTCTAGATCGTCGCTCTCGGGGTCGCTGACTTGGTTCTGTCTGAACAAACGGAACCAGGTACCGAACTCTCGACATTTGTCAGTCCCGATCCTTGCCAGGTACTTAGAGTTGGCTATGTTAGAGATGGTGGACTGGGAGAGGGGGCTCAGTTTGGCCAGCTTGCACTGGTTCATCTCCTTGAGAAGTTCATTTACGGCACAGCGCACATTCTGGTCGTTCCACAACACGTCGTCCTGATCCGGGCTGTAGCCGTACAGCTTTATCCTCAATGTGGCGACATTGGTCAGGTCCCCGAGGACTTGGTGCACCGTAGCGTCAGGATCCTTACAGATTGTGTCAAACGACAGCGGCTGCCACTGCTTGATGACAATACTGCCCTTAGCCCCCATAGCGTCTCCGTGAGAATACCCAGCTTTGAGGAGGACAGCCTGAACGGTCTCCTTAAATGGCGTAAAGCCGGGCAGGACGATGTAAGTATCCTTCCTGGCCAATGTAGAGTCATCGACACACGGTATTGGTGGTTCTATGATGCAGTGTATAGCCACCGTCGTAACGTCAACCGCCGGGAACGGAGACGGCGAGGATGAGAAGGAGTGAGAGCAGGCAGGTGAGGACAGATGCCGGGGCGGGATCGTCTGACGGTGTCCGCTGCTGCCCTCTAGTGGCAGAGAGCGGATTAATGTGACGGGAACGTGCTCTGGGCCGATCTGGTCCTTACTCAGCATGGTCGGCAGTTCATGCTGGTCTAAGTCTGACGGACGTAGCGGCCGTAACTCGGGTCCGCGGGGCTGCATCTGGAGATTCATGGGGGTCTGCGTGTTGGCCGCCACCCATGCCTCTGCGAAGGTCTCCATGTAAGTTTGGAAGCTCATGCCTCGCTGTGCAAGCTGGAGTTAGGGGTCACTCTGCAACAAACATCAGAGGCGAGGGTTGATTTCAAATTACCATTAATTGTTTTCGCGTAGAAGCCGCAGCTAGTGGCAGAATTCAGATCACCAGTGAGGCTTATAGGAAAAGTATTAGGACAAATATTCTGTGCCTGTATGCCGGGCTGTATGCCCATGCTTTGGGAACATAGTACGCTAAAACAAGTTTCGGCCATCCCACTATGCTTAATTTGAGGAAATTTTGGTATATGTCTGCCAAACAGGTTTCAGCCATATTCAGGTATTAAAGGTAAAAAACCAAGTCCAAGGTTTCAAAAGAGTCTTGCTCATGTTCACATTTTGTACCATATATCAGCAGATATTTAAACCACATAAGAAAGCTAAGACAGGCTGTCTTGGGAATGGATCAAAATCCCACTCTTTGAGTTTCAGTGGTTTGTTCTACTAAGAGAGTGTTCATTTATAAGTTACAGGGGGGGGGGGCGCGTAAAAGATTCGGACCCCTCGTGAGGGGGGGGGGGGAGGCGTAAAAAATTCTGAACCCTCTTGAGGGGGGGGGGGGCGTAAAAAATTTAGCCCCTTTTTAGCAAAAAAAACCTGCGCGTTACTATAGTTCAAAGGGGGGTGGGCAAAAAATGTCACCGCCTTCGGCGAGGGGGGCCCGAAACGGTCCACGCACTCTCGAGGGGGGGGGCGTAAAAGATTTTAGCCCCTCCGCACGAAATATCACCACCCCCTGTACTAATTAATTAATGATTAATAAATGAATACTCCCTAAAGGGTATCAAGTTCAACGACTCAAGACAAATATGATGCTTTAAAAGCTTCAATACCTGCTTGTCAATGGCCAATTTAGGTGTAAATATCCCCTATTTTAAGCTCCTTCTCAGGCTTCTAACATAAATAGTTGTAGAAGTAAAATATATTTGCATTTACATTTTGCTTTAAATGATGTCCATAGGGCCTACACTGTATGTGTGATCACAGAAGGAATCAAACAATCAAATAAACAATTTACTGCAGTGAACTCAGGTACTAGAGGTAGGTAAACATAGTCATTGCCGTGACCCTCTGCAGCTGATCGGCCTACAGCGTGAATGGAGTCGCCTCGACTAGGTACAGGTCATGTCTTAATAGTGCTGAGGACTAGGTATAACCTAGCTTGGTCAGGTTGGTGACACTCACACTAGTGACACGGTTCAGTCTCTGTTTCTCCGCGTCCAACACTCCTTTCTTCACAACTCTTGACAGTCTTATACATTTCCAGACGTCAGGTGTCCAGGATCCATCTTCCCCGGAGACGTCCCTAATTGCAGCCTCCTCGGTGCTCAAATCCACGTCCAAACCGACCCCAAACGCACCAAGGACTCGGCCCTGGCGTCCGCCATATATATTTAGCGTATACAACGTCACTTCCCGCTGCTTGACGCCATGAATATTAATATATATCGCTATATTTATCCCCGCCCAGATGTAAACAAAGCCGCCAGCCAATACACGTTCTCCCGACTGGGCGATAATGCAATGACACACCTATATCTCCGTTATAAATGGCATTTCTCGTGTGCTCAGAGGGAAATTAGATGGACTTACCGCTAATGACTCTTTTAAACGAGGAATAAGCATCTTAAATTTAGAGATCGGGTCTACTTCGGACGGTTGTCCCTGCGGTTGAGCGCCCGGTGGGCCTGGAGGTGCCGCCATTTTGTAATCTTGCGGGGCCGCATGCGTCTTATAAAATAAATAATATATGCAGTTTCTCCCGTTTCTTGCATATTATTGCAGCTATTTACTATTGAAAATAGAAATTGTCTTATCAATGAAACAATGAAGCAAGATATGTGTTACCAAGTAAAATAGTAATAAATCAAACCGGAAGTAGGTTTATTTTTCATTAATCTGTGCGGTCCAACGCATGGCGGCGAAAATCTGAAAAGCCGGTTGCAAGAAAAACACGTTAAAAGCCGGCAAAATGTTCACTCCCAAACTAAATACGTCTCGATCCCGAGCATCTCCGTTTTCTGCGGCCGGGAAGGGATCTACGAGTAAAGGACGTCGGAGTGTCAGTCTGTATGGCCCCCAGGGAAGGACCTCCTTCGGCGGCAGGTAGGTTCACTGACTTCTTCAGTCTTCAGTGTTTTCACAACACTCAACACTGTGACTGTCACACTACACTAGCCTAGGCCTACGGCTACACTGGAGGTCTACACTTTATTTCATGTGCAGAAACAACTTTACCATTGTTTTGTATGGGAAGAGCCGTTCTTCACACCCCCTTGCCGTGGAGAAACTGAATCTCATTCTCCACAGCTCCATTCTCTATCCATAATACTTGTGAAACCAATCTTTAATCATTATTTAAAATGTCGTTTTAAAATGGAATTGATCAACATTCACATGAAATAAACACAGTGACAGAGATCCACTCAAATCAGTCTGAACTCCTGGTTTCTCCACTCGTGGGACCTTGGGTCGACCCAAGGTCCCACGAGTGGAGAAACCTGTCGTTCAGACAGATTATCGTGGACCTCTGTCTATGTACTGTACGGTAGTGTCGTCTGTACTGTGACGCTAAATTAAGCCTAAAATTCACTCACTCAGAATGTGACCACTCACTACAAAGTCATTATGACACAGTGACAGTGGTAGTCCTAGACTAGTTCCAATCCCGACACTCCGCTTTGGGACCAGTAACCGTACAGCATTGTAACAGGTTACGTCGCCGCGTTCTGTAACCAATCATCCCAAGCTGGCCCAATCCTGCACCATTTTAAATAGCGCCAATTAGAGAGCGCCGCTCGGAGCGGACCGCAGTAACTGGTCCCTAAGTGAGGGTGAGCGGTAGCCGTAGGAGCGCATGGGATTGGAACGAGTCTATGGTAGTCCTTACTCTGTATTACTCTGTGTGTATTTACAGGGGTGCGGCCGGTAACCGCAGCCTGCTGCCGGCGTCCCACATCGTGGAGGAGACCCCGCTGCACCGACTGGAGGCCTATGGCGGCTCTCTGCCTGTGCTCGTACGTGAGGCCATCATCATGGCAGAAAGTAAGTAAATTGTGTTTATTGCCCTGTAAGGATAACATGTTGCCTTTTGGTATGAAGGTTAAATGAAAGAAAATATATATTCAAAAAAAGATACAGCAATGTATTAGTGGTAGATTTGTGCTCGAAATTGTGGAAACCCATTTGTTTACGCTTCCCTCTCTGGTTTTATGTAAGATAACAAAGCGAGCAGAATGTTAGCAGCTTATTGCACAGGGATATGCTGGGTAGCAATTCTAGTCTAAATTATTCTGATATTAATTTCAGAGAACCAGGCGTTGTCGGTGCGCATGGACCCGACGGGCTGGGCGCGGCTGGTGTGTGGCCGTCAGCTGTTTGTGTGGCGCTACAACGACCTACACCACAGTAAGGTGAGAAACACATGTGCAGTTAACCCTTTGAGGACGCCATTATGCATTAATGCATCATGCCCTTGGTCGTCATGATGCATGAATGCAGACCGGCGAGTGACTCGCCAGGGCTGACACTGCCCCCGTCTGACGTGTTATTTGTTGTTGTTGTTGACAGTGCCATGAGCTGACGCTCCCCCCGTCTGACGTGTTATTCAGGGATATTTCTACAATTTTCTGCAATGGGCCAATGGCGCATACATAGGAAAAATAATGCACCATTTTCAAATGTAATGGGACAATTAACTATAATATATGTCCTCACACCCTCTTCAAATTTGAGATGCTTAATTAAACTGACGCCAGAAATTGATCAAATCTAGGAAAAAAGAAGTTCGTTCTAATGTAGTTTCTTATAATACTTATTATTTCCCCCATTTTCCTTGACTCTCTATTAAAGTCCCTGACTTTGCTTGAGCACATTATCTTATTAACCCAGCGGCCATGATACCATGCATACAAAATTGGCAGGAAAGGGAAGTCTGAAGAGGGGGAAAGCGTTTTATAAAAGATTATTTTACTAGAAAATTGATGAAAATTCTGATTCACAGTACATCTACCGTAAAACCCCGCCTTTAAGACGGATTTTATTTGGTGTTTTTTTTCTCTACAAGACGGATTTTTTCCTAGAGTTAAGGGGTCGTCTTAAAGGCGGGGTTTTCATATATAGGATAATAGTGAAATCCATTATTAAATGTTTTTTGTACAAGGCGAATTTTTTTCCAAAGTTGGGGGGTCGTCTTAAAGGTGGGGTCGTCTTAAAGGAGGGGTTTTACGGTATTTGCGATTTAGATGACTGCATTCCTGGTGTTTGTAGCTTTCCAATGACATACTGTACCCCCTATCTCAGAATTTTGACACATATTTTAAGGAATACATTTTCAAAATTCTAGTAGTCAATGATGTCTTATGCGCCAAAGGGGCGCATATTTGTGCATTTTAATGCGCCATTTTGCATTAAAATGCGTGTATTGCGCGCTGCGCGGCTCTAGAAATATCCCTGGTTATTTGTTGTTGTTGACAGTGCCGTGAGCTGACGCCCCCCGTCTGACGTGTTATTTGTTGTTGTTGTTGACAGTGCCACGAGTTGACGCTCCCCTCGTCTGACGTGTTATTTGTTGTTGTTGTTGACAGTGCCATGAGCTGACGCTGCCCCCGTCTGACGTGTTATTTGTTGTTATTGTTGACAGTGCCATGAGCTGACACTGCCCCTGTCTGACGTGTTATTTGTTGTTGTTGTTGACAGTGCCACGAGTTGACGCTCCCCTCGTCTGACGTGTTATTTGTTGTTGTTGTTGACAGTGCCATGAGCTGACGCTGCCCCCGTCTGACGTGTTATTTGTTGTTATTGTTGACAGTGCCATGAGCTGACACTGCCCCTGTCTGACGTGTTATTTGTTGTTGTTGTTGACAGTGCCACGAGCTGACCCTCCCCCCGTCTGACGTGTTATTTGTTGTTATTGTTGACAGTGCCACGAGCTGACACTGCCCCCGTCTGACGTGGCCCACTCAGCTGACCTGGTGTGTGTCCTGGTACACCCGTCTGACCCCCTGACCTCTGCGTGTGTGGCCGCCTCCCCCGAGGGGGTCGTGCGGTACTGGTCAGCTGTCACTCACGAGGGGTCGTTCGTAGAAGTCAACATTGACCTGAAGGGGGAAGAGGCCGGCATTATCATAGGGCTACAGGTAGGTGGAATGGGCTCATGTGACAATCATTTAGAGTACTAGGCTGGTCTCTTACATCAGTATGTTTTGTGCATATACCATACCTATTAAAAAGTTGTGTCCATGTAACCCGATCCATCCAAAAGTTCTCTGGACCGAATTGAAAGAAAATTATCTGTAAAATATGATAAATTTACTAAATCATCCAAATTAGAAATGAAATGTTAATAATAGACTAAAGCTATGAACGTAGTATGAAGTCAGACATAAGGGGTACTGGGCTATGTTTAAAAGCTAAACACAACTTTTCTTGGCCTATTTGTAGTAAAAGTAACCTTTGTTATGTGTTTGGTCCTGCAGACGTTCCAGTGTGTGTTGGCGACAACCACCAGCACGTTAACCCTCCTCCTCCCCGCTCCAGCACAGAACCTCATCTCGAGTCGCCTGCTGAGGACCACGGCTGGCATGTTGGCGGGCATCAGCCGCCGCATGTCATCCTTCATCTTTGGTTCTGCTACGTCCCAGGCACCGGGGGCTGTGAGTTACAAACTTTTATTTTATGTAATTCTGTATCCTAAATGAAAAAAATTTGAAAGGTGTATGACCCTTGCCGGCTTTATTCTCGGCGACCAAGATGAGAATTTTATTAACATGTTCCATTATGAAAATATATGGGTCGATTACAGTAGCCATTTTTAAATTAATCAAGATTAAAAGGGATTCAAAAAGAGGATTCAAATAGAATAAAGATACCAAAGTTCAATAAACTATATCTGAAATTAAAAGTAATGTGTACAGTTCTGTGTACAGTTGCTGTGTCAGTTGTTGGTGTGGCATTACTGTAATACAAATTGTCTGAAATGATCTGGTAGACCATGGAATAGCATGAGTTTGTATGCTATCAGAGATCAATTTTTGTTTAAATAAAAAAATAACCCTATAACTTATCCGTCCAGTCGCTGCGTCAGTTGTTGGCGGGGGAGCCGTTAGAGGACGACTCGCACACGGTGTTCGTGCTGTCAGGCAGCAACCTGCAGAAGATACACGTCTCCGAGAGCAGCGAGAAGGTACGTCAGGTCGAAAAGGGGAGGGGAGTCACCAATGATTTATAAAATGTCCTAAAATTTACTAAAGGAAAAAAAAGTAAAAACAAAAGAAAACAAATAGCACTCCCTACCCTATTATTACCTTACAGAATGGTTTCTTTTCTTCATGTTAACAAAATCATTGAAATGATTAGAATTGCCACAGTCGTTTCTTAAAGGGTATAGCACATTGAAGCATTATGCGGCCCATAAATGGTTAATTGCTGTTACATTATATATACCGTAAGACCTCGCGTATAAGCCTAACTCGCATATAAGCCGCACCCCGAGTTTGGTGCGATCCTATAAGCTGCAGAGGCCATCTGAAAATTGTTAATTTGGTACTGTAATAAACTTATAAAAACTCTCGTAAAAGCCGCACCCTATATAGGCATGTTTGGTATAAAAAAAAAGCTGAATCTGATTCGCGTACAGGCCGCGGCTTATATGCGAGGTTTTACGGTACATATATTTAACATTCCTCGGTTATGTTTCCGCGTTGTATTTAATGTAATGTGTATATTGTCAGGTGCTATACCAGTGTGACGTAAACCAGTTCCTGAGGCCCTGCCTCGCCGAGACCATCTGGGTAAGCTGTCTATGCTGGTTACTTATGTAGTTAATCCATGTAGTTAGAGATGTATAAGGAAGATTATGTATCCCAATGAGGACCAAAAGATTAAAAAAATATAATGGACTTGGGAAAAAAAATTAAATGAGAATTTCAACACTAACTGACTATTCAAAGCCTTATGTTTTCTTCATTTCTTACCCCCCCACTCTTGTGCCTCTACATGGGTACCCACTTATTCGACCGTGTCGAATTTAAGCAAGAGAGCCGTGTCATCGTGTTGGATTTTAACCATTATAGAATATACTAGGGCCTTAACCCATTGAGGCCGAATGTCGATTATAATCAACATCCATCCCTGGCCGGATGTCGATTATTTACTACACCATGTGGGGCCGGATGTCGATTATAATTGACTTAACTCTATGGGATTTTGAAAACCCCCGGCCCCTGGGAAAAAAAAATAAAAAAAATCCGGCCCCCTGGCTAGAATAAATTTTTCTTGTCCGGCCTCAATGGGTTAAGGAAATGTCTGTGTCCGTCGGTGTCGATTTTTAAAAGGGCCGTGTCGCCCGTTTCGATTTTTACCAATGTAGAGGCACACTCTTATAATATGCTATTTACCGTACCGTCGCGATAAAGCGCCTGGTGTTAAAAGAACGCCAGTTGTACAAGCACCAAAATATGATCTTAGATAAGCCCCTGCCTTGTATAAGGAACGAGGGTAAGAAGAACTTGAAGAGCGCCCGGCACATTATCGCGACAATTATGAGAACCGTGTTGTCAATTACAGGGTCAGGATGTGGATAACCTGCCCAGTCTCCGTACCTGGCTCATCGACATGCAGACCACCAGGTACGTCAACCCCGCGACATTTATTACCCAAATCTAACTTTCAACATAGACATTAAATAGAAGTACAATGTATCGTAATTGACATTTTAAACACAGGCCTCAAATGAGTGCAGATATTGTGCTGAATAGGCAGGGTATTAAAATCAATCATTTAGACAACCATTTCTAGTTCTCAAATTAGTGCAACTATTATAAAGAGACAAGGGCAGGGGATAACGAAGATGTATATTGGAAGGTGCGCTTAAATGGGCAATTACTGTGATTAAATTCATTGATGGCTGACCGTATAAATGTCCTTGTTTCAGGGATGGCGTAGTAATACTTGGTGCAGGAATGAACCCGGACGTGTCTCCAGAGCTCTACTACGTGTTCGGTAGGTGCACATTCTTCACTAAATCTGTCTACGGGTCGTGTTTTTTACGTTATCGTCATCCAATTTAAAAGACGAAATGGTCAGGTCCCAATGACCTGAATTCACATTCTGTAGAGGTTTTTAAATACTACAGACCCTGTTACTTTTTCGGTGGAGATTTTTTCTTTTTTCTTTTATAAACCAAAGGCCTCAAAAGGAAATTGTCCTATAATCAATTTGGAAAACATTGATAGTGTATTTGTATCTTTAATATATACCAGCAGCTCCGCTGCCGACGATAGTGGCGCGGGAAATTCGTGCAGACAGCGTTCGTCTGACCAGGTACACTGCACTGTGGGAATCCCTTAGCCTATCGCAAATAGACTCGGTAGTGTCGTGAAAGCATTCTCCCAGCATATGTTAGGACTGTAGTTTCCTATACTTGAACGCAGAGAGTAGGATGGAGAGTGAGCAAACGAAATGCATTCTTGGGTAGGCTCCCGATTTCTCTGTTGTTGTTTAATAATTTGTCTGGCGTTGATTGCAGGCACGTTACACACGGAGGGCAGCGACCCCCCACAGAGCTTCCTGTCCTTCACCGTCTCCAAGTTCACCTCCGTGTACCAAGACGACGACAGTAAAGCCGCCCTTAACTACCGGCTCCTGCTCCCCGACCCCACCTCCCCCTCTGTCTATATGTACAACGACTCTACTGTCATCTGTCTGTCAGGTTAGTGTCACCTTTATACCTTAACTACCGACTACTGCCCCCCACCTCTCCCTTGCGATTGGTAGTAACCTGTGGTGTGGTGACCTTGGTGTATTGTCCTTGGTATGGTGACCTTGACCTTGGTGTAATAACCATGGTGTAGTGGCCTTTGGGTGGTGACCCTGACCTTGGTGTAGTGACCTATGGGTATTGTCCTTGGTGGGGTGTGACCTTGGTTTATATTGACCTTGGTGTGTAGTAACCTTGGTGTAGGGCCTAATAACCTTGGTGTGGTGACCTTAACCTTGCTGTGGTGACCTTAACCATGTTGTAGTGGCCTTGGGGTGGTGACCTTGACCTTGGTGTAGTGACCTTTGGCAAGTGTCCTTGGTAGGGCGACCTTGGTTTATAGTGACCTTGACCTTGGGGCGGTGACCTTGCTGTGGTGACCTTGGTGACCCTGCTGAGGTGACCTTGGAAAAGTGACCGTGGCATAGTGTCTGTTAAACATGACGTCAATGCAGCAATATTAGTTGAGACCTTTCAGTGAGATAATATTGTAATAGTCGTACTTTGTCTGCTTCCCAGTGAGCAGCTCTTCCCAGCCGCTGGACAAGGTGGAGTTTGTGAGTCCCGGTGAGCGGCTGCTGGGGGCGGGACACTACCAGCGCACCGCGCTCTTCTTCTCCGTCATACACGGCCTCGTCTCCATCACAGAGGTGCAGAAAACTGCCGCACCCTCCACAGACGTCACGTAAGGAGCCACTGTCTTTCTGGTTTTAGTGCCATCATAGTAAAATCACTAATTTAATAGATAGTCAGATATAAGTCCAGTTGTCACACTAGAAAAAAACAGCTACCGTACTCAACATACCGTAAAATCTTGCGTATAAGCCTAACTCCTGTATAAGCTGCACCCCGACTTTGGAACGATCCTATATAAGCCACACTGGCGATCTGATTATGGTGACCTTCAGTACTGTACCATAGTAACAAAAACTTGCGTATAAGCCGCACCCTGACCCTGGGTCGATCCTATAAGCTGCACTGCCGATTTGACTAATCGTACTAGCCACAGCTTATGCACGAGGTTTTACGGTAGATGAATATTCCCACTGTAGATATTTTCACGTACTGTCCATATTTAAAATCTGTGAAATACGCAAAAAATATGTACAGCGCAAAATAAAATACATTTACAGTTAACATGTTTGTCGTTTCCACCACAGTATGAATGAGAGCTCTATGCTGAACGAGTCTCTGGCACCAAACGAGTCTATCCTGGGTCACGTGACCATGGACAAGGTCGCTGAGCTGTCGATGAGTGACGATAAGACGGCGCGACTCAAAGGGGCCTTCCTCCACGCCTGTAGGGGCAACCTGGTACGTAGCAGCTAAAATGTCACTTTTACTATTTTTGTGAGGAATTTTCTGGCATATTGAACACCGCTATTTTACCTAGATCTCCTTTATTCTACATCACCACTTTGACAGAATATCGTAGAAATTCTCCTATTTGCCAAGAGTCTTAGTGAGTCTTTTACAGTTCTTACGCTTCCTGAGATGAAGGCATTATGGATAAAGACTGGTCAAAGGAAGTCAGGGAATCTTGCTAATTAAATTTTAGCCGCGGGCCAGTGAAAAAGAGAAAAGAAAATTGAAAATGTAACAAAAGCCACTTCTAGCACTAAAACTAGTAAAAGTTAAATAACAAAGTGCCAAGGGCTAATTAAAGCGGCAAATATGGGCAGGAAAGTCAGGAAATCTAAAATAATTATGGGAACCCTGTGACAAGATTGTGTAATGTGTTAAATCACCTCCCCCTTGTCTGGTGCCCAGGTGCAGGCGCAGGCTATGATCGAGGACCTATTCCCGTCTGACGTCCCGTTACCGAGCGAGCCCGGCTCAGCCCTCGACACCCTGGTCACCATGTTGAGTGAGGAAATGGTGGATGACTACCCCGCGTCAGACCCCCGCTGGGCAGAGTCTGTGCCTCAAGGTATGTACTAGTAACCCCCCCCCCTACCTGCACCCCCCCCCCCACGCACACACACACACACGCACGCACGCACGCACACACACACACACACACACACCCTAGTCACCATACTGAGTGAGGAAATGGTGGATGACTACCCCGCGTCAGAACCCCGCTGGGCAGAGTCTGTGCCTCAAGGTAAAGGCTGTTTAGTGTTTCAAAACAAGCTGGTGGGAAATGAAGAATAATTGTAGCTTGTCATAAAAGCTGAATCTAATACATTCATGGCAACTACCTGATATACCATATCAATGCTTCCAGAGACGAATATGTGTCGTATTCGACATAATTAGCACACTTGCCGTAACAAGCGCCGCATTTTTATATTATGAAAAGCCCAAAATCTTTTTAGTTTTAGAGATAAATTTTTGAGGTTTGAATACATTTTAATATGGCTTCCCTTCCCAGACGGAGTGTCACCAACTGGAGGACAAACTGTTGTGTTGTAACTGTGGTAACTTTGTGTCCTACAGACGGAGTGTCGAGCTCGGTGTCGCTGATCCTCCTTCACCAACTGGAGGACAAACTGAAGGCTCACGAGGTCTACATCTCCTTCCTGAATAACGTCAACCTCTGGCCGCGGGTAAGCACGAGCCCTTTATTAAAGTGACATGGTCCGATGATTAAGGCTCGAAAATCAATTTTGTTAAATATGGACCAGAATGTTCCCTATGGGCATACTTCATGTGCTGGCTACTTTATTTAATCTCATTCTCTAGAATTCAGCCTAGAAGTTGAATACTTATCAGATTATGGCTTAATTTACTAATTTTGGAGTGCACGCCATAATTCCCCCATTTAAAATACACTGTAAAATGCTATACTTGGGCCACATCTGAACCTCTAATTGGGCTCTTATTGCCCATAGATGACATTTTACTGGGCCCTATCCTCCGAATATGATATTGTACTAACATTTGATACACATTGAAGCAGGATTTAGAATATGAAAAAAATCGGACCATGTCACTTTAACAACTGCAGACTGCTATAGCGTCCATTTAAAGTTAGTGCATCCGATGTGTGGGACAAAACATGAATTTCTTTATTTACAATACACATAACATACTGATTACTGGATTAGGAGTGCTTTATTTAGGCCACACCACAAAAAAAGTTGGTCTACGGATTTTCATTTTGAAAAAAATGGTGCGAGCGAGCGATTTTTTTTTTTCCAAATATTTTTCCAAATATTTTATTTTGTCTGTAGATTTTTACCTTATATCAAGTGGAGCAGACAACTTTTTTTTTGAATTTCCGAAATTATGGTGCGCGAGATCCATAGACCAACTTTTTCATTTGGTGTGACCTTACTAAGATTTGTATAAGTGTCTTGGCGATCTAGTATTACATTTTATTGAAAAATGTATAAGGCTTTTAGAAAGTGTATCATATATGAAAAAGATATATATAACAAATTTTTTTTGTAAAATTGTCAAAAGAAAAGTCAGGATCGGTCCGGTATTAACCTCTTTGGTAGGGCCAGGTTAATACCGGAAACCTGTTTCTTCGATACAACCATACAGAAAATACTTTGGTTATCATGGGTGACAATATGATGACTCCCTTTGCAGGTGCACACAATGCGGGTGCGTAACTCTGTGCTGCCTACCCGGATGCTGCTGTGTGAACACGCAGAGAAGCTGTCAGCCGCCATGTCACTCCGCGCTCTCCACACCCAGTAAGTAACTGATACAGGTACCCCACACTACCCTAACCCCCATGTCCCCCGCACTACCCTAACCCCCATGTCCCCCACACTACCCTAACCCCCATGTCCCCCACACTACCCCACACTACCCTAACCCCCATGTCCCCCACACTACCCTAACCCCCATGTCCCCCACACTACCCTAACCCCCATGTCCCCCACACTACCCTCACCCCCATGTCCCCCACACTACCCTCACCCCCATGTCCCCCACACTACCCTCACCCCCATGTCACTCCGTGCCCTACGCACACAGTGAGTAACTGATACATGTCCCCCACACTACCCTCACCCCCATGTCCCCCACACTACCCTCACCCCCATGTCCCCCACACTACCCTCACCCCCATGTACCCCACACTACCCTAACCCCCATGTCCCCCACACTACCCTAACCCCCATGTCCCCCACACTACCCTAACCCCCATGTCACTCCGCGCCCTGCACACTCAGTGAGTAACTGATACATGTCCCCCACACTACCCTAACCCCCATGTCACTCTGCGCCCTGCACACACAGTGAGTAACTGCTACATGTCCCCCACACTACCCCACACTACCCTAACCCCCATGTACCCCACACTACCCTAACCCCCATGTCCCCCACACTACCCTAACCCCCATGTCCCCCACACTACCCTAACCCCCATGTCCCCCACACTACCCTAACCCCCATGTACCCCATACTACCCTAACCCCCATGTACCCCACACTACCCTAACCCCCATGTACCCCGCACTACCCTAACCCCCATGTCCCCCACACTACCCCTCACCCCCATGTACCCCACACTACCCTAACCCCCATGTCCCCCACACTACCCTAACCCCCATGTCCCCCACACTACCCTAACCCCCATGTCCCCCACACTACCCTAACCCCCATGTCCCCCACACTACCCTAACCCCCATGTCCCCCACACTACCCTAACCCCCATGTCCCCCACACTACCCTAACCCCCATGTCCCCCACACTACCCTAACCCCCATGTCCCCCACACTACCCTAACCCCCATGTCCCCCACACTACCCTCACCCCCATGTCCCCCACACTACCCCACACTACCCTAACCCCCATGTCCCCCACACTACCCTAACCCCCATGTCCCCCACACTACCCTAACCCCCATGTCCCCCACACTACCCTAACCCCCATGTCCCCCACACTACCCTAACCCCCATGTCCCCCACACTACCCTAACCCCCATGTCCCCCACACTACCCTAACCCCCATGTCCCCCACACTACCCTAACCCCCATGTCCCCCACACTACCCTAACCCCCATGTCCCCCACACTACCCTAACCCCCATGTCCCCCACACTACCCCACACTACCCTAACCCCCATGTCCCCCACACTACCCTAACCCCCATGTCCCCCACACTACCCTAACCCCCATGTCCCCCACACTACCCCACACTACCCTAACCCCCATGTCCCCCACACTACCCTAACCCCCATGTCCCCCACACTACCCTAACCCCCATGTCCCCCACACTACCCTAACCCCCATGTCCCCCACACTACCCTAACCCCCATGTCCCCCACACTACCCTAACCCCCATGTCCCCCACACTACCCTAACCCCCATGTCCCCCACACTACCCTAACCCCCATGTCCCCCACACTACCCTAACCCCCATGTCCCCCACACTACCCCACACTACCCTAACCCCCATGTCCCCCACACTACCCTAACCCCCATGTCCCCCACACTACCCCACACTACCCTAACCCCCATGTCCCCCACACTACCCTAACCCCCATGTCCCCCACACTACCCTAACCCCCATGTCCCCCACACTACCCCACACTACCCTAACCCCCATGTCCCCCACACTACCCTAACCCCCATGTCCCCCACACTACCCTAACCCCCATGTCCCCCACACTACCCCACACTACCCTAACCCCCATGTACCCCACACTACCCTAACCCCCATGTCCCCCACACTACCCTAACCCCCATGTCCCCCACACTACCCTAACCCCCATGTCCCCCACACTACCCTAACCCCCATGTCCCCCACACTACCCTAACCCCCATGTCCCCCACACTACCCTAACCCCCATGTCCCCCACACTACCCTAACCCCCATGTCCCCCACACTACCCTAACCCCCATGTCCCCCACACTACCCTAACCCCCATGTCCCCCACACTACCCTAACCCCCATGTCCCCCACACTACCCTAACCCCCATGTCCCCCACACTACCCTAACCCCCATGTCCCCCACACTACCCTAACCCCCATGTCCCCCACACTACCCTAACCCCCATGTCCCCCACACTACCCTAACCCCCATGTCACTCCGTGCCCTGCACACACAGTAAGTTACTCAGCTTAAATCTTTAGGCTGGGTCTCACGAACTTGGGCCAATGTTTTTGTCTATGACCGGGTGCCGTCTATGACCGGCTATCTATAAAAGTTGTTTGGAGGGATAAACATTAAAAAGAAAACAAAATTACAATTTTTATTTATAAAAATTGTAAAAAAAAATATAAATTTCTTTTCCTCCAGACAACTTTTTTAGATAGCCGGTCATAGACGGCACCCGGTCATAGACGGCACCCGGTCATAGACGGCACCCGGTCATAGACGGCACCCGGTCATAGACGGCACCCGGTCATAGACGGCACCCGGTCATAGACGGCACCCGGTCATAGACAAAAACATTGGCCCAAGTTCGTGAGACACAGCCTTTAAAGGTCTGCATACTGTAAAAAAGCGTATAAGCCTAACTCACCTATTAGCCACACCCTTTGACAGATCCTATAAGCCTAAATCTTGTACTGTAGTTTATTTATAAAAACTCGTGAATAAGCCGCAGCCTGACTCGCGGCCGATCCTATAAGTTGCATTGGCGATGTGACTCACGGACTAGCTGCGGTTTCTACTTGTGGTTTTACGGTAGTGCTTACCATAAAACCTCGCTTATAAGCCGCGGCTAGTACGCGAATCAGATCAGCAGTGCGGCTTATAGGATCGGCTCAGGGTCGGGGTGCGGCTTATACGCGAGTTTTTGCCACTATGGTACAGTACTAAAATCGGCACATTCATATGGGTAGTGTGGCTTATAGGATCGGCCTGAAGTCGGGGTGTGGCTTATACGCGAGTTAGGCTTGTACGCGAGGTTTTACGGTAAATGTGCCGTCCTTTGTTGTCATGATGCATGAATGCAGCCCTGGCGAGTCTACTCGCCAGGGCTGCATTCATGCATCATGACAACCCTTTGGGATCGTATAAACCCTGGAACTCCCCAAGGCTGTAAGTTCCTCATATCAACCACACTAAAATAAGAAATACCTTTACCGTTAAAGGCTGGGAAATTGGCTATAGTGTAATGTTTGGCGCTGTGTTTGTGTATCATGCTGACCCGTCAAGACATCAACAACCCTGCATGGTCTACATGATGCATTCATGAAAAGAACCTGTAGAGGTTACATTTTGGTGGCATTTTCACAGATACCTAAATACAAACCTCATTTAGTTACATTTACCAGTAATCACTACTTCTTCCATCAGACATCCGCAGTTGATAGACCGTGCTATAAAGCGTGTCCTGCAGGTCCGTGTGGAGAACGTTCCCTCCTCCGGGCTGACCGCCCAGGATGTCTTCTATAGGAAGGTAAGGCACCACACACATCTTTTACCTGACATATACAGTACACAAAACCTGACAATTCAATGGGAATTTTTTTTTGAAGATTCAGGAAGGAATCTAGGATGTTTCAAACCTCGTCATGGTATTTATGCAGTGTTCCTACCAGTTTTTTGGCACTTGAAAAGGGCCTCTTGCAGCATTTTCGCTCAGAAACTAATGTAAATTCCCATGTTATGATGTATAATCCACAGGTTATACCCGAACCAAATCCCCAGTGCGGGCTATACAAAATTCTCAAAGTCTAGGTATGGGTAAACAATATTCTCAAAGTCTAGGTGTTGGTAATACGAGGGGTTTTGGCAGTATCAGTCTATACGAAATCCTGCCGGACACCGGCTATAGCTGGCAAAAAGCCTGCCGGTCCAGCAGAAAGGCTGGGACTGGCGGCCCGAATGACAGGCTGTAATCCAGAGATCCTTGCCTGCATGTCATTTTTTACGGCTTGTAAATCAGACCATTATTAAGGTTTTTACAGTGTAAAACAGAAAGCTTGAATATTTTCTGTAATGTTCTTCAGTAATTTATATATTAAAATGATGAATATCATTGTAGCATACTGAAGAACTCTATTCCTGTAATACTATCACTGTATCAGTACAAACACTAGCTTTATACTTAATTCTTATATCTTGAAGATCGCATGCCAATACCAGAGCCTGCAAAAATGAAGCCGGGCTTGCAAAAAGATATTTCTGCAGGACCGAATGTCCTGCAGGGTGAAAAAGTTTTTGTATAGACTGCTGAGTATAGAACAGTACTAAAATTACAATTTTCATACGTCTAGTGCAGGTTATAGAGTTATCTTTTACATAGCATTACACTGACCCTTGTTACCTCCCTCTGCAGGTGTCGCGTATAGACGATGTGTTGTCGGCGTTGTTTGACGTAGAACAAGACGACCTGGCAGCCAACCTGCCGCCCCCCGACCTGGTCGCTCTCATCTCCACCGTCAACGTCATCTTTATAGTAAGTACTGTCCTACACCTCTCACCAATCAATTTGTATTGTCAGTCAATGAAAGGTCTTTAAGGGCTGTATAGTGCGTTAATGTGCTATTCCTTTTATCGGTATACCGTAGTGGCTTGAATAAGCGCACCTTCGCTTATTAATTTCAATGGTACCACTTACCCTGCGCTTATACAAGACCTGCGCTTATTCAAGATGCAAAAATGGCCTAAATTTTCATTTCAATACCCTAATTTTCCCTGCGCTTATTCAAGACCTGCGCTTATTTGAGACCCCTGCGCTTATTCAAGCCACTACGGTAGATGCGCCATCCATTCAGTAAGCTAAAAAAAAAATTAAAAATTCAGCATTTAGCAATTAACACGATTACCGTACCGTAGCGATAAAGCGCCTGGTTTTGAAAGAGCGCCAGTCTTGAATAAGCGCCGGGGGTCTAGGGGCCTCCAAATTATTCTTAAGCACTAAAAACGTGACCTTCACCTTGAATAAGCGCCTGTCTTGTATAAGCGCCTGTCTTGTATAAGCGCCTGTCTTGTATAAGCGCCTGTCTTGTATAAGCGCCGGGGGTAAGAGCCCCGCCAAATTGAAGAGCGCCCCGGCGCTTATACACGACGGTACGGTATAGGTCATCAATAGATAGCTTTTAGATAAAAGAGGAAGAGCCACAACCCTCGGAACACTTTATACTTTATACCACTTTATGATCCTAAGTACTACAGTGAAATCTCGTTATAAGGAGGGCCTTTTGGCAAGGCAAATTTGCCCCTTATAAGTATTTCCCTTTTTTTGTCCAGTGTTTCTTATTTTAATAAGTAGTGTTCCTGATAACTAATACTAGAGAGAATGAGCTATTGTGGCCGCGGAAATGTGGTCCTTATAACAGGAAGTTCCTTATATCAGTCCTCCTTATAACGAGATTCCACTGTAATAACGCTTACACCTGTGAGGGACACGGTTTCTCCGAAAATGACGTTTTCGGAGACACCGGGAGTCGAACCCGGGGCCTTCCGCTTGCCAAGCGAATGCTCTACCACTTAGCTACATCCCCTTGTCCTATCAGATAGACCGTGTCTCACGTTACTGGATTGGTATGGTACAGAGGGGAGCGGGATTACCCGAATGATCTTGCAGACACAACATCTATGTACAGTGTTTTCAACACCACTAATGACGAAAATGTATTAAAATTCTTAAAGGAAACCCAACTATGGGACAAAATATGAAATGGAAATTTAAAAAATAAATAAAATAAAAAATACAAAAAAATACAAAAAATACAAAAAATGGAAAAAAAAATGGGGGAGACTAGTTTGGCGAGTCGGGATGTATCACTCCAGACTGATGGCACACAGTTTGTATTAGCTTGGAGTTTTCATTGCTTCCCGACTATACCTATGGCTGGGCTCTCCCATGCTGTGGTAGACTTACAGCATAACAAAGGCCTGTCCCTCTCAGACCATGTGTATGTGGTGTTGGAGGTTAAAGAACCCTTGCTTCGGTAAATGTGTAGGAGCGGGATTTCTATCTTTTGGCTCATCTCATAGATTCGATCATCCTGGATACGATCATCCGAGGTAGGCCTTCAGCCTACCTTCTTACTGAAAAACTGAAACTTGAGTAAGTCTCACCTGCATAGTCAGTGGGACGTTAAACTACACAAACAAACAAACACACCTAATATTTATACCACTTAATAATCTTAATCATGTACAGCAATGTATAACGTATTAACAACCTTTTTATTACTCCCACAGGGTATGCTTCAAGAAGCGTGGCAGTACCGTCAGTCTAAGGCGTCCGTCTACCACCCGACCCCCCGGGGGGAGAGCGAGCCCGAGTTTGTACCGTGGACCATGTCACCCACCGTCAATGTGAAACGAGGCGCTCAGAGACTGGGACTACGCACCATGTTAACCAAACAGGTACCGTGGGAACATCAGACAAACCGTCTTTTTTTGCATAAAACCTGCCTCTTGGGTATAACATGCGGGATCAGGTTATGTGGGAATTTACGGTAGTCTACAAACTACCGTAAATTACTGCGTATAACACACAATGTATTTTTTGATATTATTGCTAGAGGTGAGTGGCTTTATAGGAAGGCTATAGGCTTCCGGTCTGGGTGGGCATATGCAGACTGGTCACATATATTATGCCAGCGGCCAGTACACTCATTTAGAAGTCTCTGGGCTAATCCTCGCCAAGTCTTTATTCGAGGTAACTTGTGTTCAAAAAAAACCATGCTACTGGTAGAGTTTGTTTCTTTGAATAAACTCTTCTTTACTTTGCAACTTCTCAACCTGAATCGAATTGACTTGACTCTTTCTTTCGTAGTCGTTAAAACTTGACAACAAAGTAAGGTCTGTTTCACTATGTTGCAGCATGCGTTGACAGTGGAGCATGCACTGAACACGGCGCAGGACGCAGGGGAGCGTGGCGCCCTCCTACAGCAGTTACTGGAACTATCAGACATGCTGCTGGACGGGTACCGCGGGCAGCTGGGGTGGATCCGGCAAGCCGTCGGGGAAACACCGCATTACCACGAGGTGTTACAACAGTACAACCAGCAACGGACCCTCCTCATCACGCCATTCAGTGAGTCATATACACATACACACACAATTTCGTGCGCAAAGCACACCTCGTGTATAACCCGCACCCCGACTGATATAAGGCTGTGTCTCACGACCTTGGGCCAATGTTTTTGTCTCTGACCGGTTGCCAGCTCTGACCGGCCTGAATAAAAACGGGTTATTTAGGGCAGATAATGATAAAAATGGACAACTAATGACTAGTTTAGAGAGTTATAACATCCATCAACCTTTTCAGCCAAATTCTATTTCCATCTGCCCTAAATAACCCGAATTTATTCAGGCTGGTCAGAGCTGGCACCTGGTCAGAGACAAAAACATTGGCCCAAGGTCGTGAGACACAGCCATAATCTTATAACCCGCACCTGGGGCCAAAGATTGTGATTTTATTACTGTACTATACTTTCAAAAACTCTCTATTATAACTTGAGAATATTGTGTAACCCGCACTAGATGTTTGGTTCCCGTATAATATATAGGTGGGAATTTACATTAAAGGTACTCAACACAATCTACGCATACGGCACCTGGTGGCAAAAACTGGAACTACCTAAAACCATGATATTTGCAGATTTCTCCAACTTATATGTCATGATCTTCATTTATCTGCCATCCAAGTGTCACACTTTGATATTCTATGCATCTTGATCACTATATTTCCTATCTGCAATGCCCATAGGCATATCCAGTGAATAGATAAGAAATTATTTTGAATAATTCAGCATAATTTCATTTTGCCCGTGACCCCCTATTTTTTTCTTTTCAACATGTTCCTAATGATTTATAGAGATATTTTTGGGAGATTATTTTCTGTGTCAAATAATATAGAAAAATATGATTTTCTCATGAGGGCCTATATGATTCACCCAAATTAGTATACCCTCCAAAGGGCAAACGAATCCCGTGACATGGCATTTTTTTCTTTTCAATGTTTTCTATATGCATCAGGCTAACATCCCTAAGAGTCATTAAGAAATATTATTGGTCAATCTATAATCAGTTAGATTGTGTTGAATACCTTTAATATAAGGTAACCTGCTGAACTGCATGATATCAACGCTGTTCTGCATAGAACTGCATGACTCGACGATGTTCCCACTCATTGGCTCATGATACACCATGCAAAACCAAAACGTAGAACGGAAACGTAGATATCTCAGCTATTTACGCGCCAATCGACTTGATTTTCAGCAGGGATTGAAAGCGGAGGGTGCCTGATGAAGTTGTGTGACACATCACTTGGTATTAGCATTCATTGAGGAACACATTCATGAAATCAGAATCCATGTACACATGATTGTAACTGAAACGACCCCTCCCTGCCCACGAACCCTGAGTTTCCTGTGATTTCAGTCACTCTTATCTCTTTTGTCAAAACAGTGAAGATGGAGCAATACGAGCGGGCTGCGTCCTTACAAGTGTTGTGTCTTATGTTGTCAGTCTTTGTCCTTACAAGTGCTGTGTCTGATGTTATAACTCTTTGTTACAGTGAAAATGGAGCAATACGAGCGGGCTGCGTCCTTACAAGTGCTGTGTCTTATGTTCTAAGTCCTTGTCCTTACAAGTGTTGTGTCTTATGTTATGAGTCTTTGTCCTTACAAGTGCTGTGTCTTATGTTATGAGTCTTTGTTACAGTGAAAATGGAGCAATACGAGCGGGCTGCGTCCTTAAAAGTGTTGTGTCTTATGTTCTAAGTCCTTGTCCTTACAAGTGCTGTGTCTTATTGGAGTGGGCTATGTTCGCTGTAACGCTATGAAACTAGGTCAAGCCCACTCTTATATAGTCACCCTGTTTTTTTGTGCAGACATGTTTTGCCTGATCTGTTACAACTTGATGAAATATCCTGTGGACTATTTGAGCTATATCATTCTTTTGCAAAACACCTCAGGTATCTATATCTGTAAAAAGAAATGGGAAAAAAAGAAGTTAAATCACCTAAAATAAGAGATTTCTTTAAAAAACTGAAAAAAAACTCAGATTCTGCCAAAAAAAAAGTGAATGTTGGGAGAATGTAATTTTCTACATGATTTCAGTATTGTACCATTTCAAATATTGCTCTGTTGTATTCCCTACTAAAAATGGTGATAACTCCTGTTGTTAGTTTAATGAAAATACTTAGCATCAAAACAATATATTGATGTGAAGTTGGCGTTTTTTGGCGCTCGCCATGTTGGATTTAGACAATTTTCTGCGTGCCGACGAGTCGATATCTCCGGATCTACTTCGTTTTCAGTGTTGCGACCTGTCCCATTGTCTTAACTTTCGAATTTTAGGCCGAAAACATGTTCTGGGGGGTGGAATGGTGGCTATTTGGACCAATTTGAGCAATTTTATCGATTCGAGGAGACGAGACGCAAACGAAATCCAACATGGCGGGCGTCAACTCGCATCGATATTTGACAATTTTCGGCGCGCCGAGGAGTGGATATTTCGCGAACTACTCCGTTTTGAAGGCTCAAACCTGTCCCATTCTCTTTATTTTCGAATTCTAGGCCGAAAACATGTGCTGGGGGGTTGAAATGATGAACATTTAGGTCATTTAGAGCATATTTATCGATTCGAATCGATGCGAGTTGGCGCTCGCCATGTTGGATTTCTACTGATCACGTGACCCCAGTCCTGACTTCTGATTGGTCGAGAGCTGAATTACGCCAGAGCCGCCGTCTTTGGCGGCAGGCGGCAAGCAAACTGGTATCGATTCGAATCGATAAATATGCTCTAAATGACCTAAATATTCATCATTTTAACCCCCCAGCACATGTTTTCGGCCTAGAATTCGAAAATAAAGACAATGGGACAGGTCTGAGCCTCCAAAACGAAGTATTTCATCACATATCGACTCCTCGGCGCGCCGAAAATTTTATTTCCTTGCCGCCTGCCGCCACAAAGACGTCGTCTCCTGCGTGATTTGCTTTTGACCAATCAGAAGTCAGGACTGAGGTCACATGACTTTGCGCCGCTACTAAAATGTATCAATTTGGCCGCTACTAAGATGTATCAATTTGCAGCCGCTACTAAAATGTATCAATTTGCAGCCGCTACTAAGATGTATCAATTTGCAGCCGCTACTAAAATGTATCAATTCGCTGCCGCTACTAAAATGTATCAATTTGCTGCCGCTACTAAAATGTATCAATTTGCTGCCGCTACTAAAATGTATCAATTTGACCTAGGCTAGGCTATTGAAAACAAAGAGGGGGGGGGGGGGGGCACCGGGACTATAATCAATTCTCTCAATGTAGGCCTACTAACTATAGCTTGGCCTATTTTATATATAGCCCCCCTACCCTCGCTGAAGCCAAAAAAAAAAACACAAAAATAAATAAATTATTTAGCACCTTTTCTGCCCGAGATCCTCTTTTATAGCACCTTTCCTCCCCAAATTCCTCTTTATTAGGACCTTTCCTGCCCCTAATCCTCTTTTATAAGGCTAGGCCTACTTTTAGCTTGAGGGGATACCGCTTTTGTCATTAGAAAGTCAAATGGATTATCTAATTTGAGTACAGTACGTTATTTCTCATTTCTGACAGCAGAATCGTAATCGCCAGAAGAAGCTACCCTAATTTCATATATTGGAAGTCATATATAATCGAATTCCAGGTGGTAGCTGTAGGTGAGCAGGTGGCTGTGGGAAAGTAGGTGGCTGGGGGCGAGCAGGTGGCTGTGGGCGTCAGCGCCCGGCAGCGCGTAACCGCTGTTTTACGTCTCGGCCGAAAAAGCGAGTCGATCAGAGCGTCAGCAGCGACACCATCTTCGTTGCAGCTTCGCTTCGAGTTCGACGTGTCGGGTTGGCCGGGGGGGGGGGGGGGGGGCGGCGTGAGCTGCAGACGATGTTGCCTCCAAAACCGATTTTGCCCCCAAAACCGATTTTGAGCCCCAAAACGATTTGACCCGAAAACGATTTTGAAGTTCTCCTACCCTTCCGAAAATCGGGCCGATCGGAGCGTAAACAGCGAAGATATTTGCGATTTTCGTTTTGTCGGATTATATTGGTACTCCGTTTATCCCGTTCTCCCTTTCTCCCTTTCTCCGTTTATCCCGTTCTCCGTTTATCCCGTTCTCCGTTTATCCCGTTCTCCCTTTCCCCGTTTATACCTTTCCCCGTTTATCGTTTATCCCGTTATCCGTTTGTCGTTTATCACGTTCTCCGTTTATCGCGTTTGCCGTTTATCGCGTTCGCCGTTGATAGCGTTCTCTGTTTATCCCTTTCTCCATTTATCCCGTTCTCCGTTCATCCCGTTCTCCGTTCATCCCGTTCTCCGTTCATCCCCTTCTCCCTTTATCCCGTTCTCTCTTGATCCATTCATCCGCTTTCCGTTTGTCCCATTCTCCCTTTATCCCGCTCTCCCTTTCTCCGTTTATCCCGTTCTCTTCCTAAAATCTTCCTATATAAATTCAATTCCTATTGGGACTAGGCCTACTTTTAGCTTGAGGGGATAATAAAATCTTCCTACATAAATTCAATTCCTATTGGGACTAGGCCTACTTTTAGCTTGAGGGGATAATAAAATCTTCCTATATAAATTCAATTCCTATTGGGACTAGGCCTACTTTTAGCTTGAGGGGATAATAAAATCTTCCTATATAAATTCAATTCCTATTGGGACTAGGCCTACTTTTAGCTTGAGGGGATAATAAAAGTCCGAAAAAAGTCGAAAAAAGAGGATCCACTCTCGACGAGATTATTTATGTCCCGCGACATTCGACTAAGAACACTACATTTTAGCCCTCAAGCCCTTCCTTGTTTTGGATCAAAATTACAATTAGGAAAATTCCAAGATGGCTGCCAAGATGGCCACCAAAAACTCAAGATTGTCTGATTTCCTTGTGTGATACATGGATTTTAGGGTTATCTAGGGTGTAGAATCCATATTTTGGGTCAAAATCACAATTTGGAAAATTCCAAGATGGCTGCCAAGATGGCCACCAAAAAGTCAAGGTTGTCTGATTTCCTTGTGTGATACATGGATTTCATGGTTATCTAGGGTGTAGAATCCATATTTTGGGTCAAAATTACAATTTGGAAAATTCCAAGATGGCTGCCAAGATGGCCGCCAAAAAGTCAAGATTGTTTGATTTCCTTGTGTGATACATGGATTTCATGGTTATCTAGGGTGTAGAATCCATATTTTGGGTCAAAATTACAATTTGGAAAATTCCAAGATGGCTGGCAAGATGGCCACCAAAAACTCATGATTGTCTGATTTCCTTGTGTGATACATGGATTTTAGGATTAACAAGGGTGTAGAATCCAAATTTTGGGTCAAAATTACAATTTGGAAAATTCCAAGATGGCCGCCAAAAAGTCAAGATTGTCTGATTTCCTTGTGCGATACATGGATTTTAGGGTTATCTAGGGTGTAGAATCCATGTTTTGGGTCAAAATTACAATTTGGAAAATTCCAAGATGGCCGCCAAAAAGTCAGGATTGTTTGATTTCCTTGTGTGATACATGGATTTCATGGTTATCTGAGGTGTAGAATCCATATTTTGGATCAAAAATACAATTTGGAAAATTCCAAGATGGCTGCCAAGCTGGCCACCAAAAACTCATGATTGTCTGATTTCCTTGTGTGATACATGGATTTTATGGTTATCTAGGGTGTAGAATCCATATTTTGGGTCAAAATTACTATTTGGAAAATTCCAAGATGGCTGCCAACATGGCTGCCAAAAAGTCAAGATTGTCTGATTTCCTTGTGCGATACATGGATTTTAGGGTTATCTAGGGTGTAGAATCCATATTTTGGGTCAAAATTACAATTTGGAAAATTCCAAGATGGCCGCCAAAAACTTAAGATTGTCTGATTTCCTTGTGCGATACATGGATTTCATGGTTATCTAGCGTGTAGAATCCATATTTTGGATCAAAATTACAATTAGGAAAATTCCAAGAAGGCTGCCAAGATGGCCACCAAAAAGTCAAGATTGTCTGATTTCCTTGTGTGATACATGGATTTTAGGGTTATCTAGGGTGTAGAATGCATATTTTGGGTCAAAATTACATAGCCCACTCCTTTAGTTAACATTAGTGTTACTCTATAGTAGCTATAGTTTTAAACCACTATATATTGTTATGAGTCTTTGTCCTTACAAGTGCTGTGTCTTATGTTATCAGTCTTTGTCCTTACAAGTGTTGTGTCTTATGTTATAACTCTTTGTTACAGTGAAGATGGAGCAATACGAGCGGGCGGCGTCCCTAGCAGAGAAGTACTGTGACTTTGGTATCCTGGTGGAGATGTGTGAAACTACAAACAACGAGGAGCGACTACAGCGGTACATGAACCAGTTCCAGAACCGGGTACGTACGCCTATAGCATGGGCCGCAACTGATGCTATTTATAGCAGTACCGTGACCCACTTATTAGTAGGATGAGGGTACGTCACTATGTGCCTTACACTGGCGACCTGTGCATGGTTCTCTGTCATATTTTGCTCCCCCACAATGCTGTGGCTATGGAGGTCAGTCCCGCAGCAAGGTTGGTGCAAGGCAGAGGGGGGACTTTTCTTAAAGGGGCTATATCATTAGTTTAAAAATTATTTGCAAATTCTGGATACCTGGACAATTCTTTATTATGCCTTATGATAATTATGTCACCTTTCAATGCATTTAAATACATGTATTTTCATCAGAATGGGATGCTCAAAGGAGATGGGGGACTTCTAGTGACGGACCCTTAATCTTTAATACCCACACAACCACCAAGACTGTGCTTGGAGATATAGGTTCAGGCCCTTGGTCTATAGTGTATGTAACCCTGAAAGCTTGACCGTCATGGTTCAAGTGAGGCCAAAAGCACTTTTGGATATAGTTCAGTTTTCATTCACAAGAGGGCTCTTAAGGGCTGGGAGCCCAGCTCTTACAGGCACAAGATAGGGTGAATATGTTGTAGCTGGACAATGCTCATGGTCCCCTGTCCAAACACTGCTGCCCTCTGGTGGAACGGCTATTTTAGTCCATGTATGGAAAATGCTGAACTTATTCCCTGACGGCCCAGCTTTAAATGACGGCGGGGGGGGGGGGGGGTTCAAAAAGATTTTGACCCCTCTAGGGGGGGGGGCAAAAAGTGTGTTTAAAAAAAAAAGAAGTATAGTACAGAACTAAAACGGCGATTTTCAGACCCTAGATGCGGGTTATATGATCCTCTCATAGTCGGGGTGCGGGTTATACGCGAGGTGGGGGTTATATGCGGGAATTTATGGTAACTTAAGTTTGTTGGGGGAAATAAACACCATATTAAAACGACAATTACACTTTAATGCTGAGCCTGTGGTTTTTCATTTTCAGGGATTCTCAGACTTTGTCTTCAAGTGGTATGTCGAAGCAGGTATGTGTTGATTTGCTGTTCAATTGCAATTTCAAATACGACTGTGGTTGGGCACCGCGGCGGCGGCAGACTACCCATACACCACCTAGAGGGTGGAATCAGAACTAATCCTTCCCGCGCCTGCTGTCCAGTAACAAAGCACAGCGCGGGGGACTCCACTCTCGTATATATACATATAAATGCTTACACCCTTTATATAGTCAAAAAATCCGCGCAAACATAATTTTCGCTGATTTTCATACAACTACCAAAGTCTGAAATTCGCGAATTCAAAGACAGGCGAAATTGTACCTTTTAGCAAATTCACAAGAATTTATACATAGGAAAATATCTACAATTACAGTACATTGCTCTTGTAGGTAAGCGTGGTAAGCTCATGTCGTCGTCGTTAGCTAACCACCCGCAGCTCGGCCGCTTCCTACACCAGGGGGACAACGCCTCCCTCAGCTGGGTACACGACATCAACTCGGGAGACTTCTCAAAGGTACTGCGTCTCAGCTATTAAGGCCACTTAAAATTGATTAGGAGCTTTGCGGATACCGCCCGCACCTGTCTAAAAGGGCCGCATCAACCTTTTTTTTAGCCTTTCCAATAAAAAAAACAGTCAAGATGGGCGCTCCTATCCCTCCAAAAAAGAAAAAGAATTTCAAATTTCCGCATCAGTCCAAGAGCATGTGTTCAGATACCTCAGCCCCAAAATTGTGTTTTTTTAATGATTTTTGCACCTTAAAATCGCAACAATTTCTTGAAATATCAATAATAAATATCCAATTTAGTATTTTACATGTATAAATGATGGATTTCAATTGTAAATATTCTATAGAAAGGTGAGTTTTCAACCATCATGACAACAAAGGGTATAAAATTACTATGTAGTCCTTGAAGGGTTATTACTGCCTGACATTGATACTACACGTGTAATTCCAAAAAACAATCCAAAAAAATAAAAACTCCCTCCCTCGTCAAGTCAAATGGGAAAAAAAAAGCAAAAGCAATGTCCCTCGCGATCTCGGAAAAAGTATTCAAAAAAAAAAAAAAAGCCTCCCTCCCTCACCGTATTTTTCCAAAAAGTGTCCACAAAGCTGATAATCGATTTTAAGTGGCCTAAGTCACACAAAGAGTTGGTCTACGGATATGATACTATAGGGGTGTAAACTTTTAGCTTTAACCTCAGCTGGGTACATGACACCAACTCTGGAGACTTCTCGAATGTACTGAAATGAAAGTCTTCAATTATTTTCCCCTGATTTCAAGGTGTCTTTTTTGTGTCGCGAAGACATATACTTAAGTATATACCGGGTAGGACCTTTATTCAGGGGAGGGGCAATTTCACCTTTTTCCCCTTTTTTTAGATTTGTCATTTTCAATCCTGAAGGTAGTGGGTCTGAGCTAACCCCCAACTTCTTCATCCTTCATTTAAAGTCCCCCCCCCCCCCATACTTGATTATAGGGTTGTAAACTTTAGGTCCTCAGCTGGGGACACGACATAAACTTGGGAGACTTCTCGAAGGTACTGGGTCTGAATAATAGAAACAAATTTGTTACATAAATCTTTGAGATAAAATCTCAGAAATTACCTGCTTTAATGCGTACTGTATGTGCCGTAACAAGCGCACAATGCACTTAAATATCTATTTTACACTAAGAAAGCAAAAGCTAAATTTCATTCTATTAAGGGGGCACAATATGCAAACAGACAATCATGCTTAATTCAGTGAAAAATATTTAAAAACTATTATTTTTATTATTTGGTGTTTTAATGTCTGTGGAATGTGAAAGGAACAAAAGCGTTCCTTCTTTGCTCCTTTTCATTTGAACAGCCTTATGGTATAGAAATAGAGTGTAAATCTAGTACTAAACCATAGTAATGTTCGTATCTTGCATGAATTACATTCTGATTTATGACTTAAAACTAATAATTTTGATGTATTGCTCATGCTTCAGGCGCACCAGACGCTGATGGAGCTGGGCTACAAGGAGACAGACTCTGTCGCCAAGAAGAAGGTAAGGGAGTGGTAATTCTTTAACAATGGGGGGAGGGGGGGGTCGGCGGAGTTTGGTGCGAGCGGGTCCAAATTTGTTTGCCCCCCACCCCCCCTCCAACCGGAGGGGTCGAAATTTTGTTGGTCCCGCCCCTCGGGCAAGTTGAAATTGAGCGCAGCCGACCCCTTTGAGCTATAGTAACGCGCTGGCTTTTTCGCTCTGTTTTGTCCACTCCCTAAGACACCTTTTGTCTACATCTCGATAGCAGAAGGGCTCAATCCGATCGGCGGGCCCAAATCAATTGGCAGATTCGACATATGGCTGCTTTCTCTCATGCTGTGGAAGACTTATTACATAACAAAGGCCTGTCCGTCTCACACCATATCTAGGTGATATTGGAGGTTAAAGAACCCTTACTTCGGTAAATGTGTAGGAGCGGGATTTCTGTCTTCAGCTCATCTTATAGATTCAGTTATCCTAGATCGGCCTACCTGTATTTGTGAAAAAAGTCTCCTTCGTATTAGTCATTGGGACGTTAAAATGCAGAAACAAACAAACTCAACATATTTGATCTCCCAACTCGATCAGGAGGATATCTGCCACAAACAGTGCTTTCCCCTGGTTACCGATCCAGTTGACAAATCAGATTGGTGGTCTGTGGTGGCTTATTGATAAGTATCAAATATCCAAATAATGGGACGAAGGCATAAAAGATGGTTATGAAGATATTATAACATCTACAGGTTTAATACATCTCTAGTAAATTATACACAATTTTAAGTGTGTTTTTTGCTTTAATTGAAGTAAATAGAAAGATTTAAGACTTATCGTATGCATTTATAAGTGAGCCTATTTTAGTTATTGTAATGTAGTTTTTGTCCAGTCCTACAATAAGTGTACATCGCGTGTCAAAATTGATGATCAACACAATGAATACAGTTAGGGAGTGCTCATTTTTTAACAACAGGGGGGTGGTGAGATTTCGCGCGGAGAGCGCAACATTTTTTCATCCCCAACACCCCCCCCCCCCCCCCGGCAGGCCGAAAATCACGCACATTTGTAGCATAGTAACACACAGGCTTTTTCCCTCAAAACAGGTTGAATTTTTTTGACACCCCAAGAGGGGTCTAAATTTTTTACCCCCCCCCCCCCCCCGTCAAAGGGTCGAAATTTCCCCTCCCCCCCCCCCCCAAATCCACCACCCCCCTCCCCCTCCCTCTTGTTAAAAAATGAGCACTCCCTTAGGTACATGTACTTTCGGGAGGTGACCGGTATCTTGTAATGTACAAAAACAGAACGTTGATTATTTGCAGACGCTGATGAGTTTGAGTAAACTGGCAGCCCTGGCCTCCGACAACCCTCCCATAGACATACACAAACGGATAGAAGGTGAGTGTATACACAACCCTCCCATAGACCTACACAAACGGATAGAAGGTGAGGTCACAAGCCATAATACGAGGGGATATAAAACCTGCAAATTTCAAACAATGTTCATCACACGACTGCGAGGTTGTCAATGATGCTTTGACTCAGTCCAGTGCTAGGCCCCCTACCCTCATCCAGGTTGATTTCTTTGTTCCAAAGCTGACAAATGAAACTGCTGAAAACATATTTTATTGTGCACTGTATACTATATCTTCGCGTATTTTACAGAAATGAAAATCAGCGAAAATTTGTACAGACCGAATATATATAGTTATACAACTCCCATATTACCAGGGATGAAAGTCTTCAAGTTTTTCCCTGAAATCAAGTTTTTTTTTAATCAAAAAAATATAATCAGGATTAGGATATATTTGATAATTACTCAATATAAACTCAAACAAACTTATTTTGTTTGTGTAATCCTATGATAAGACAGCAGAATCATCACTGGTTCATCCTCAGTGGTCCTACCCATACACAGACAGGCTACACCACACTCTCTCTCCTCTATAGTCCTATGCGTTTACACTCTTCACATCAGGCTTAGCCACTGAAACTAAGGTGCTATGCATGGAGAGTGTATGGACAGATTTCTCATTCTCCTCAGCAAGAAATAACGTCCATGATCACATGGACATGACAAATGCTTCTCCTCAGCAGGAGATGACGTCCAGGAGAATATAGACATGACAAATCCTGCTGCACAGCACTAAGTATATGTGTCTATAGATGCATAAACATTCATATGCTCTATAATGTAGTTATGAGGTATGTTATATCTTCAAGTTTTTTTGACATAGTCGACTTTCATCCCTGTATTACAAAATTCACAAATTTGAATACACATAAAATTGTACTTTTTAGCAAGTTCACGAAAATGTATGCGCACGAGAATATCTACCAGTGCGTGTACAGTAGGTGATAATCCCTTTTGTCTGATGATTTCTCACCTTTTCTGAAGTTGTTGTTTTTGTCTTTGGCAGCCATTAACGACGAGCATGACGTGATTCTACACCAAGAGATGCTGCCCCAAGACGTTGTACAGGTGGGAATCTTTTTGTTTACGAATTGTCTTTTGTCAATGAATTTTGTAAATGAAAAATGGAGCAAGCGACTTTTTTTTTCATTTCATTTTTACCCAACCTCCAACAAAAGTTTTTAGTTAACCCATAACAAACAAAAAAAAACACCTTGATATACGGGAATCAAAAAAAGAGAGTTGTAAAGAGAAAATCTCTTTTTTTCCCAAAAAAATGAATTTGCCATTTCCGAAAATAAGATACGCGAAATCTATTGACAATTTCGTTTGGGATGCATAGCGCTTTAATCTGAGGTACACTTTGTTGCATGAATTCCATCAGGCGATTCACACCTTCTCTCAAAAGCAGGCCTATTATAATAACCATGCCAAGGAACAAAAAAATACTCTAAACATTATTAACTCTTTGCCAAATAATGAAAAATCGGTATAAAAGAAACCCTCGCGCCTTTGACATGTGCTACATGTGTATGTTTATTTAACACTTCACCCTTTCATGTTGACAGGGTCTAGGTCTGCAGGTGGAGAATATGAACGTCTTCAGCGCCAAAGAGTTAATAGAGGTATGTGTCTCCTTACATGTATTACCCTGGCTATAAGCCGACATTTTCCCTTCAAACTCACTTTCGCAGAAAAGAAATTAAAAAAATTAGCTTGGAAAGTGGGAAGAAATAAGCAATCATAATTACTTATTATGAAGTTTTCTAGTTAAAAATACATCATGATTTTCACGTGATATATGCAGATCTACCGGTAGTTCAATATTCCGTGTATTTGATCGAATCTATTTTCAAATTCGTTTAAAACTGGGTTTAAAAGAGGGCAACATTTTAATTTTTTGGAAATACAAGATGCTTAAGCACTAGAAGGCCGTATTCAATGCCCCCATTGGATGCAATGTGGCCGTATTCAGTTGGCTTAGAAAAAGTAGTTTTTCCTGCGTTAAATGGCTTCTAATAAAAATAATAAACACAAATACCAACTACATTGTTATCGCTCTGATGTATTTCACTCATGGGGGCTGGGGCGCATCCCACTCAGCAATGGGCGTTGGCATTTGTACATGTATTTATGGGAGGCATTAAATATGCTGCTTCCTATACTTAAGCATAGTTAATTTTGTATCTCAAAAGAATAAATTGTGTAACTTTCTTGTTTCCAGCTCTACACAAGTGACATGAATATTAATGCTAACGAGTTTGACTTCAAGAAGGCGCTTGACTTATTACGCTACATCGATAAGGTAAGTGTTTAAGGGCAGCATACCGCTTTAAGGCACTACCGTAAACTGACCGATTTAAATGACTCACAATTCGGCTTATAACTTTCTCTCAAAGTGGGGGGTTGGCTTATAAGGGAGGTCGGCTTATCAGAGAGGTTTTACGGTATGCCCTTTAATCGGCATCACACAAATTACTTGTACTGGCGATTTACTTGGCATTTATGGACGGTATGTTGCCTAAGGGAGTGGTCATTTTGTAACAACAGGGGGGGGGGCAAAATAATTTGGACCCCTTGAAGGGGGGGTACCAAAAGAATTTGGACCCCTCTTGAGGGGGGACCAAAAATATTGCACCCCTTTTTAGCGAAAAAGCCTGCATGTTACTATAGCTCAAAGGGGTCGGCCGCGCTCAATTGAAACTTGCCTGAGGGGGGGGACCAAAATTTTTTTTGTCCGCGCTGGCTGTGTGGTGACTGTGGCGGGAACTGGCCAGTCAGCACAACAGGTGGGCTGAGCGCCACGGATGACTGACCAGGCCTGCAGGTGGCGCTCCTACAAATGTCCAATACACGCAACACACTATGAATGCGTTCCTAACCGATAAAGGGCAGGGTTGCCACAGTCAGGGAAAATGTCAGGGGAAAATCTTTTGTTCCAGGTCAGAGAAATGTCATGCAATTTTTGATAAAATGTCAGGGAAAATTAGATTTTCTGAAAATGTCTGGGAAATTAATATTTTGCCAGGGAAAATCTTTGAAATAATAAAAAAGAAAGTCGCATGTTTTTACTAGTTTTCTTTGAAAAGCCTGTGTTTTACTACAATTTTGAATGAGATCAGAAACAAATCTAAATCCTCAAGAGGGAGGGAGTGAAATGTTGGCATGCACGTGAGGAAAAACACAAAACCCCTGTTGTTAAATATTGATCACTTGTTGAGTAGAAGAAGAACCTAAAAAGTGCATATTCATAGTTGGAGGGCATTTAAAAACATTGGGTGTCTGTCGCGATTGTCAGGGAAATTGAGATAAAGTCAGGCATAGTATATTAAATCACTAAGCATTCCTTCAACTATTGAACACTGATTTGATATCATAAGTTGAAACTGATTTGTATTATTATTTAGTCCTAAAATGAAACAAGTGTTAAGGCCACTCAAAACAAAAGAGGTTTCTCATCACCAAGGTCTGAAAAATGTGATGAGGGAGGCTTTTTTTTCCCTTTTTATTTTTACTCGCGGGCAAAAATGTATGGGGTGATGGCCGTTTTTCTTGACCAAAATTCACATTTTAGTAGTTAAGAATTCATGGATCTTTAAAAGTAGGGAATATATAAGTTATTTCTATCCGACTGCATTACTAGCAGTATTAGCTTTAATTTGATACCAAATGTCCCAATGTTTGTCCATTTTTATCATATTTTTCATCAAAAATTACCAAAAATAAAGTTTTCCTCAAAAGCTGATTTTTATAATGCGTGCGTTGATGAGAAACCATTTTATTTTTCTGAGTGGCCTAACTTGATAAACGTTTATGTATTGTACAGGAGGACCCAGAGTTGGACTACGCCTCGCTCCTCATGTCCATCTGGTGCAGAGCCATCCTCCGCGACCGGTAAGTTTATACACAATGCTACTCCCTTGTTACTAGAGAGCATTCGTCTTGTTCAGACTCTTGTGTTAATAGGAATATAGTATAATTAACACGGCTATGCTTGGGATATATGCGAGTAATATCATCGATTACTTCTAGACTACAATGGTCATTGTTTAAGGGGGGGGGGGGGAGTTGACCCCTTGGGCTGGTTATTAATTAGGCCACTTTTTTTTTTGATAACTTGGATTACGGGCAAAGGGGGAAAAAAAAAGAAGCTGATTTACACACCACCCGGAGTACCAAAAATCCCTAGAGGGCAGAGGCAAAAAAAAAGAAAGCATGGAAAACCTCATTTTTGAGCAATCTAATGAAGGTATGTTGAAAAATATCCCCAATCGGAATGGCCTTATTCCACATTTTGCTGGTCAACAGGTATTTTTTTTTTTTGGTAAATATTTTCAAAAAATCTCGGAGGGAAAAGGTAAAAAAAACTTCTTTTTTTTTTTTTTGAAAAATGCCAAAAAATCTGGGCGGCGGATCCGTAATGGCACTCACGTGGTGCCAGGCTTCGTTAGAACCTAAATTCCCCTTCAGTAATCCACTACGTTCCTTACCTCGGGTAATTACAATCTAAATAGAACGGCCTTATGGCCTGCACTAATCTCTCACCTTGTGTGTTTAGGTGGGACGAGTTGTCGTCAGACTTGCTGCTGGAGCAGAGTAAGGACACCGTCTTCTTTAAGACCGTCGAGCTGGCCTACACCGAGGGTACGTACTGATGGCCTTAGCATGTGTCTTGTTCTCCCCTATTTCTCCCCATACTTCCCCCTATTTCCTTCATACTTCCCCCATCAATTTTCCCCTATCATTTTTCCCCTATACTTATCCATATTTCCCCCTATACTTATTTATATTTTTCCCTATACTTATCCATATTTCCCCCTATACGTATCCCCTATTTTCCCCTTTACCTCTTCCCTGTTCCCCCTGTACTTCCTAATACTTCCCCCCTATTTCGCTCATACTTTGAATATAATCTTTAAAAAAAAGAAATAATAATAATAAAAAAATCTGTGTGTGCTATGTTTCAGGCATGGACCTGCGGGACTACTTACCAGCCGTGGAACACCTCCTGTCCGCCCCCGACATCGGGGAACTCAAAGACAACGCTAACTTCAACTACCTCGTTAAGGCCGGCTACGAACAAATCAACCGGATACTCGCTTAAAATGTTATATAAAAAATGGCACTTTTTTATTTTTTATTACAAAATTAAATTTAGAGATACACAAAATATTTGCTTACAGGTACATGGGGGGGGGGGGGGTTTGCTACATGGTGTGTAGAATATGTTCAGAAAATAACTTCTCAGTAGTCGAAATGAAGGTAGACTGACTGACAGCAGCTAACTTCAATCGCGAGAAATAATTGTGAAACTGTTCTGCAGTTTATTGGGATGTCTTTTTTTCTCTCAGAAAAGGAGAGAGAAAAAAATGGACCCATAAAAATCAGTTATTCTGCGATTTAAGTGTTCAGGGACATTGTAGTGTTCTGGAAATAGTGTTGGTTGAATTATGACATTATATTTTAGGAGATGTGAAGAGACTGTATGTGATGAGTAAAAGGAGACACAAGTGACTGGCTGTGAAAATGGTATTTATGAATCCATATATTAGAACCAGGCACTAAATATTGTATGATACAAAGTATGACGGATACATGTTGCATTGCAAGAAAAATAAATTTACAGAAAAAATATATTCCTCTTGTGTTGTATTTCAAGAAGAGTAGAGCCCTAAATCAAGCATACTAAATATTCATTGACCTGTAATACATGGCTGATATATACCTCTGAGTTACATAATAATAAATGACAAGGATGAGACGACACAGAAATACTTGGCGCATAATGCTGGCTGGCTTCACCTGCCCTTTTTATTACAAATAACACATAAAATTTTTAAACTGACTGAGGATTCAAACGCCGCCGCACAGCGACGGTCTACCCATGCCCCACCAGTGGCGGCTTGAGGAACTACCACCGGATAACAGGTAAGAGGGTGGGAGTAACGAGTATATACGCATATAAATGCGGAGCCTTTATATAGCCAATATACCTCTGAGTTACATAATAATAAATGACAAGGATGAGACGACACAGAAATACTTGGCGCATAATGCTGGCTGGCTTCACCTGCCAAAGGTAATGGCTTACAGACATAACCACAGCCCAGCCAACATCAACATATCATAAGGTATAAGCATGAGCATCAAACATAATTAATTAACATTTATCAATCACTGCGGAGAGCAAAGCCCCGACCCGCCTGTCAATGGTAACCCTGTCCTCAATGGGACGGCGTAGATATACATATACTTGATCTGATTTCCAATCACCTCTCTGCTTAATCACATCAACATCAATACCTAACCTCGCTAGGAAGGTAGCACCCCCCGCCCTGAGCCCATGGCTAGAAATTCTATCTGCCTCAATACGAGCGTCAGTGGCTAGCATCTTCAGAATGTCTGAAAATAAACGATAGGACATGGGAGAAACACTCTCCTTCTCTGCAATCAGGAAGGCAGGATGTGAAGGACGACCCTTCACTTCACTGAAATGCTTTTCCAACCAATGTACAGCACACAACAATTTATTATTAATACGAGCAATAGGAATCAACAACTTCCTTTCCTTAAATTGGATTGTTTTGGTGCGAGACAGAGTCACCATAACCCCCCACTCAAAGAACTCAAACGCGCTTCTGGTCAACATACTATCACCCGCAGTGTAATGACACTTGCGTAACAAAGATCTGAATGCTAACAGGGCTGCGGCCCAGAAACAAGTATGTCCTAATGAGGTAGGTAAACACGCAAACAATAGCAACAAGTGCTCAGGTAGTATAGCCAGGGCCTGAGTGGGACAATCCCCCAACACACGTCGAGCACCCCTCAAGGCTCTATACACCAGTGGGTCATGATAAGGTATCTCAGGAGCCCGGTGAGATTTGAGATAATAATTCACTCCAGATAGATAACACTTGATAGAAACATATCGTAGAGAATTAGATAAGTGGGCAATATAAAATGCAATGCCCTCATGTCCGGGAGCCAAAGGCTTAAGTCCATAAACAGCGCAAAACTCTAGATAATTCTTTATCTGGGATGCACGTGTCTTGTCCGTGTTGTCAGAAATGTCATTATCCAATAATAGCTGTAGTCTTGAAACCAATCTGGTGCATGGATCTGTAATTACAAGAACTCATAACAGCACATGGAATCCGACGACGTGACATACAGTAGCCTATCACGTGCATCAGACTCACCCCACCTACTAAGAGCATCACAAATTACATTGTCTTTCGACCTGATATACACAGATTTAAAATAGAAATTTCCCTTTACAGCAAGCCAAAACATTTCACGTATCCATGACATACACAATTTATTAGTGCTCCTACCGGTATTCAACATATGCATCACTTGTCTGTTGTCAGTCACAAATACAAGCTCACAATCAGTCCACAAATGACCCCAACGCTTGGCAGCTAATAATACAGGCCAGAATTCCAGCTCGTTAATATTCTCATTATAAGTAGGGGGGGGGGCCACATAATGGTAACTAGCCTCCACAGGCAGCGGGCAGCGGCCCTCATCTTTCCAACCCCCCATTAACCAATCTGTACCATGAGCTGCGGCATAACCAGAAAAAGAAGCGTCACTGTATACAGACAAATGCTCACCAACAGGCTTAATTATTTTCGCCGAGCCATTGAAAGTCTTGGCAAACTCTAGCCACCACACTATATCCTCTCTGGCAGCGCCAGATAATCTAACCTTATAATAAGGTTTCTTTACCACATTGCACAAATCATAAATGCGACGAGTGAAGCAGCGGCCTCCCCTCACAACCTTACTAGCGTGTGCCAGACTCCCCGCCAAGGACTGGATATCCCTTTTTGACAATTTCAGCTTGCCCTCGGCGTCATGCAACTTACATAACAAATCATTCATTTTGTCATCAGGTAGGGTTAGTGTCATATCCACACTGTTCACCTCAATACCCAAAAACACAACAGATTGAGCTACCGGGGTTAATTTCTTAAAAGAAATACTAAACCCTAAGTGCCTGATAACGCGCATCAGCACATGTTGAGCTTTAATACATACAGTTTTATCAACATCCATTATAAGAAAATCATCTAAGTAATTCACCATGGAGTAGTAACCTCTCCTGCGCATACAACGTACAATGAAATCTGAAACGCTATTGAAAATAAATGGCCCAGATGCCATACCAAAACATAAGCGTCCATCTTCAAACAGGACCTCGCCACGCCCATCTCCAAAATCCCAGCGTAAGTCTTGAAATTTTCGGTCACCATAATGTATATGGACCCCCCTATAGGCGTCGGCCACGTCTGTACAACACATCCAAGAATCATCCCTTATCAAATCACACACATCATCTAATGATTTGTAAATAAATTTCTCAGAAATTTGATCACAAAATTCATTCACAGACGGGGCGTCAACCCCCCCCTAGAGCAGTCTGTGATAGGCCTAATATTGACCTTCTTAGAATTAACATCACCCTTCTTGTCAACTGCACCCAAGGCGTGGATACAACGAGGCTTTTCAACACATTCCATTATTTTACCCTCGTCAACCTCCTTCAATAATCTTTCAGACATAAATTGTATATTACCTTCCCGCAGGATGGAAGAATAATTAGCGTTATCATAATCACAATTACAGTCAGGATTTATAATATGAAATCCAAAAGCAGCTCCTTCAAGCATGTACCTCCTGTTAACATCAACACACCCCCACATGAAACACTCACTGAATACCCTGCAAGGTTTCATAGTAGTAGGGGAACCATCAAGCATAAATTCACAAGAGCAATAGCCATCAAAGCATAATTTACCCACAGTAAATTCTATAGACCTAGAGCCTTTTAATTCAGACAATGTAACAGACTAATTGCTACAACCCGCGGGTAATGGCCAACCGTTAATATAAACATCTTTCAATTTCACATTCGGAACAGTAGCCTCAATCAACAGTGACTCACTTGTAACGCCCTCAACAACCACAGGGTACATACATGTTACATCATCACACGCCCCCTCACCTACATACTCAACCTCTCCGGCTGCGGCCACTCCAATGCTTAAATTACTGCGACCCTGATTAACATTACAATGTATCACACCTTGGGACTTAACCTTACATACAGGTGGGTCAATAACTAGACCAGTACACACAGGGGAAGCAATAGAGTTGAAAGGTCTTTCTTTAGGTGAGTAGAACCCCTATCCAGAATACATCCGGACGTTGGTACAACCCGTAGCCTTGTGTGTGGGATCACCACACTTTTGGCAAATGTGCCCGAATATACAAGCCTTAGAGTCGCACCCTGAGCCATTATAGCGGTTGCATGGCATAACTCTGCCATTTTCATCAATCCTGATACCCTCACTGTTTTTAGTGGGGAAGTATTGGCCCTGATAGACCATGTTCTGATTCTGGTTTTGGTGATAACCCGGGTTCTGGGGATAACCCTGATTGGGATAACCCCTGCCCCTACCTTGGCCCTGGCCCCTCCCCCTTCCCCGAGAGGAAAAGGGTGGATTCTCACGGTGCAACTCTTTGACTTTCTTTAGGCTATCTGTATCGAAATACTGTTTGGTCAACAAATCGTTTCCAAAACCAAATTCCTCCAGACCCTTACCATGGACGCATTCTTCCCTTAGGTCAGCGTCATAGCTGGCAAACTGATGTTTATCATAGAGCCCTGTAGCGGCCTTAAAGTACATGAAACCTAAATGTAGAAGATAGCGCTTAAGCTCCTCCAGGGTAGTAAATGTACCTTCATCAATCCCAACACACGCCCAATTAAGGGACACATACATCAATTCCTCAAACATGAGGGACCTAGGCTCATGGCCTCTAGTGTAACGCTTTAAATCAAATTTCTTTTTCACTTTGGTCAACCTGTCAATTGAACTGTCTCTACCTGAGGGCAAATCAAATCTTGGGGTGGAAGTCCTCGGTCCTTCTCCAGGGCTTGACTCTCGTGACTCCGGCGGGGTCCTCTGCTTGGGCTTCTCCTCATGACTCCCGCTCACCTTGACTCTCGCGGCCATACGTCCACGGATCTTTTCCTCCAGGGCCTCCATATGGTCCTGCTCCTCGTTCGCCTTATCCAGTTCCTCCAGGTACTCGAGGTATTCCAGCCTCGAGGGAAACTTATCCTCGGGTAACAGCGTAGCCAGACTGGCGTTCAGCTCCTGCTGGGTCGCGGCAGTTACCTCTTCAACCGTCATCTTGGTTCCGTCAATACGCTTGCTCCTCCTGGGGTTTATTGGCTCATGACCTGCAATAGGTTCCTTCTTGCAATTCCTACCCCTAGGAGGAGCATGGTCTTGGCCACACCTGTAACACCAGGCATCCGCCATAATGCCGACAAGAATTCAAATCACCAACGGTCAGTTAACAGCGAGCCTAACCATAGGACTCGTGAGGAAGCGTCCTCCTGCTGCAAAATTTTTAAACTGACTGAGGATTCAAACGCCGCCGCACAGCGACGGTCTACCCATGCCCCACCAGTGGCGGCTTGAGGAACTACCACCGGATAACAGGTAAGAGGGTGGGAGTAACGAGTATATACGCATATAAATGCGGAGCCTTTATATAGCCAGTAATGACCGGCTGATGTAATGACTGGCTGACGTATATGACCGGCTGATGTAATGTCCGGCTGATGTAATGTCCGGCTGATGTAATGTCCGGCTGATGTAATGACTGGCTGACGTATATGACCGGCTGATGTAATGACTGGCTGATGTAATGTCCGGCTGACATAATGACCGGCTGACATAATGACCGGCTGACGTAATGACCGGCTGATGTAATGTCCGACTGACATAATGACTGGCTGATGTAATGACCGGCTGATGTAATGACCGGCTGATGTAATGTCCGGCTGACATAATGACCGGCTGACATAATGACCGGCTGATGTAATGTCCGGCTGACATAATGACTGGCTGATGTAATGACCGGCTGATGTAATGACCGGCTGATGTAATGACTGGCTGACGTATATGACCGGCTGACATAATGACCGGCCAGCACTAAAAGGGAAGTAAGGCCATGTATAAAAAATGTGTTATGGTCAAAAACACATATTTCCTTGAGGCCTGACCTGATGCAGAAAATAAATGAACGTTTTATTGTCATTGTTGCTCAATTAACAAAGCATTTTGGAACTGGTCATATACGTCAGATGGTCATATATATACGGCACCTGGTCATATATATACGGCACCCGGTCATATGCATCACCTGCCGGTCAGATATGTGAAATGAAGACCCAGAATGGTACAGATATCTAAAAATAATGATGCATAACAAGTTCAGCCTCATCAGTTTCTATGACATGATTAAGGAAAATCATCGCATTTACACTATGTATATATATATGCAATTCTGTGTTCTCCTGGTCATATACACTGAAAATCCATAGGTTGAAAGGGTTAGTCAGTACAGACTATCCTAGGTTCGTCGTATGTGTGTTAGTCATAATGGCAAAGTTATATTCAAAACTGACTGAGGGGTCAGTCAGTAGTGGCTAACCTAGGTTCATCATTGGTGCGTTGTATTTGTATACCACTAGTTGGTGCCACCCAGTATGTGAAAAAACTTTACAATAGTTTCCTCTTTAATCCTATGTAAGAAAACCCCACCTTTAAGACGACCCCCTAGTCGGTAAAAATGAATCCCAAAATCAGGCCGTCTTAAAGGCGGGGTTTTACAGTAAGGTAGGTTGGTCAGTAGGCCCAACCTGACAATAATAACTTACCTAGGTTGGTCATATAGGGAGCCCAAAAAAAAGACTACCGTAAATTCTCGCGTATAAGCCTAACTCGCGTATAAGCCGCACCCCTAACTTTGACAAATTATATAAGCCGCAGAGGGGGTCTGAATATTGCGATTTTGGTACTGTAGTATACTAATAAAAACTCTCGTATAAGCCGCACCCTATATAGGCATGTTTGGTATCAAAAGAAAGCTGAGTCTGACTCGCGTACAAGCCGCGGCTTCTACGCGAGAATTTACGGTAACTAGATTAGGTACTAGTGACTGAGAGATTGGGCATATAGGGAGCCTAGGAATATCAGTGCACGTGACCTGGTTATATACGTCAGCCGGTCATACATTTTAAACCTGTATCGATTTGATGAGATTTCGCCACATACTGTCCATATACAGAACAGGCCTACTATACTGTAAAACGCATCTAATGATTCAGCATTGGAATTATTGAGTTATTTCTCATCTGTAGGATGACTTGGAGTGCATTTGAAACCGGATAGGATTTAGGCTTAGGCCAACCAAAAAAATATAAAATGGTTTCTCCTCACTGTGCACATCATAGAAATCAGCTAGGTTTTTAGGCCTTGTGTGGCAAAAGTCAGCGATTTATCCACAGTTGCATCTAGATTGTCCCTAAATACTACCGTGAGTAAGGGAGAGGGTATACTGTGCAACAAGGGATAAACTGACCAAGTCACTAGATGCAACCCATTTTAACTGTAATCTTAAAAGCTCATTTCCCCAGTAATCTTAATGATTCCCCCCTTTTCTCAAGATAGTGCCACTGTATCGTCCCAGCATTTAGAGGTAGATGGGTTCTGTTATAGTTCAGTTACAGTTTCATAAAAGAAAAAAAAGAAAGAAGAGAGTAACAAAAAGGGGGTGCGGGGGCAGAGGCCCTGATGAATACAACAATGTTACCAATTAACAATACTGCCATCTAGAGGAGAAGCTGGCAAACTGAATAAGATTACCGGAAAAGTGGACATTTTAAGATTACAGGTAAAATGGATGTGTCTAGTCACAAGTTCGTCCCCACATGCGTATAATACTGTGGGTAATGTCTCTTTGTATGAGTACTGTGCGCTTACTCCATATAGTCCAGTGAATGAAGACCTAGAGGGTGTCTAAGTCTCAACAAAATTGCTATGTGGGATTTTTTGTTTGTTTTTTCACTGACTCAGAAAAAAAGTTTGCAAAAATCGCCCTTGGCAAACCCCCCTAAAAATGGCCATTTCGAAAGTGACGCTGGGGCCTATAGTATATCCTCACAGGCATGCTATACACTGCACTATACACCTCACTGCATGCCTCTGGTAGGCATCACTCACCCTTCAACCCCTTCCTTTCTTTTTGGATATTGCCATTTATTTTAGGAACCTAAACTATGTCAATTCTAATAATAGCCTTATGCACTTCCCTACTTACAAGGCTTTCTGGTGCTATATGTCTTATCACAAGTGTGGAGCACAGCCAGCCTGCAGGGTGATAGCAGCTCAGCAGGAAGGTCTGATACAAAGAGAAGCTGTTCCCTGTGCTTTGTAAAGTTCAAAAATGCTATTGACAGTTTGAATTGTCAATGGCGGAAAATATTCCTGTTATTGACAGTTTGCTCTATTTTTTCCTGCCCCACCTGGTGTCAATGTGCAGATAAATGATTAAATATGGGTATGGATTGCATCTTATATGCACATAGATCCGGACATATTGTTTTATCAGTGAATTATCATTTTTTCATTCATTGTTGCAGTGAAATCACAAAATATATATGTGACCTTGACCTTGGGTAATAATTCTAATCAATGCATGAGTTGAAGCTGATGTCAATTGAAAGGGGGGGAAAGACGGTTGTGTTCATCTCCTAGCGGCGGCGTTCCAAACTCGGCCACTTGCGCGTATTTTAATTGCATTATCGCCCATCCGCTCGTGAGCGTCAATGCTATGTCAATGCAAGTAGAGCTCTGTTCCCTTTCTTATTGCACCCTTACATCTTGGGGAACTTTGGGGCTCTTTAGTGGATCGGAATTGATAAAGTAATCATCTCCTTGTTAGTGTCAATGAATTTTATAGTGCTCCTCATGTTATTGCGGAAGGCCTCATTTGATTTACCTAATTATCCAATTTTACTGCCGCCATCTTGCTGAAAAGTCAACTGACACCCCCACGGATTTCAAATTATTCTGGGATAGACATGCTTACCAAATATATGAAACAACGGTAGTAAAGGGTCATTGTCATCAATGTTATTTGTGATAAACGATTTCCTCCTTCTGCTCATATATATTTCTGCTTATTTATTGACCCCCGTACGATGCTAAAACCGCGTGCGGGATTGTTGATACTCGTAGTAAGGGATGCTGCCGCTACGCGACGACCGTCTTTCCTCCTCTTGTCAATTGGTGTATTAGTAGTATAGTATGTATCGGAACGGGACTATAGTTAAGTACTGTTTATTACTCAATCGACATGCAGCCAATCAGAGGCCTCCATTTGGTCACGTGACCCGTTGCCATGGTAACGTGACCTACTTAGGGCTCTCAGCCAATCAGAAGCCAGCATTCTGGGTGACCTACTGACCTACTTAGAAGCTCTCAGCCAATCAGAGGCCGGCATTCTGGTAACCATGGTAACGTGACCTACTTACGTCACGTGACCTACTTAGGCTCAGCCAATCAGAAGCCGGCATTCTGGTAACTAGGGTAACGTGACCTACTTAGGGTTTGTTTGTAAACAACACCACGTGGCTCTCTTGTTTGTAAACAACACCACGTGACACGTGACTGTTTGTAAACAAACAAACAAAAAAAAGTTATGTAACTTATATATAGAAATAAAAACACAACAAGATAATTTCTTTTCTTTTCATTTTATTCTTTATTTTCATTTCAATCAGAAAAAACACACAAGTTTATGCTTTTTTAGCTTGCTTCTTCGATTTGCAGCAACTCAACAGGCCGCAAAGTCTCACGCCGCCGTCACTCGCACCACCACACCCCGGACGACTTCTCTCCAATAGACATTGCACGACTTTGGATAAATCCAACACCATTTCGGCAAGGCAGAGAATCTTTGCCTCCATGAAACGGCCGCCATCGCAACAACCCGTCACAACAGCATCATCGATAGCTTCTGACTCACGGCCCGGTCGCTCAGCTTTGGGATTTTGCTCATGCGCATGACGCACTTCTTGGGGTTTCTTGTTCGACATGCTTCAATTAGGAAATGAACGCAATGAGGTCCACAGGTGTCAGCAGAAGTGTCTTGTAGTTGAATGCGGTTTCTTTGCCACTTGAACGGAGCAGAGCGTTCCACGAAAGACAAGAACTCCGCACTCAGCGGCGGTAAGCCGAAGGAATCAAAGTAGTACACTTCACCCGTGCTCGACACGTAAAACGCCACCCAATGCTGACCTGGTAAATGTTGCGGATCTGTGTTGCTCACGAAACAAGTGTCTTTGATAGGGTGCTTCGGAATAGTGTCACAAGAGAAAACGCCCAGGAAACGATGTTTTGTGTGAACGTTTTCCTTCAACACTCTGCTTATTTCAAGCGTGTTCATACGATACGCCAAGTACCGCCGTCTTGTCTTCAGTTCATGTGGTAGTCGGTGACGGGGTGTCGATCTCGGGTCAGCTCGACGACGTTGTCGTACACCAAGTAGAGTAGCACCGTTGTTGTCGCTTGTAGCGCCGAGCGGAAACTGACTTCCACCCTCAGCTGACCCGCTCTTATAAGGTTCACGCGACACCCGTCGTGCGATCTGTCTGGGGTTAAGTCGAGGGGGAACACCGTGTAACCGTTCAGGAATTGATCGTATGAAATACCGCAGGAGCGCGCGCCCTCGTACATCCCCGTTTCCGTGTGTAGCGCCAAGTACTCTCTCACGGCCGCTTTGGTCTTAAAGTCGGGCACGTAGGCGTCGTTCGGCACTTTCTGATCGTTCACTATCACTTGAAGCGAGCTGATGTCGTAATGCTTCATCTCGAACGGGTTCTTGGTGTAGCTACCGTTGAAGGCGTCGTGGTCAAGGAAGCAAATCATCATCGACTTGGGAAGCTGGCCTGTGTTGGAGTGCGTGTAGCTGTGATCTCTGTTACCTTGAGGGATGGCGTACGTCGTCACCTCCACTCTGTTCACCGGGTAGTCGAAGGGCCCGTGTTCTATCACCGCTCTCTCGTGCGTTTCCGCTACAGCGTCCGCCACCAGCACGCGTCGCACGTAGAGCTTTGCTTTGTAGATCTTCAAGCTGTAGCCTCCGTCAGCGGCGCACATCAGATAGAAAGAGGGCGCCGCTTGTTTCAGAGTGAGATTGATTTCTGTCTCTCCAACGATGAGCTTCGGTTGATGAGCCAGGTCAAAGTGCAGTCGCGCCATCAGCGAAAAGCGCTTGTTGGAGATTAGCTTCTTGCGCGCTTTGTACCCCGCATTCGCGTCAGTCAACGTGTCAAACTGACCGGGCGTATCTTCATGCCACCCCTGGGCGCTCATGACGCCGTCCTTCACGTCTTTGTTGTAGTTGAGTAACCCTTCCAAGTAAGCTCGGTAAGGGTAGGTCTCGGTGTTGCCAGACACTTTGAAACCGCCGATGGAGACTTGGACGTCTTTGAAGAGCGAGTGAGCCAAGTTGTTCACCGGAGCTACCGCGTCGGTGTCCTCGATCGCCGCTCCGTTCGCTTTCAGCACTTGACATTCCAGATGAAGGTAATTCTCGTTCAGGTCTGTGTACTCTTGCGACTTGTTGATGGTGAAATTTATGTTACCTCCATCCTCTAAAGAGTTTTTTGTTTCTATCCCCAGGAAAGACGACTTTAAGATAGTAGTCTGAGTCGGCGCTACGGTGTGCAGGTCGAGCTCAGAGAGCGCGCACTCGTTACTGCTCTCGTGTACGTAAGCCATTGTGTTCTCTCTTCACGCGGCCGACAGACTGACGCCGGCCGCCTCCAGTCTTTTTATTTATACCTGAACGCCTAGGCGCTTACCGGTCGAATACATCCCCTCTACGTCTCTTGCAAGAGCCACCGCCCGTCTGAGGAGAATGCCGGCGACGTTTCGACCCTTTCTTAGACGCGACAGGCGTCTTTCCTCCCGAGAACGCCGTACTCGCCAGTCTCTTCAGAGCGCCTGCGCCTCGGTCTTTCACGCTGCTCTTTAAAGTCCGACCCGCCAGCACATCTTTAGCTACACCCACACCGGCGCGGAGCAGCGTTTTTCCCACCGACTTCAATAGCGGGGTAGCCGAGCGCATCAGACCTAACAGAGCGCCGCCCAAACCGTGCCCGCTCTGGAAAGAGCGCCCGCTGTACACGTTGACGCCGTTGCCCAGCTGCGCGTTGTAGTAATCGCTGTACCCTCTGCCGACGGTGCGCCTGGGTGGAAAGTACGGAACGCGTTGACGCATCATTTTTCTCTCTTTCAGCGCTCAATAGGTCTCAATGAAGTGTCACGGTCACCTCGCCTCTACCGAATGGGATGGAATGACCGGATCGGTCTCTTAAATAGATGCCGACCTCGGTAAACCTCTTGGATTTCAAGGGGAAATAATCCAAATGGGGAAAACTGATAGCTTGCACGCCACCTCGACGCTTTCCGCCTCTGTCCACCGCCACGCAGCGCAACAGCGGCACTTGCATGTCGCCCACACGTCTCTCCTGGATCATGTCGGTGTATATGTACACAGAGTGCACGTCCCCGTAAACATCCATCGAGTAGGCGCCGGTAGTCGGCGACGCGAAACACGTCTTCTCTCCGAAGCCTAGAACGCATGCGAGATGCTGACTCAGCAGGACAGCACAGTGTCTCGGCGGTTTGATGGTGACGCGTTTCGTCTTGGCGTCGTACGATAAGATCCGCATCGGTTTGAGCAAGAAGCTGTCGCCCTCTAGTCTGTCATCTCGCAACGTCTCACTCAAGCGCTCGATTAGGGTGTGGTTGCTTCCGGTGAAAATAGGAGGTATCTCGAATATGTTTGGCATGAAACTGCGCACTCCCATGTCCTTCTCCATCTTTTCGATCATCTGTCTTGCTTGATGGCTGATCGTCTTCTTCTTCACCGCCGGGGACAAGAACTGCTTGTATACGGCATTCGTCTGTCTCAAGTCGACCTCTCTCTTGAACCTTTTTGTTTCCGGTTTCAATTGCTGCTCTTCCGACGTGTCTGATATCTCTTCCACCGTTACATAGCTCGCTTCCTTCCAGCTCAGTGGGAATTTTGAGCTGAACGTTAGCTTGCTCAGACCGTTCGCGTTTTTCATTCTCTTCCAGTCTACCTGTGGTTTTTTTCCTTCGGAGAATTTAGTTTCTTTTAAAACCTGGATCGCCTCCTCTAGCGAACCTTTGGTGCGCAGAGGAACAACGATGATCAAGTCGTCGTCGTGCACGTTAGTCCATTCTGTAGGGAGGATGATCTCAGTCAGAGCCGCTTCGTACGCTTCGGGCAGAAGGAGCGGCGAGTCGAAGTGAGTTCGGAAAGACGTCAAGCTGTTGTCAGGATAATACTCCATAGAGCTGTTGCTAGGTAGAGTGATGTTCATTTTTTTTTTTTTTTTTTTTTTTTTTTTCTACGTTATTTTTTTGACGGGGATCCACTCGTTGAACTTGTCGTCGTAACCTAACCAACGTACGAAAGCTAACTCTTTACCGTCGACGGTCTTGCGGCGCAACACCTCGTCTATCAGGTAGTTGTTGTCGTAACGACTCTTGTACACCTTCTGAACCTCTTCCGGGTAGAAGACGCCTTTTATCTCCTCGCCCTTGTCGTCTTTCAGCTCGAACCCTCTGCTTCCCAACGTCTTAGCAACGTCGACCACTTCCTCGCGCCAGTTTCCCTCGTACCCTTTGTCGAAGGCGCCTTTAGTTCTCAACATCCTCACTCTGTCACCCGGAGCGATGACGTCGACGGCGGACGTCTTTGTTTTTTTCTTCTTTTTCCATATTTCGTCGATTTGTTTGTTAGTTGGGAGATCTTGTCGGTAGAAAACTGTTTCGCTGTTTTCCGAGCTGACTTGAGCCGGCGCCATTTTCAACGTCTTGTGGTGAGTGCGATTGTAAGAAGACACTACATGGTGCAGTACGTCTACGTAGCGATACGTGCGCTTGTGTGTGAAATAACGCCACAGCTTCTCCTTCAGACTGCGGTTCAAGCGCTCCACTAGACTAGCTTTGATGTCGTCGTTCTCGCCAGTGAAGAACTCTATGCCCTCGCTCTTCAAGTGATCTTGAAAGATCTTGTTCAAAAACTCTTTCCCCTTGTCTGTCTGAACAGTGCGCGGTCGTCTCTCGCCAGTGCCTGTCATCTCTCGGAAGGCCTCGGTGACATCAGCGCCGCTCTTGGATTTAATGGGAACGGCCCACGCGTACCTAGAGAAAACGTCGATCGCTGTCACCACGTACCGGAAGCGGTCGTTGTGAGACGCCAAAGCTTGCATGTCCATCAGATCTATCTGCCACTGCTGATCGATTGCGCCGGTTATAGTCTTGTTCCTTGCGAATTTTCTCCGAATGGGTTTATGTTTAGTGTAGGCGTCCAGCGACACTAAAGCATCTCGGATGACGGCCGGGTTCAGGTGGCGAAAATGATGTTTCTGGAGTTTAGTCACGCTAGTGAAACTGGAGGGCGCTTTGACGTCGGTATATCTAGCTACTACGCGCTTCTTTTCTTTTTCCTTCTTGGTCAGTCTCTTCACTGGTTTGCCCATGGTGGGCCTGTTGAGGGCGTGAACGACGAGCTCGCCGCTAGGCGGTTGCGCCCTCTCCTTTTCTTACTCGCCACGCTCCTATAGGAAGTCGGAGTTTGGAAAAGTTCACTGTCGTCCTCCTCGTCGTCAGAGGATTGATCGTCCACCTGGAGAGAAGAGTCTGCTGCTGCTACTGCTGCTGCTGCTGCTGCTGCTTCTCTTTCTTCCGAGTCGAAGCTCGGTCGTTTCCGACCTCTGTCAGCAAGCCGTGTGTCCAAACTTCGGCCAGGTCCGCTCGCTTTATACAGATGGTTTCCGATCAAGGAGTCTGTGGGAACTGCTTCGCGCAGCGCTTTCGTGAACGGCGAGTAGCCCGCCGGTCTGGGCGCCGTCTTCCTGAACCTGGCAGCGTCGTTCAGTAAGTCCACTATGTTGATGCGATGCTCAGGTGGTATTCTCCGACCCGACATCTCGCGCACCGCACCGTCCTCGTTCCACTTGATCACACCGGATTTCTCCAATTGTTTGTACAGCGCCACGGTCCGAGTGCGATTCCTCTTGGGAACTTGGTTCACCAACCGCTCGAGTAGGGACGCGCTGGCCTCTTCAGCAGACTGACGGAGGTGAGCCGGGGGCGAAGAAGAGTAGGACGAAGAGATGTTGCTGTTGTGGGGATTCGCGAGAAAAAATTGCAATCTATTCAACAACCTTCGGTATTTCAACATTTTCTCGCGCGATTCCAAAGTGGGGTCGTTCAACACTAAATCCAAGTCCCTGTAGATAAACTGTAGCACCTGGTGCAAGGCCGCGTCGGGATGAAGGGACTGTTCTGCCTGCTTGTGGTAATAGGCCATGTCGGCAGGTAGGCGGGCGGCGGTGGCAGGAGCGGAACTCTCGTTCTTTTCAGTGCGCTCATCAGGAAGAGGAGGAAGGTTTCTGAGCAGTAGAAGTACTAGCAGCAGCGACTGCAGTAGTAGCAGCGCTAGTAGTAGCAGCAGCAGCGGGCACATGATGAAGTAGACCTGCTCGTGATGATTTGTAGAGCGTCTCAGGATCCACGAGCGCTAAACGTTTGTAGTGTTGTTGCTGCTCTGAGTCCGTCATGGGGACGACGGTGGCAATGACGCTGGTGGTGGCGGTAGTGGTGGTGGTGGTGGTGGTGCTGTCGGCGAGTAGGTGTCGAATGAGGTGTCTCATATACGGAGAATGCTCTTTATAAGCGGTAAGGCCATCCCTATGAGAGCCGGAATGAGGAAACCTCCCTCTTGTACCAAGACGCGTCTCTTTTTTTTGATGGGCGTAGATTTTTTGCCGACCTCCCTCAACACGTCAGCCGATTCTCGAAGCTTGTCCAGTTGTTTGTCGCTGAGCGGGATGTTCCCTACCAGTAAATTGTGACAGATCTCACTTAACGCTGCGATCAGATCGTCGCTTCCAGAGTCTATTAGATGCGAGCAGTCCTTTGGCGAGCACTTAGCTAAGTGCTTGAGAGTACCAAAGTGTCTTTCGAGTAGATGAGAAGACATTTTTTTGCTACTGCTTTCTCTTGTTCTTTTTTTTGTCTAGCGGTACGAACACTAGCTGAGAGTGTATGGACGTCAAAGAGGAGCGTATTCTCAGATCGTCAGGTGTTGACTGCTTGAAGTCCAGAAGGAGGTATGAGTGAGGTCGCTTGAGTTCATGGGTAAATATACTAGAGAGGGCCGCCGCGTTGGACGGAAACACCTGGCGAGACAGACTAGCTATTTGCCCCATGTCGCGCGGGTTCTTGAAAACGATCATGTAGTGAGCGTTCAGACTCATAGTTCGAAAGTCGGGTGATTTCTGGAATAGGTTCTGAGTGATGTATATGACGCTCACGTTCCAGTGATGCGAGTATTTAGTAAAGATGTCGGCTACCACTTGCTGATTGGAACTGCTCATCAGATCGTCCAATATCAGTAGAGTGTGGGGTCGTAAAGCGTCTTCTGCTACTTCCACGTCTCCCGCTATAGACTCTTTGCTAGGAAGACCTTCTCTGAATTCCACACCGTACTGATTTTGCATTTTTTCAAACAGAGGTTGCCACTCGCCGTAATGGTAAAAAGTCTTTTCCACCGGCGGCGTGACCAAATTGTTCACGTCGCTCAGAAATTGATCCACCAAGCGCGATTTTCCACAACCCGACGGACCGCTAATGATACAACTAAAGGGTCCTTGTAGTCGAGCGTCGAAATGAATTTCTGTGAAGAGTTTGCTTTTACTACTGGACATTTTTTTTGTTTTTTTTCAGGACGCGTCAGAGAGCGGTTGTGTGTCTGACTGTCTGCTGTGTTTCTCACTCGAACGGTCGGTAGTGAATGGTTGTGGAGAAAAGTCAGCCGACCTTTTTATTGATACCGGCCGGTGTCACAGTAGCGGCGGCAGAAGTGACTTTTTTTTCTTTTTTTTTTTGCGATAAAATTCTATTTTCACTCAATAGTCATAAATGTTTGTATCAGACTCCAGAGGAGTCTGATACAAATATTTTTTTTTTTTTTTTAAAAGAAGAAGAGGAGGAGGAGGAGGAGGAGGAGGAGGAGGAGGAGGAGGAGGAGGAGGAGATTCATTTTTTTTTTTTTTTTTTTTTTTTTTTTTTGATCATTTAGGCAAAGCTCGTCGCTTTGCCGTTTTTTTTTCTATTTCTGTGTTGTGACACGATCGTCTCGAAAAAGCAATAAGGCGTGTGAGCGCGGCGGTGACAAATACATATTGGAGCGTATGGTTTAAAATAGTGCGTCCCTATCTTCTTCAATTCGGCTGCGTTGCAATATGCGGGATAACAAGTGACGACGTCGAAACGTTTAGAGACCGTGTTCACGTCGGCCACAACGCGCGCCCACCGAGTGGGAGCTGCAGTCGCTCCCAAGAAACCGATCGGCTTGTCGAATCGTTTCATAGCACTTATTCTCACTTTATAAGAGGAGGCAGGGTGAGGAGAGTAGCGGCGCTCTTTCTTTTCATGAAACGCCCAACGAGTGGGGGCGCTGAGAGCGGCTGTTATGCAATAGTAGAGTAAATGCTGTTCTGAGAAGACGGCTCTCGGCCATGTCGCTACGTTTTCCTTTTCCGCTCTTGTATAACGACGATGGTGCTCAGCTTTGCATTTCTCGAGAATTCGGTACGCTTCAAGAGAAGCGTGAACCTCAACTACGTGACGCTCTCTCCTTTGAGATAAAAAAATAGCCGGGCAGTTGAGGAGAGCACTTTGTTCGCGCGACCGTCTTTTAGAAACTCGCGCCCTCTGCAGCGCCATATTTCTTTCCTCCGAAACAAAAAAGACTGAGTGAAAATAAAAAATTTTAAAAAACAAAAAGCTCAAACAAAAAAAATAAGCAATAAGCAGACTCAGCTCGAAATTCCCTGCTGGTGTGATGGCGGTGACTGCAGGCGGTGGCGGCGGTCGGCTGGCCGGCGGTGGCGGTGTCGGCGGCGATGGTAGAAGGGTGTGTGGAAAGAGAGACGCATCTCAGTCTTTTATAGGAGCGGCGAGTCTGACATTTTCAGCTGTCGCATGCTGACCTGCTGCTATCATAAGAGAAACAAAAGCCCTAATCACGCTTTTCAGCTGGATCCTTCCACCCCGCCAGACATGGATCCAGATGGGAAGGTGGTTTAAAATTAAATCCGTGTACCGACTGTCATACAATAGAGTAATTAGTTGAACGCGTGTTACCTGTATAAAGGATTAGCGGGTCATGGGCTCAGCGTGTGTATAGAAAAACAACTACAGGTAGCGTGAACAAAGCGACCCCCTCCCTTTCTGTCACTCTGTCTGTGACTAGAGGGTGTGCGTGTGGTAAGCGGCTTAAATCTAAAGAAAAACAAATCACCCTCTCCTGTCGTCAGCAGTCAGCCGGCCGGCGGCTGGAAAATGCGATTAGAGGGATGATGAGCCGCGTAGTAAGCGACTTAAGGCTGATCTAAAGACCTGCCGTGAGGGGGCAGCTGGCCGGTGGCTTGAAAAAAAAGGGGGGGGAGTAAGGGTATATAAGGGGGAGTGAAACCGTATTCGGCATCGTCATCATCGTTCACGCTACTACTACTACTACTACTACTACTACTACTACCACCACCAGCACCGCGCCTCAATTTGCAGATCCCCATGATGGAAAGTTGCTACCGTGACATGAAGCGGAATGACGAAGCGGCGCGCGAATGTGAAGCTGATGCTGTAGCCTCTGCTACTGCTGCTGCTAGTGCTGCTCAGCGTGCTACTGCTGCATTTACTGCGGCTGTTAGTGACGCTGGTTGTGATGACGTTGTTGTTGTTGCCGCTGCGGCTGTGACTGCTGCTGTTGCTGCCGCCGATGCAGCTACTCATGCCACCGATGCCGACGCTGCTGCTGCTGATGCTGTTGCGGCTGCCGATGACGCCGCTGATAACGCTGCTAGTGCCCGCTCTGCCGCCCTTGCTACTGTCGCTGCTGCTGTTGTTGCTAATGCTCACGCTACTGCTGCTACAGCTGCTGCTACTGCTGCTACCGCTGCTGCCGAGGCTGCTGCCGCTGCTGCCGATGCTGCTGCCGATGCTGCCGATGCTGCTGCCGATGCTGATGTTAGCAGTCGCGTCGACAAAGAATCGTCATTTGTCACTCTTAAACCTCCAGTTGAACGCGCGACGAGTAGTAGGGCTACCAACGCGACGGCCGGATGGTGCAACTGGTGTCGTCGCTTCTGCTCGTGCGCTTGCTTTTCTTCCAGTCCTACCTGCTGCTGCTACGGTATGATAGTGTTATAGTGTTTGAATGAGAACGCGCGTAGTTACACATAGACGCTGTAACAGATGTGCTTTTTTTTTGAAAATATAATTTTAACATAACATGGAACTTGTTGTGTTTATTTTCTATATATAAGTTGTTTGTTTACAAACAGTCACGTGTCACGTGGTGTTGTTTACAAACAAGAGAGCCACGTGGTGTTGTTTACAAACAAACCCTAAGTAGGTCACGTTACCCTAGTTACCAGAATGCCGGCTTCTGATTGGCTGAGCCTAAGTAGGTCACGTGACGTAAGCAGGTCACGTTACCATGGTTACCAGAATGCCGGCCTCTGATTGGCTGAGAGCTTCTAAGTAGGTCAGTAGGTCACCCAGAATGCTGGCTTCTGATTGGCTGAGAGCCCTAAGTAGGTCACGTTACCATGGCAACGGGTCACGTGACCAAATGGAGGCCTCTGATTGGCTGCATGTCGATTGAGTAATAAACAGTACTTAACTATAGTCCCGTTCCGATACATACTATACTACTTGTATTATAATAGTGAATATGTCGATTAGAGGAAGAAATATGGCCATTTAGAGGGAGTACAAAGATGGCCAAGTTGGATTTCAGGCACTTCCCCAAGGAGGATTCCTGTAAACTTATTTTTCCTAAAATGTGCTAGTATCAAAGAGTCAAAAACCATTGAAAAATCTCACAAAGCAATTTTGTTGACCCTGAAGTCTTCATTCATTGGACTAATATAATGGTACCAACCGCTACTATGCTAGACCTCTCAACAGAGTGTGTATTATCTTACTACTACATATGGTAAATTGTAGTTAAATAATACTGTGTGGTATTATACTTAGGGGTATAAATAAAGCCTTGGAACATTTTAACACATTAGGATTTAAGATATGGAAAAGAAATCGGGCCATGTCACTTTAATCGTCCTTAGAAAATGCACCATATGCTAATTTCCAAAATGTAAAATAAAGCTTAAACAAAAATATTCACAGATTTTTTCCCTTTATTAACTTTACTGTCAAGTTCCTTCACAGATCATCCAAGATATATATTAATATAATATATATCGTATATTGATATAATAATAATGAAAAAATACGAAATGCACAAAACAACTCTCAGCCACAAGATAATACTTAACCTAGGATAATACACCCAATAACATCTATAGATAAATAACTGCTTACCAATTTTTTCTCAACAGTTTCAACTTCACAAGGATGCATGCTGAAGAGTATTCTTTTCATATGGCTACTAGCTGACATAACACGTACATAAACAAAGTTTATAGGAGACTTAACTTTGATAATAAACATTTTCAAGTCAAATAATAGACTGCATAAGGTTTTGTAATATATATGTGTTGTCTCAGTGTGGTATGTAACCACTCATTTATGATATAACAGCAATTGTTGATCCTGTGTACTGGAATAGCGTTTGCAGTAGCGTATCAGCACTTAAGAGTACCGTAAAACCTCGCGTATAAGCCTAACTCACGTATAAGCCGCACCCTGAGTTTGGGCCCATCCTATAAGCCGCACTGGCGATCTGAATGTGCCGATTTTAGTATTGTACCATAGTGGCAAAAACTCGTGTATAAGCCGCACCCTGACTCTGGGCCGATCCTATAAGCTGCACCGCCGATCTGACTCGCGTACTAGCCGCGGCTTCTACGCGAGGTTTTACGGTATATGGTTTGGCATCACAGAATAGCAGTGTTTCAGGCTATAAGGCTAGTCAGTAGAGTATTGGTGCAGTGAGTAGAAGTCCATAGAGCTTAGTCCATGAAGATGTCCCGCAGCAACCTGTTTTCTTGCTGCAAATTTAAACAGAAATAACAGGCATTAAAGTGTCGCCTACCAGAGGGCAGAGAATACAGATTGTCAGAATGCTTTATTCATGTGTAATACTTGTCCACAAATAACTGAAGGATTAAAGGTGGCACTTTAAGTTTGGCAAGTCCCCCTCCCTCAAATTCATTCTGGCCGACCCCTTTTAGTGATAGTATAGGATGTAAGTAGCACCCGTGTGACTAAAAGGTGACTTTATTATCCCCTCTCCTCTGAATCCACCCAGTTAAATAATTACCACTCCATTAGAAATGTAGCTATGCAGCTTTGACTTATCCCATATGTCTGACAGAGGGTCTGGGAATTTCTATTTTAGTACTGTAGTATTCTAGCAAAAACTCTGGTAAAAGCAGCACCCTATCCTGCACTAGCTGGATGTCCACTGAACAGTGCCATATTTGACTGGTCCCAGTATGCACCCTCTCTCTTCAAGTCACTAGCTTCAGCAAATCATGTGGACCAGATCAGAGAGCTAAAGCTCTGCTTGGAGAGTGGAACTACAATGTACTTCATTTCCTGCATGCTAGGACACCTGCAATCTTTTTACTACCTGTCCAGGATAGGGTTGTCATTAGGACATTGGACTGATGATCAGCAGAACCTAAGTTCAAATCCCCTAAGTGTGGTGACCATACTATGCACAAGTAAATCTCTTATCCTTAGGTCTGCCCCTGTGGTCGATCTGCTAGGGAACATGCCTTTGAGTTGATACATTTATTACATTTAATACATGTACTCACCATCATGTGTCTGAGGTAGTGCTTGGCCTGTTCCTCAGACATGGCGGCTGTCTGTTGCAGCACCTGACTCAGCAGGTGACAGATCCCGTCCCAGTTACTGACATCCCCGCAGTAGTAGATGTAGCCCTGGTCCTCATAGATCAGCTTACCCACACTCTCTGCATTCTTAGTCAGCAGGTGTTGCACATATGTCTGCATAATGAAACATGTTTTTTAGACTCCTTTATCAGGGGTAGACACTAACACTGGCCACGGAGCCAATGGCACGTATTTTTGGGTCTTGGTCCGTAGATTTCTGACTATTTGGATTGCTACGAGCCCGGATAGCCTGTGCCTAAATCCTCTCCCATTTTCAAGTGAATATAGCAGTCAAAACAAAACTTTGAATCCAGCTCTATGCTATGAAGTATATCATTTTAAAGGATAATTTGTGAGCACCCTGAATATATTACACAATAATATGTATCAGTATTCATGATGTCTATATAAATGTGCATAACTTTTAAAATCCTTCTGATACTTTACAAGCATAAGATATTAATCAGGGGTCCTATTATGAATGCAAAGAAATTGTGTAACTGGTGAAATGTCAGCCTCAAAACTCTGAGATGATCAATTGCCCTAGGCTCATAGCACTGGTAGGAAACCCTGACGTTATTAGTATCTTTAATGCAGTGTATAATTTGTGTACCTTGGGCATGCTCTTGTCTCGGGAGTAGGCCATCTTGACTTCCTCCAGGATGCCTCGCTCCTTCATGGCCAGGATCTCCGTCTTGTACAGAAAGTCAACGTCCTGGTTACGGCAGCCGTAGTACAGCTGCAGCTCACCTGGGGGAGCCACCAACCAATGTGAGTTAATTTGGGAGCGGTGAGAAAGTAGTTTAACTTTTTGTTGTCAGGGCGCATGAATTCAGCCCTCTAAAGTCATTCACTAGAGCTGTATTCATTATGTCAACTTATTTTGAATAATTATTAATTGCTGAATCCCAGATAAGCCAAACTATTTTGACAGTTTATAGATTGTGTAATACTTATATCCATCCTTCTACCCAACAGTACAAATAAGCTTCATTAAGATCTTTGTATAATTTTTCTCCATAAAAATAACTTGATTACTGCAAAATCCAGCGTAGAAGCCTTGGCTTTCATTTGATAAAAAACATACTTATATAGGGCGCGGAATACATGTGGGTTTGTGGAAGTAAACTACAGTTCTAAAGTTGCTACATGTATAATCAAATTCCAGATTCAGCTTGTAGGATTCTCTCAAGTTAGCAGGGCAGCTTATATGACGGTTCGTGTTCTACTCGAAACTTTAAAGTATGTTCATGTCTTCATAAAAAGGCACATACCTGTTTCACTGTTGGAGATCTGTGGATTTTGGTGCTGGGCGAGTTTATGTCTCCAGAAGGACCTAAAGGGGGAGATGCCTGTGCCCTGTGCAATCATCAGGGACGGTTTGGACCCTGCTAGGGCAAGCCGGAAGTTGTAGGCTCTGGGAAAATATACAGAATGGTGAATAAGGGTCATTGCAAAGGAATATGATGTGAGTTCATGGTATTGCATTTGATATTTCGTACTATAAACATTATTATGTGTAGCATATGAAATCTAATAGAATAATGGTTTCAGATTTGAGTTAAAAAATCATGAAGCTGATAATGTTTTATAGCTGTAAAGGTGCTCATAATGAAACCCATGGACCTGTATTGTGTTGTAAATTCATGCATATTAGCCGCAGCTAATACACAAATCAGATTGCCAGTGCTGAGTATAGGATTGGTCCAATGTCGGGAGAGTTATTAGATATTTACTACAGTATACTAAACTCACCATTATCAAACTCCTGTGTGGCTTATAGGAATCTCCCAAGTTAGGGGGCAGGTTATATGCAAGTTAAGCTTTTACACAAGAACTTTTGGTAGTGAGTAAAACATTTAAGGTTCATAACACACTCACTGTGAGAAACTGACGTATGTCCTGTGTCCTGCGGACAAGCTAGTCATGAAGCCGGTGGCCAGACCCTTGAACTCTGCCCCATTCCTGGAGTAAACAATCTCCTTGAAGGTGACATTATACAGGGGTTTCTCCTCATAGAGAGGCGCAGTGCTGATGCTGTACTTCCTGGGTTTAATGGTCGTCACGTAGCGCAGGAGGATCTCCGGTGAGATGGACTCGGGGTCGGCCTTTTGGATGACCTCCAAGAAGGTCAAGGGCATCTTGTCCTTGGGCTCCTCTACCTTCTTTGACTGCTCTTCTTCTGTCTCCTCCTATGGAAATAGAACATCAATTATATTTACTTATGAGGTTCGGTGCACATGGGAATATATTAGATTCAATTGGTTTGGCTATGTTTCTTTTTTTAATATTAGATAGATTACCTTTAAAATTGCCTATTTAATATCAGATGAATAAATAAAATTTATTTTAAGACAAATTATGATGAGTTATGTTATGTCTAGTAGTTCAAAATGTATCAGTGAATTGAGCTTTCATTGCCAAAGTTCAAAATAAAGAATGAGGATGTATCCGATAATATACATTTTTTGTAATTAAATTTTAAATCAATTAGATTCTAACTTACCTCAATAAAGGTTGAAGATGCGTTTGAGATGATGCTTAGGCGTTCCTGTGGATGAATAATGATGACTGGTTACAAGGAATTAATTCTCTAACCATATCCTTCACAAAGTATCAGAAATTAAGATCATATTAACAATCTTAATTAGATATAGATAAACTTTATTTGTCAAGGTTCAAGCAAGGGGAGGGCTGTTTCCCAGGGGAGAGTGCAATAACCCTAGGCCGTATTTCACACTCTGGCCGTATTGCATGCTCTGAGGGTCACGTGACCCCTTGAAAAGTTTAATTTAATGTTTTTTTAAGGCATTTTAGGTACTTGTCTTTTGCCTATTTTTCATAGAAGACCATGAAATAAATACAGAGCATTTTAATCATTTTAAAATGACCTCAACACGGCCTCGTGCAGAATGGATCAGGCTCCCCTCATGCAGTAACCACTGTCTCAGTTATTCTAGCGTGCAGCTCTGTCTATTTATTTGACATTTTTACCGGTAAAATAGCATTTTTACACCTTCTAGAGCAGAATGTATCTTACCAAGTTGGCAAAAGACTTGTTCTGTCCCATTGAGCTGCCTCTTCTCATTTGGCCCTGCAGCAATGAAAAAAGTACATTCAATTATTACATAGTGGTACGGCCTTCTCTATGCTAAGCATATGGGACCTCCGTACTCCATGCCCCAATGGAGTATGGTGTAGCCATACTCCATGGCCTCCAAATTTGTTGATTTTGTTCATTTTAAGACAGTAGGGGCATGTAATAAACACAAAACCCTACTTATTAACATAAATACACATGAAGCTGGGTCATATCACACTCAGCCTTCGGCATCGTGTGATATGACCCAGCTTCAACTCGTGAAGTATGATAAGCATGTATGTCAATGGACTTTTGTCTATATATGCCGTGGAGGCTATGATTCTTATTAGTACGTTTTATGCGCAGAATACAAAGAATACAACTTTATTGGTAAGACTATTTTGCTGCCTTATACCCAAGTCAGACCTTTATGATAGTGCTATGGTCTACCTGCAGAGGGCGCCACTAAGCCAAGCTATGGCCTCCACTGGGTATCTGCCCCACCTCCACACCCATCTATCCAACTGTCAAGTAGTAAGTTAATATAAAATTGATATTGACCCCAATGAGTATAGGGGACTAGCATATTAGGCTATGGAGGCCGCCATCTTGACTCAGAGCAATGCATTATGGTTAGGCCCCCGACTCCAGAGCAGTGCATCTTGGGGGAATTTCTTATCAGCATCTTTGTTCCAGGTGTGAGGAGAACGGATTAGCCTGATAAGAGATGGGGGTTTAGCCCCCGACCACCTGAGGTACCAGGATGTGCTAGTCCCGTATATCGGCACTGTGCCTGTTCTATATAATATACTATGTATACAATGACACTGTAAGTTAATATAAGATGGCTGCTGGCCCTCTTGAGTATAGTGGCACCTGGTATATATAAAATACTATAGATAGATCTACTGTAAAACCTCATGGATGAGCCTAAGTCACTTATAAGCCACCCCCGTAACTTTTACAAGTCCTATAAGCCTCAGAGAGAGTCTGAAAATTGTTGTTTTCTTATTGTAGTATACATCCAGAAATTTGCATACAAACTGCACATCGACTTTGTCTAAGCCTTAAAGCTGCACTGGCTTACCTACTAGCTATGGCCTAAAAACGAGGTTTTACAGTATACAATAGCACAAAGTTGCTGACCCTGTTGAGTATAGCGCTGGTATTACGACGAGCGCTCAGTGCACTGTTTCTCCTCAGGCCCTGCATGTCGTTGATGGCTTCTATGAACTCTTCACTGGCGGGTGCCATCAGGTCCAGGAACCAGTGCAGCGCCTGGTCCAGGGTGACCGGATCCTTGAACCGCTCGTCTGGGGTCCAGGTCTGGGTCTCCGAGTCTGCAGGTAGCACAAAAGTTGATGAGGTTATGTTGAGGACAGACAGTGAATTCTCGTGTATAAACCTAGCTTGCATATCAGCAGCACCGCTAACTTTGGAGAAGCCTATAAGCCTCACAGGGGATCTGATTATTGCGACTTAGGTGCTGTAGTATCTAAAACTCATGTTGACCTCTCTGTTATGATTTAACACTTGGCATATATCTATATTTTAGATACTAAATTGGACCGATTAGTACAGATGGATCACATTTGCTTGACCCCTATACACTAAATATTATAACGTTAGAGTCTAGAACACATTAATTTTAAGTAAGATTTGCAATTTGAGAAAATTTGAGAAAAAAAAGAGACATAGCCACTTCAAAGGTTGCACATACCAAAGACCTCTAGTTTGAGAGGCTCGTCGTACTGGTCAGGGGCCACCCTCAGCTTGCTGAGCACCATCTTAATGTGCTTACGGGAGTTGGACGGGTGGATCTGGAGGTGGTCGCCCGGCTCAAAGGCAATGTTCTCTTTGTTACGCTCACCACTGAACTGCACGTCAAAATACCTGGGGCTGTTTGAAATAAAACAGTACTGGAATCATATTCTACAATATTATAACAAGAACAGGGACATGATTGATCTGCACATCAAAGTACCTGGCCTGTAAGAAAGTCAAAACTGTAAGGCCTAAAATATTAAATAAAAAAAGTACACTCACTTGAAATACTTAAGTCATGAATAATGTTATTGTGAAAAAATGAGGTATTACATTGTTTATTATTTGGAAGCATAATTCATGTAGCGAATTATGTAGGAAATAGTATTAAGGCTGTCTTAAATGACCACTTTATGGCATCAAAGAATTCATGACAAACTGATTGAACAGTTCATGTCTGTTGTGTACACCTAGAGGCACATCTTATTTAAGGTCAAACAACAAAGGCAATGTGGTGTGAACAGCCTAGCTTTGATAATGTATCAATTCAAAATTTCAAATCTATAGCTCTACACAGGAATATGTAAACACTTACATGGTGCCTTTGGCCTGGAGTTCCTTGACTTGCCTCACCTCAACCAGCTTAGTCTCAGTGTTGTGCAGGTGACTCAAGACTACAAATACACAAGATCACATCTTACAATTTAGATGCAATAAGTATGTGTACATAATGTCCCTGAAATAGATACAGAGCGGCACTCAAAAGTGCCCTCGTCAGTGTTTATTGCACTCGTGGGGCTCAGCCTGTATTGCACTAGGCCTTCAGCCAGCGTGCAATACAGGCTGAGGCCCACGAGTGCAATAACCATTGACTCAGTCACTTTAGCGTGCAGCTCTGTCTATGTACATAATATCCCTGATTGTTATTTGCCACAGTTCCCAGGCAATTCCAATCTCAAAGGCAAGGACTACAAGCATTGGATGTTACATAATGATTGGGTCAGTTTAGTAGCAGTCATGGGTACATCATCTACCTGATTGTTTTTTGCCAATTTCCAGGGAATCTCAATGTCAAGGCAAGGTGCTGGGCAAGCATTTGCCCTAGTAACATAATGGCAACTCCTTGAAATTGATTTTGGGGAGGGTTCGTAACCTTCAAATTGCCCGATGAAAAGCTAAAATAGGATAACTGAGGGAAATGATGCATATTGACCATCCTGTGTGCCATCTTAAAACCTCAAGTGAGCACAAGGAGGATTTCCAGGGAGTTTTAGTACAGGTTTTAATACCCTTCTAGGCATCTTCTGTCCAGAAATTGGTTGGTTCTGAATTTGTTTAATCTATTAGGTCCAATTTTGAGCAAAAATGAGTACACATAACACATAGAATGGGGAACTGGGATAGATTTATCAGACATAAAGTAGTCAATACTTACTCTTGCCGGAGGAAGTTGACAGACCCTTTTTGACAAAGTCACATCTGTAAACGGTCTTATGCTCTTCCATAGCTTCCTCGGAGAAGAACTGAGAAATAGACATGAAATGAAAGTGACACGGTCCGATGATTAGGACTCAAAAACGAATTTTCTTAAAAATGAACAAGAATGTTCCCTATGGTCAGGTTTCATGTGCTACCTAATGCATTACTCTTATTCCTTATAATTCAGCTTTGCATTCGACTAATTATCAGATTAAAGCCCAATTTACTACTTTTGGAGTGCTCACTATAAATCCTCCCATTGAAAATGCACTGTAAAAGACTATACCTGGGCAACATGTGACCCTCTATGGACTAACATTTACAACATATTTCGGATTTGGGATTTAAAAGTTAGAAATAATCAGACCATGGCACTTTAAATGCAAACTAAATCTAACAGCTCATTGACTGACTGTGTGTTCATGCTCTGAATACAGCTTTTAAAATCATTGAAAATATAATGTGGACAAACCTCAACGACAGTCTTTGTCCACTTCTTGAGGACCGAGTCCTGTCCCTTCATCTCGTCTGCCTCATGGATGGGACAGATGGGGTAGGCCCCGCTCTCAGACAGGAATCTGTCCATGTCATTCCCAAACCTACAGAAGTCCGGGTACAGGGTGGAACCCAGGGCCAGCACTGAGTACCTGCAGGAGATACAACGTGTACAAGATTGAATTTAAAATATCAAAGTAGAAAGTTATACGGAAATCATGCATAACCCTATCAAGTTATGGAAAAGGTTATCACATGCAATCAGTGAAAGATAAAATAAAAAGTGATAGGTTTTAGGGTTCTTGTCTAATTATGTTCAGTGGGACTATGGCTTAACCCATCTAGGGTTGGATAGCGCTTTGGTATGGATTCATGTATTGTGATGATAAAGGGCATAAAGCAATAATGTACTCTGTTACCATAAAAGGGTTAATGTTGTGAATGTTTTACTCACGCCACATTCTCTAGGTTTGGTGGTTCCTTCATGTGTTCAATGGCCCTCCAGAAATTCTGCAGAATCAGCAAAAATGTAACATAAGCAAACTAACTTAATGACCAATGAGGCTAGGAGAATGTAGTTAATATCATCTTATACTAGCATACAGGTACACCTTTAGTTTACATTTGCGCTCCTCTCACAATCTGCCCAATGAACTTTGAGATGTATAGTTCATGTGGCACAGGATATTATCATTATCAATGTGTAGACTTACACGTCCGTTCTCTGGGGGGTCTCCAGAGCCGAAGGTGCTGGCGATGACAAGAATGGCCTCCTCTTCCTCCAATTTGCTGATGTCATAGTCATCCATGCACACAATCTGTTGATGTAAGGGAAAATTCCAATCATTTTTCTTTTTCGTTTCAGTGAGCTCTAAACGAGACTCTTTTATTACAAAGTATTACATGGTACAAGGTCGTGTATAATCATAATTTGACACTTTATTATTCTTTGTTTCTCTGCATTCATCAAAATAAATGAAATAATCTTTCCTCCTGTTTAACTCGACCACAGTTTGAATTTCTAACCTCTCACACCCTCACAACAAGTAACCAGCATTGCAATGATGCCGGCCCTTTGAGAGAGTATCAACCCAATCAGGTGCTCCATGCGCTAGCCATAATCGGCTATGCAGTGCTCTAAGTCGATCTCTAAGTCGATCTTGCTAGAGGCTTTAAAACGTTTAGAAAGTTCAGGTTGGCATGATGCCTGAATCATGCACGCACGGGTTAGCTCTCCCAAGTGAGAGGACAGACTTTCAGAGCGTTATCTTAATAAGACTTTTAAGACAGTCTGAATAGTCTTAACTTTAGTAGAGGCCGCTTATGTCATTAAAAATAAATAATATTTTGAAAGTATTACTATTACGACTAGTATGTAATGGGGGGCTCTGCCCCCCAACCCCCGTTTCTTTTTCTTCTTATTCTTCTTTTTCTTCTATTAGAGACATCCTGAGTTCCTCTGAGCTGGTTGCTGGCTTGAAATGATTTATTTTTAATGATAAGAGCGGCCCTGGGTAAGACACTGAATTAAGACTTTAAGATGTCTTATTAAGATAACGCTCTGAACGTCTGTCCTCTCACTTGGGAGAGCTATCCAGTTTTTGCCTGAATCATATGAGAAACTACTACAGCTTCATGGTAGGGATGGATTTATTCACAAAAACTGCATAGCGCACTCTAGTCCTATTAGAGGATCATCCATCCAGAGGGTTAGCCTCTTTTTCTTACAACAAAGTAGGGTCCCTTACCTTAGGTATGCAGTTGTTCCTCTGCAGGGTCTTTGCGACAGACCGTGAGAAGACCAGGGAGCGGCTGGTCTCTGTGGCATACAGGATGGTGATGCGTGGCTGGGCCTTGATGCCTGCCAACTTCCCCTTCTTCAGGGCCAGGAGTGCCATGATGCAGCGCACCAGCTTCTCAAAGCTCAGCTTGATCTTCTGGTTATTGATCTGTTCCACCTTGCTGGGGAGGCAGGGACGCCCATAGCGGTCGTTGGTCCAAGCCTTAGCCTGAGGAGAATGAGAGGTTAAGGGTTTAATGGTATAACTTAACTATATTCTTTATTATGATTATAATGCATTGTACCTGGGGTCCAAGAACAACAGAAATTAGGAATAATAGAACTTCATGCAATATGAAGTATTCAAATCCTTGTTATGACGGAATAGTACAATAAACACACCCAAAAAAGGTCAAAACCTTCCTCAAAGTAGCGTTATACAGTATGTACTGTAAAACCTTACCTATAACTCAAATTGGACTTTGAGGCAAAACAAATTACTATTAACAAAATACTTTGAATTTTTGGAAAACCTCACTGACTAATCAAACTTTTGGGGGGCCAGCCTCAACCCAAGATACTATTAAACTACCTTTTCACAGGAAAAAGTGAGTATTATTTATGATAATCTTCTCATAACTTTTTCAAAACCTCACCTATAAGTTGAATTGGACTTTTGGGGAGAAAAATCAACTTATATCAAAAATAAATTCCAAATCAAAATTGAATCATAGGTGAGGTTTAACAGTATGTTTTCAATGAATCATATATTAGGTTTTCTATCCTTTTGGCTTTGTAGGTCGTAGACATACCTGGTACTCGTAGGAAGGTTTCAGGTGGTACTTGACCATCTCCTGGTGGAACACGGGACAGGTGCTGCCGCTGAGGGGGGGACAGATCCACACCCAGTCAGCGGGACAGCCGCCCCGCGCCGCCTGCTCCATAGCCATGTGCTGCATGAATGACTCAGACGCCGTGTGGTGGTCCGTGATCGTCACATGGTCCATCTGTTCATAAAAAAAGAAGGTCAGATTGTCAGCATATAATTAACGAGGAAATAATCATCATTTTATGTTCTAATGCTGAATTTTACAATGGTTAACATATTTACCCAATGAGCCACACAGGGGGTCTGATTATGGTGACTTAGTACTTAATATACTTCTAAAAATCCTTGAGCTGCACCCTACCATAAGACCCAGCCTGCAAGCCAAATGTTATTTGGCGTTTTCATTTCAAATAAGCCAAATTTTCTCCCGAAAACTCACATTCGGCTTATAGGCGGGTTTTTTTAAGAGGTCATTTGAAAATTATGCCAGGAAATCTTTGTCACAATTATTACTCAACTTAAGTTTTTTTTAATGCCCTTGAAAGTTATTTTCAAACAGGGTATACATGTTAAATTAAAGAGACATAGTATTTCAGTGAAAAAGTGTTAGGAACCTGTTTAAAAAGGGCTATGGTTTATAGCCAGAGTAGGGGCTAGGCACCCACCAAGACCCCCAAGTCCAAATCGGCTTATAGGCCAAATCTTTCAGCTTATAGGCGGGGTCAGTCTATAGGCTGGGTTTTACGTTATATATGTAGGCATGTCTGGTATCAAATAAAACCTGGTAATATATACTTTTTTCTGATGCAGAGTTGTAGAGTTCAGAACAATTTTATTGTCACTGAACTCCTTAATAGGATATTGGAACTGTGTGGACACATTTAAGATGGCATGATGCCTCACTACATGTAACTTTAGTACTGTATTTTAATCATGAGTATAAGGCACACAATATATATCTATATAGGCATGTTTGGTATCAAATTAAACCTGGTTCTATCTCACATACAATGCACAGCTTATACACAAGACTTTACATTAAAAGGGTAACTACGGCCCCCTCCTTACCTGGAAACTGTGTATGACAGCGACGTTGGTTTCTACCATGGCTCGGTCCTTCCACAGTGAGGAGTGGCGCGCAGTGTCCAGGCCCATCATCTCACCTATTTTCTGATAAAAAATGTGCAAGATTTTTTTCATGTGAATAGCTTTTTTATTGGGAACTAATAACATGTTACAGGTATTACAAGGATGTGGCGCATTGTCGTTCAGCCACTGAAACCCTTAAATCAATGTCAATGTGTAATGTAGATAAAAAGTTTGTGGTTCTGGCTTTTCTAGGATTAAATAATTTGATTCGGTTATATAGATTCATAGAGCTTGACTCAACATTTTTCGTTTTCTGTTGAATTTATTTTTCAGTTAGTTTTGAACTGTTCATAGCTTCAATGATAATTGGTTTGCAATGTTTTCAGAGCAGGTTCATACAAAGGAGTGGCTAATAGCCAATACATGGATCAACCATTGCATAAATGGAAACGAGGAGAAATAATTATTCGAAAAAGAGGTTAAGACTTATGCAAAAGGAAAACACTAACCGGTAGCATGTTATACCTCTGTTCGTCACACAGATCACGGGCTCCGACTTCAGTGCCCATGTACCAGCCGTTAAAGGGAGCCCCCGTGTACTCCAAGCCGCCTACCTCAAACCTCATATTGGCCACCGCCGGCACCGCGTACCACTTCAGGCCAAGGTCCTTAAACCATGGGTAGCTGCATAGGGGAATGGAAGTATGAAATTCATAGGTGAAAAGTAAAATGATGAGCAATGCTATATAGGGATGTAATTTTACCGTAAATTCATACATATAGCCTTATAACCTCGCGTATGAGCCGTTGCTAGTACATGAGTCAGATCGGCAGTGTGGCTTATAGGAATGGCCCAGGGTCAGGGTGTGGTTTATACACAGTTTTTGTTGCTATGGTACAGTACTTAAGTCACCACAATCAATTCGGCTTTGCAGCTTATAGGATTGGCCCAAACTCTAGGTGCGGCTTATACATTAGTTAGGCTTATACGCAAGTTTTTTACGGTACTCGTGTATAAGTAGTACCTCTAGTATTGGAGAATCATACAAGCCACATAGGGGAGCTGATTACGACTAGTTTAGTATTGTGGTATACATCTAAAATCTTGTGTATAAGCTGCACCCTGACTCTTGCCGATTCTAGAAGCCGCACTGGCTATCGTACTAGCGTACTAGCAGCGACTTCTACCTGAGAATTATTGTAGCCATTTTTCTGTATATAAACCATGTTTATATTGGTAACACCAGGCAGGAAAACTCTACATCTGACAAGCCGCACCATGCCCCAATTCTGGTATGCCATGCATCCAGCACAGCCAAGTTACTTGCCTGCACATTCACATATTATGATCACCAAAGGGCAGAGTGCTTAAAAGATTGACAACTTTGATTGATATTATTAACTTACTCAGGGTGCCTGAGGTGAACCTCCAGGCAGAGTTCTGGTGGCAGTTCAAACCACTCAGGGTCCTCCCCGTTAGCCTGCAGCAGCAGGGGCAGGATGTCAAACCTGCCGCCTTTACCCCTCCACCCCAGACTCTGCAGCAACTGTGGACAAATAGTACATCATCATATAGTGCAGGATGTCAAACCTGCCGCCTTTACCCCGCCACCCCAGACTCTGCAGCAACTGTGGACAAATAGTACATCATCATATAGTGCAGGATGTCAAACCTGCCGCCTTTACCCCGCCACCCCAGACTCTGCAGGAACTGTGGACAAATAGTACATCATCATATAGTGCAGGATGTCAAACCTGCCGCCTTTACCCTGCCACCCCAGACTCTGCAGCAACTGTGGACAAATAGTACATCATCATATAGTGCAGGATGTCAAACCTGCCGCCTTTACCCCTCCACCCCAGACTCTGCAGCAACTGTGGACAAATAGTACATCATCATATAGTGCAGGATGTCAAACCTGCCGCCTTTACCCCGCCACCCCAGACTCTGCAGCAACTGTGGGCATAAAGAAAAGGTTAGTCCTATCATTCCAAATTAAATCAGCATTGTATGATAATGCAGGACCAATTGTGAAATATAGACATGCATCTAGTATCAGCATTTAATTTCAAAATATTTTTTAGAAAAAGTCACCAACATAATTATATATATATGACTCTTCTAAAGATTTTTTAAAAATATTTCGTTATTCATAGGTATGTTGAATTATGATTACTTTTGCAACAGCAAATTTGAGTTGGCCCCAAGGAGAGGAAAAAGTGTCATAGAGGGTTTAGTTTCTGAAGCGTTATAGTGACAACACTTATATCCTCTTCCAAACATTCTGAAGTAAATATGTAATTAGTCCGTTACCTGAGTGAGCTCTACATTGACGGGGTCGCCTACGATGGTGCCTCCCTTCTTGTAGCCGGCATACTGTATGAACTGAGGGTTCCACACCCGGAACTCTTTACCTTCCCTTTTAGGGGGGAAGATGGTGATGGCCGCCCTGAAAAGGAGAATCATCTATTATCAAATACGGCAGCCTAATTGATTTAACCAAGGAGTGTCTTATTTAACACCCCCTCCCCCCCCCCCCCCCACGTGAAATAACCCATGGCCGTATTTCACAGCCCTACGACGTCATCAAAATGGCGGTTTGTTTACATTTGTACAGCGTTGAAAAATACAAATTTAAGCATCCCCTATCAAAATCTTTTAACAAAAGAAAATGAATTGACCATAATTATGGATTAAATGAAGATAAACTACTGAATTGATCTTTCCCGCAAAAAGCCCACCAAGCTACAACACAACTACCCAATATCTTGCACATTGAGCCTGTACCTGAGGTTGCCGCCATTAGTAGCATAATCCATGTGTTCCTTGATACACTCAAACATGTCAGCTGCAGTTTCAACATGGCGGCCATCGAAGGTCTGCAAATAATAATTTATCTTTTGTTATGTTTCTGAATTCCTGTAATTTGTAATATATATGTTGGCAATGACAGAATAATCTATAAGCATTTCTATTATTTAACTGGCATATGAAATGTTTCAAACATTTTTCAGCCAAATAAAAATATTCAAATACAAATACAAGATATGCCGCAAGAGACAAAGACTTTCCATAATAAAATGCTGATAGCAGAATGATCCTACATTGATCCTACATATGTGAATATCTCATGTTAGGAGTTCTGCAAAACAATTATATTTCAAGCAATGTAGAAATGAACTTTTGTGATTTAACGGGTAATTGGGGGTCTTTGTAGCATCACACCAAATGGCTTAAACCTACTAGACTAATCTAGATTCAGACCCCAGACCCCCAATTACCCGTTAAATCACATGATCAAAAACCCAGGGGGTCCCACACACCTGAGTCAGGAAGCTATATGACACTACACTCATGTTGACAATGTCCGACCGCCAGGCCCTATGCTCCTTCTATGCCACAATGGATTTAAAAACTTTAATTTTAGTCCTAGTCCATACTTCCTAAGACTTATGGACTTCCCTCAAACTGAACTACACCAGTTTGAGAGTGCCATAGGAACACTCAGTACCTTGCTTAGTCACACTTAGCAACGCTTAGAACACAGGATACTGACCAAATTCCCTCAAAATGCACTCCAGCATAAATTTTAGATTTTAATCCTAATCCCAGATCTTGGATCAGTATCAATATTCATGGCTATGCTGAAACTAACATCTCATATATGGCCCCAATATTCAAGTGTCCAACTAAATCATATTATCAGAAATAATTACCGTAAATTCTCGCGTATAAGCCTAACTCGCGTATAAGCCGCACCCCTAACTTTGACAAATTATATAAGCCGCAGAGGGGGTCTGAATATTGCGATTTTGGTACTGTAGTATACTAACAAAAACTCTCGTATAAGCCGCACCCTATATAGGCATGTTTGGTATCAAAAGAAAGCTGAGTCTGACTCGCGTACAAGCCGCGGCTTCTACGCGAGAATTTACGGTATAAGGAACTCATCAAACTAATTATTTCTAAAAATTCACACCTGATGAGACATTCAAGTCGAAACCACTTTATCTGTACCTTACATGTGACACAACTTTGTGTCAAACTACAAGCCCCAACCCAAACTAAAGGGGCTCCATGCATCACTCTTTTTTCCTAAGTACTAAACATCTGCTCTAAGACCGTTTCCATATAAGGACTTTACTAAACACTCTGCTGTGAGAGTGTGTCCCATTGCATTTGGGAAGTGATGTCATAGACTAGATCCCTGCCCTCTGATTGGCCAAGGGTTCAGGTAATCAAGGTACCCAATAGCATAGTGAGCCTTGTCAACAGGCATTCAGTGGTTGTGAAAAGTAGAGGATAGAAGTGTAATCCGTTTCTCCTAGAAATGAACTTTTGATGTCAAACCAGAAAAGTGCAAAAACGTTATCAACTATTTTCACCCTTTATTGCTGCATATTATTTCTTTTCCTTTGTTTAAAAAAGGTCGAAATTTTGAAAAGCCCTGCCGTTCAACCAATCTCCCATATCTGGGAAATAATCGGTCTTGTACAAAAGAGACAAATACCAAGCCGTTTTAGGGTATGTGCTAGTATCATATGTGATCCGATCTGCAAAAAAGTCCCTTAGTGCAGAGTGCACTAAGGTCCCTTTTCATAGTACATGTCACATATATGTTATAACCTGCCTTGAGGTTCTTCCACTGGATGCGCCCGATGCACCTGGGGGCGTTCCTCCAGGCCTGCCGGGTGCCAAACTCCAGCTCCTCCAGGGTGTGCTCGTAGGTCCCGGTCTCCCGCATGCAGGCCTCCACATGTGCCACACGGCTGAGGTGCTCGGGGCTGTTCTCTCTGTAACAAATATGGATTAGTACATGTTACAACTCCCAGATGGCTCAGGTGTTCCAGGCCCGTAACTTGGGGAGGTTCCTCGGTTCGAACGAAACCTCCCACAGCACTGATACACCACCCTAGCTGGCCTGAAAGTGGGGATGGTTAGCTCCATGTTGGTTTTTGTGGCTTGTAAATTGAACAATTATTAAGGTCTCTGCAGAGTAAACAGTGAAAGTATGGTCCATTTTGTTATATGACTCATTCAAATTACAACTTTGAGTACAAATAGAATCATTATTTGCATATTTTTCAATGAAAACCCAGCAAGTTCCACCATAAAAAACGAACCTACCGCGGAGTGGGCTAGTTATGGGCCTGTGTTCATCCCTTTCGGCCCTGATAGATATGGAATATTTCATAACCCTTTAATGCCTTATGGGAATTTTTTGTGATGATGCATTTATGCAATTCTGGTGAGTCACTCACCAGGACTGCATTCATGCATCACCCTGCGTATCAACCCTCACCTATGCTGTGACTGGAGGTACTATAATGTTTAACCCTCTTGTATAGTCTTAATACTATATCATTAAACCATGGTGAGTAACTACTTTATAATTTAACTCTCTCAATTTGAGTGACTACTATATCTTTTAACCCTTTTGTGTTGGGTGACTACTATATTAATAAACCCTCTCATGTTGAGTGACTTCTTTATTACTTACCCTTAGAGTGCCCGGTAGTATTATATTATTTAACGCTCTCTCTTAGAAACATGTTTAACCCTGTCGTGTAGAGTGACCTTATTAACCCTTACTTGTGCAATGACTGGAAGTACTGCTTGTAGAAGTCCTTGACCTCTACGACCTTCTGGTTGAAGGTCGTCCCGCAGGGGGCGCCACAGCCCGGGTCCATCAGGGCGCCCCCGCACGCCTTGCCGTCACATGTGGGGTTAGGCTGCAGGGTAAGAATTAACATAAATTCATTATCATTAATTCAATTAATTATAATTATTCAAATTCATTCATATAATTTACAAGCCACATGTTTTATGATACTACTAGATACCATTCATATTTCTCCGCCCCCTCCCCCCTGAAGAGGGGTCGAAAGTTTTATAATCCCCCTGGGTTGGTGTTTTTTCTGCCTCCTCCACCTTGAACTATAGTAACATGTGTTTTTTTTTGCGGAAAGGTGGTGACATTTCTATGCCGCATCCCCCCTAGAAGGGTCAAAATATTTCTGCCCCACCCCCCAGAGGAGTTGATATTGTTGTCAAAGATCCTTCTCACCCTTCTCATAGATCTACTAAGTTCAATAAGGCAATTAAAGTAAATTAGTCCGAATTTTATCAGGTTTTCGTTCGATATACATGTGTGCCACCACAGAAAGAAGTAACAGCGTCAAAAGGGAGTCCAGGTTGCCTCCAGAATGACTCCCCTCTTTAGGGGAGCCCAGGCTGCCCGTGACTCTCTTAGGTGACTCCCTGGCCTACCTAAAGGAGCCACCTGGGGGAGTCACATAGTTCCCTGACTCACTTAAGGGAGTTACATGAGGACCTGGGCTCCCCTAAAGAGGGGAGTCATTCTGGAGGCAACCTGGACGCGGTTTCTTTTCTCTGTGACCTTATTCTCTTATATATTTCCTATCACTACATGTGTGTACAATCTTTTACTACATGCCGATACTATAGATCTATATACACAAGGATGCACATTCCTATGATGGTGACTAATCATTTATATCCCATAAGGTGAGGCTCCACTAGAGCTTGTGCTCAAATCGGGTATATTCTCACAAATCTTACCGTAGCCACATGGTGGTGCAGAGTGTCGGTCACCGCCGTGCGTTCAATCAGGTTGTTTAGGACAATCTCCTGTAAAGGTGAGACAAAGACACTTCATGAAGATTTAGTCTTTTGTATCTATCCTATTGGGATTAATACACTCCCAAAGGGTCGGCATGACGCACGAATGAAGTCAGGGTTACATTCAGGCATGATGCCTACCACACAAGGGTCGGCATGATGCTTAAATGCAGCACTGGCGAGTCACTAGCTGGGGCTGCATTTATGCATCACGACGACCAATGGCATGATGCATCAAAGCATGATATGAAAGGGCATTAAATCACTATGGAATAATGCATTTATGCATCATATACCCATGGTCGTCATGATGCATCAATGCAACCCTGGTGAGTGACTCACCAGGGTTGCATCCATGCATCATGCCGATCGTTTGGATTTGATCCACTTGGGAAGGGTTGGCATGATGCTTGAATTTAGCCTTACATCATGACGTGTTAATGCGCCATGCCATTTATCATCACGATGCATGATAGGACATTATATCACAATGCTGCCCTTAAAGGGTTGATTTATAGATCTGCCCTAGAAGTGTCTATTTAGGCAGATTATAAAAAAAAACTTAAAAACTTTTAGAAATTCCAACCATATAAGGGTGCCAAAGTGACTTAATGCCCGTTTGTGGTCATGATGCATAAATGCAGCACTGGCGAGTGACACCCCAGTACTGTATGAATGCATCATGCAAACCCTTCGGTATCAAAGCAGCCGAGGCGATTTACTCACCGGCACTGCTTAAATGTATCACAACAACAAATGAACACAAACCGTAAGATATTGTGCCATCCTCAAAGGGTTAAAGTGACATGGTCCGATGATTAGGGCTCAAAAATCAATTTTGTTAAAAATGAACAAGAATGTCCAATATGGCCATACTACATGTCCTACCTATTTTATTTAACAATATTCCCCATAATTCAGCTTAGAATTCAGTCAATCTTCAGTTTTATGCCCAATTTAAGACTTTTGGAGTGCACGCTATAATTCCCCCATTGAAAATACACTGTAAAATACTGTACCTGGGCCACGTTTGGCCCTCTAAATGGGATCCTATTGCCCATAGATGACATTGCTTTGTTCCTTATCCGCCAAAAATGACATTGTGCTAACATTTGGAACACATTTAAGTAGGATTTAAAATTTGGAAGAAATCGGACCATGTCACTTTAATTATAAAGAAACATTATTACCTTTTGTGAGTTCCTGGGTCGTACTACCTTGTCAGCAGATGGATAGTCCTTAGTAATCACCATCCTGAACCAAAGTCAGGGTCAAACTGTGTAGAGGTATAGACCCTGTGAAGGTGGTCAATCTGAGTGACTTTTCCTGTGTAGGAGGTGTCGGGGAAGCTGTGACGGGGGCAGTCTCTGTAGTTGGGTTGTTGTCTTGCTGTATCCTGCCAGGATATGTCAAGTCTATGTCTGAGTATACACGGTGAGGAGCAGGGTTTATATACCCCATACTTCGAGTTGAGGGGGAGGTGTCCAGTATCAGTCAAGGATAGCTGGGTGACCAAATTAGTGCCAGACCAGCTTAGATAGTGATGAAACCAAATTTAAAAAATGTGTTTCAAGGTGGAACCCAACCTACCTGTAAAAGAGGACTATAGCCCTTTCCCACCATTTTGGAGATTTTTAAAAGGTTTATTTCAAAGAAAAATAGAACTCACGCCTTCTATTAATCTCATACTGACATTAATGGTTTACATGACAGAAATTCCGACCTAACAAAACCTAATTTTGGGACCATATCGCCTGAAACACACAATTTGTTTTGGCCTAGGAGAACAATGGTGGGAGAAATCCCTACATGAATACTGATTGATCGCTGGTATTGACATAGTCCCTTGTCAAGTGCCTTCCAAGAAATGCTACATGCATGAATATTGGCATTACAGTAAATTATTTATTGCCTAAAGAGACCTTTTGAAATCAGTAAATGCCATGTAGATGGCACGGAAAGACTATCTTGACGTTTTGGGGGTTTTAACTGGCATTTAACTGTTTATTTTTGCCTTATCTGCAGAGAATTTCGTATTGAGAGAATTATGTCCCTATTAATCGGGCACACCATTCCCCCTCTAGAAAACAAGCCTAATTAATGTTAACAACGGAGTAATCAAACAAACTAATCATTAAAACTATGGTCATTGACATTATAATACCATTATAGATACTAGCCATTAATTCTACATTTGGGCGCTGAGTCTCTTATCATCTTTCCCAGAAAGACAGGTCGGGAAACAGTTAACATCAATGTTTCTGAGAATATATTGACGGCCGATGTCCAAGACAATGCTTGTTGCCATCTCCGTGTTTGACACACTTAAAGAGCCTTATCAACCGAGAGTCACGTGAAACCAACCAATACAACCAAAATAAGTATATCAATGATGAATTTGGTGTATCTATTATTATTTCTACTATGATTTCCAGACTCTCGATGGATTGTGTATTTATTATTTTGCAGACTATTAAGGTAGAACATGTTCCCTCTTTAATGGGTTGTGGTCAGTAAACATTAGGCAAAATTAAAAAAAAGGGTTTGTTTCAGGTAACATGGGAGGAAAATGTAGGATCGGTAGGTTGGATCTTAATTTTCTTTTCATTTTTCTTTTTTAACATGAATATACTAGCCAACTTTTTTGAATACCCGAAAATTGACCAAAAAGGGTAAAAATGCGAAAATTTCTTCAAAATTGCATAAAGAAACGTAGGGTCGGCCCTGTCTTGATAGGGTCGGTCGGGTTACCTGAAACAAACCTTCTTTTTTTGGCCTTATTTTGTTTGTTTGTGTTATCTACATTTGTTTTACTATGTCTGAATTATGCCTGTCTTCATCCTCCTCCCGATCTACCCCTAGTAGATTTATGTGAGAGATTAATTGACGAGGCCTAAAAGGCAAAAGGTTTATTTCAGGTCACCCGACCAACCCTATCAAAACAGGGCCGACCCTACGTTTTTTTATGCAATTTTGAAGACATTTTTGCATTTTTACCTTTTTTTGGGTCAATTTTGGGGTATTCAAAAACGTTGGTTAATACTTTCATGTTAAAAAATTAATAATTAAAAAAAGAAAAATCCGACCTACCGACCCTATATTTTCCTCCCATGTGTTGGGTTGGAGACAAAAATAACACCTATTGGTATTGTCTTTGAGTTGGGCGGAAGTGGAGAATTTCCGATTATAATGATAACATAGTTTAACTAACACATATTTGCTTAAAACACCTCATTTTCAAGAGTAAATGATGATGAATAACAGATTCATTGTAATAATACTGGGGGGAGGGGGCGGAGAGGGGGCGTGATAAAGGATGGGACGGTACCAAATTTTATAATACAGGTAGAATAGTACAGTCATGGCATTATATTTAATATGATAGTTCAATATGATGGTTCAAGATAATATTGTTTCAAACCATTTTAACACATTCCAGGCCTGCGCCACCTACATTTTCAGGAATACCTCAAGGAAAATGCGGCGGATTCCGACTCCAGTTGATTCTGACTTCTATGTAAGTTATCTAGTGGCCCTACATTAGCGCCTTGATACAGGACTAGCGCCTTGATACAAGACTAGTGCCTTGATACAAGACTAGCGCCTTGATACAGGACTAGCGCCTTGATACAAGACTAGCGCCTTGATACAAGACTAGCGCCTTGATACAAGACTAGCGCCTTGATACAAGACTAGTGCCTTGATACAAGACTAGCGCCTTGATACAGGACTAGCGCCTTGATACAATACATCAGAGTATTCAATAGTATAACAGGAATAGCGGGAGAAGTAGCCATTTTTATAAAAACTACAGGTTCTGAAGGTAAACGTGTGTGTCTGATATGATGCTTTGCAAAATGCCTGTAACAAGAGAAATCACTCTGATAAAGATAGTGCAACATGTTATCCTTCGTTGGGGTCATAAAACAGGCTCATTGTTTTTGTTTTGTAATCGTTTAAAATTATGTATTTCCATATTATCTGCCTCCAAAGTTATTTTCTTCCTTTTAACATATATAATCCACCCACCGGTAGTTCAAGCCACTACAAAACTGTACAAACATGCATACTTGCATCGTTGTATTTTATAAAGGTAACTATAATTACTGTAATTGCCCAAAATATGTACCCGCTGAAATTATGTATGCGCAGTTGATGAAATGTGATAAACATGCTCCATGTATGGTTGATTGTAAAATCAAAGGATAATACAAAAGGTTGATCAAAGGTGAAACTATGAAACTCTTAGCAGTCAGGTGAGGGCAGTATTGTGAATAGGGAATTAGGGAGTTATATTTGTATGGGGTCTATCTATACCGTACTTCCATGATCACGACTGGTGTCTGCTCACAGAAACCAGAGGTTTGTAATAATCATTTCTCCCATATGATATGTATCACGAGCCATATGGACTGGCGTAGATTATGAGACCACATATTGTAATGACTATTACGGTAAGCTAATTTCTTCTTGTAACCGTTGACGGCTAGGGAGGACTATGTATACCAGCACTTTCTAATGTTTATTATTCATGAAAACACGATATATGATCTGTTGATGCATAAAACTGATTGTGACGACTGTACACGATCCTGTACTTTATTTGTATAAGAATGCCTACCGTACCTCCTTGGAGCGACACATATAGAAACATGATACTGGATTAGTGTATTATCACCGAGGGTTGGTCGGCCCATTATTGAGACTGCATAACATGTAAATGACTGTACTCAATAAAACTATTTGAACTTGAACTTGAACTTGAACTATCAATCAACCTATCGTGTACACCATTAATCTCCTCTATTTTAAGCTTTCCTGGAAAATGTTGATTTTGTTATCTCAACCAGTTCTAAGCGTGCTAGTGCTAGTTCAATAGCTGGGTAGGTACTACTACTACTCAGTAAAGGTTGTTGATCCCTATATATAAATAGAAGTCTGCACTATTTATAGATTTGCTTGAAAGTGGTTAGTGGATAGTGACTGATAGTGGGACTCTGGGACTAGGGACAGTCCCAATGCAGCACTGGCGAGTCACTCGCCGGAGTTGCATTGGTGCATCATGACGATAAATGCTATCTTTAAGCGACATCAGTCCTTTAAGCTTGACCGTCATGGTTGAAGTGAGGCCAAAAGCACTTTCCGATATAGTTCAGTTTTGATTCACAAGAGGGCTCTTAAGGGCTGGGAGCTCAGCTCTTACAGGCACAAGATAGGGTGAATATGTTGTAGCTGGACAATGTTCATGGTCCCCTGTCCAAACACTGCAGACCTCTGGTGGAACTGTTAATTTAGCCCATGTATGGAAAATGCTGAACTTATTCCCTGACGGCCCAGCTTTAAAGGGTTAAGGTGAGGCTCCACTAACCCATTTTAGACAAAAATCAATGCTATTTCTACGAATCCTACTCAGTTATATACTATAACATTTACACTTAAGTAGGGAGCCCAGTAAACACCCTACAAAATCCAACGTAGCTCAGAGGTTTCTCTAGGTATTTTTCCAACCAAAGGTTCGAGATTGGTAATTTTGGAAGGTTTCTATACGTCAAAACGTTAAGGTTTATTTACGTTCAACTGACGTAGATGTCTGATTTACGTTTATCTACCTCATTCCGACGTAAATCTATGTAATAAATCTATGTAGATCTACGTTAAAATATGTAAGTTTTCAACTTCAATTAGGTAGATGACTTTGCAGTGTCAGCACTATCAATGAGTCGAGCTGAGGGTTTCAGTGAGGGTAAGCCCACACAAAACTGAGAGTCATATACGATTCTGGTCAGAAGTGAATACTACAGGGGCACTGAGTGGTACATAATTAAGTTGGAAATGATGCCAATATTATGAAAACTTGTACACATGCTGCTGAATGTCTGCCAATTTCAATCAAATAATAGGAAAGGGATTCTCAGTCAGTTTACATTTTTTTCAAAGGCTAGATTGGGGATCAGTGAAAATGCAAATTATTCAGTGCAAATTCAGGCGGAATTCAGGTGGTTTTACGCTACAGACCAGTGCTCAAATTTTCCGTGGTCAGTAGCTAATTTTTGTTGGAAATGTTTTGTAGGAAAGATGTATCTTTTAGGTCAAGGGTGATTTTCAGAAATTGTAAATGTCCTGGTAGCTGTTATTGCGTTCTCCGCTATATTAAAATATATAGTAAAAGGATTTCCTTCGCTGAGACCTGAGGGAGTGGCTTCTGGGAGACCCAAACCACACCATACATGCCACCTGGTGTCTTATTTGATGTCGGTGAAGGACGCATGCCCTACCTGGGTAGGCTCTCCTCCATATAGGATTTTGTGGGTTGAATCAAGTTGATATGTAAGTCCAGATTAATATATAAATAGGTTTTGTGGGCTGAGTGAAAATCGATACCATTATGTCAGGTCAGATTGGTATATGAAGACATAAAACAGATTTTGTGGGCTGAAAGCAAGTTGATATGTGAGGCCAATTTGGTATGTGAGACCATTAGGCCACTCAAAAAAAAAGTTGTTTCACATCACCAAACAGTGAAAAATATGACGAGGGCTTTTTTTTAAAATTTGGGGCATAAAAACATAGGGAAATTTGGATTTTCACGATCAATTTTCATAATTTAGTAATTTGGAGTTTATTCCTCAGCAAAAAAGTTATTATAATGCAATTCATTCCTAGTTGACTGCATTACTGAGAGCTCACACTTTAATTTGAAATTTGCCTGTATTTTTCAATTTTTCATCGAAAATGTTTTAAAAAGAAAAAAGTTTTCCCCAAATCAATATTTGTATGATGCGCACGTGATGAGAAACAACTTCTTTTTTTTGAGTGGCCTCATGGGTATTGCAGGGTGAAGGCAAGTTGATCTGAGGGGCTAGATTAGTACATGTAGTTAAAGCCTGTACCCCTAATGTTGATACTAAAGAGTCGTCTATCATGTAGCTTTGAATGTATACAAAATCTATGAAACACATTGCCATAGAAAACAAAGAGGAATTAAAGCATTATAATAATAATAATAATAATAATAATAATAATAATAATAATACGATTTATATAGGTTACACATAATGATGCATGCAGGCAAGGGTGCCATGTGTCTACTTTTATTTAAAGAGAACATTTCTTACCCCCCCCCCCCCCCCCCCCCCCCGGCCTCTTCCTATGTAAGGTGGACATCAAAGCGGGAACAAAAGTCTGCTACCCAGGACTCCTAACATTTTGTTGTCACAGCTTGTTGCCACCCGTCCCACCGGGTTACTATGATATTATACCCCTCCCCCCGTCCTTGCCATGGATGGGGGGATGGGTATGCAAGATGGTTGTAGAGGAGATGGTGTAAGAGATACGAGATACGAGATACCAACATCTGAGTCTCTTGAGTCGAAGTTGGGGGAGGGGGGTTGGATGAAAAATCACCATCAGGTCTATGCATTGGTTCAATGGTCGCCCTTATGTACCCAGTAAATTATTCTTGTATTGGTTGTAGTTGGCGCATTAGAGGGGAAAATATCTGATTTGGGACTAGATATTGTAGTAGTAGCAGCGTAAGGTGGTCTTATTAGAGGGGTGGTCGCATCAGAGGGAGTTTTTTATATTAAAACAAAGGGGAAAATGGTTGGGATGTCTTATTGGCGGGGTGCTCGTACTGGAGGGGTAGTCGTCAGGGGGTCCGGGAGTTAGTATGGCATCGGGACCGTAGGTTAGGGGTCCGTAGGTTAGGGGTCCGTAGGTTAGGGGACCGTACGTTAGGGGACCGTAGGTTAGGGGACCGTACGTTAGGGGTCCGGACATTAGGGGTCCGTACGTTAGGGGTCCGGACGTTAGGGGACCGTACGTTAGGGGTCCGGACATTAGGGGTCCGGACGTTAGGGGTCCGGACGTTAGGGGACCGGACGTTAGGGGACCGTACGTTAGGGGTCCGTACGTTAGGGGTCCGTAGGTTAGGGGTCCATAGGTTAGGGGACCGGACGTTAGGGGACCGGACGTTAGGGGACCGGACGTTAGGGGCATGGCCTATTGTCCGGAGGGCTAACAGTCATGGGCCGATTGTCATATGGCCTATTGTCAGGGGGGCTAATCATCATGTGGCTAAAATGCTGAGGGCCTGTTGTCCTAGGGCCGATTGTCAGGAGGGCCCCTGACCCTGACACCATTAGGGGCAAAGCTACGGCCAGATGAACATGATTTAATCAATTTACACATTTCTTGTCAATATTATCAGTTATTGAAAAACATTTACAT